>LOEQ01001660.1:282752-306516 GCA_001685075.1 Bramus lutescens | reverse complement strand
CCCCGCCAACTACCTTCAGGCTCATTGAATTGTTGGAAGCTTTTACAGGACATTGAAAACATTTACACTCATGGTTATGTACAGGGAAAGGAAATGAATTTAAAATCCATAAGAGAAAAGGGCATCATAGGTAGCATCCAGGAGCACCCAGGTCCAAGCTTCCAGTCACTTGCTTCCAGTGAAGGCATGCAGGGATGTGTTTACTCCTCCCATCAACGATGCATGGGCAAGACTTACAAAATATTGTCAGCTCCAAGACCCGCAAAGCTTGGTGTGCAGGAGTTTTAGTGGGGATCAGTTCTGTAGGTCTGTGACCTGAGACGTTGGGGGAACAACAACAGTTAGTTACCTTTAGGGTGATCTGAGTGAGGATTACTCGCCTGTAGGCTCATTTCTTTGAACCCTTGGTTCCCAGTTGATGGTGCCGTGTGTGGAGGCTTAGGAGGTGTGGCTTTGCCGGAGGAAGTATGTCACTAGCAGTGGGCATTGAGACATTAAGACTTCACCCTACTCCCAGTTCGCTTTCTCTGCCTCATGCTTGCAGTTCGAGCTCTCAGCTTGCTGCTCCATGCTGCCCCGCCCCCATGCCTACCTGCTGCCATGCCTCTGTCATATGGTGGTCAACTCTCATCCCTCTGGAATCATAAGCCAAAATAAACCCTTCTTTCTGTAAGTTGCCCAGGATATGGAGTTTCATAACAATGATAGAAGTAACTAATATATATATACCGAGCCAAATGTCAGCATCAATGATCTGATGTCCCCCACGATGTTAGAGAGTCAAGGCAGTCATGTTTATAAGGATGTTCCAAAGGCTCAGTGGTTGTTACCCCCCTGCCTCAAACCAATCAGAGGCCATTCCTGTCTTGGGGAATCTGAGCAGCTCAAGTCTGCTTGAGCTAGTTCTTTGCTGCAGAGCAGCTTAGGAATTTCAAGATCAAAGAGAGAAAATGATTCAAGGATATGCTGAGTGGGAGCAAATAGGAATTTACCCAGAATCTCCTGAAAGTACAAAGTATTCCACACTGGAGGACCTGTGTGTAGATATTTGCGATAGTTTATTTAAACCACTTGGAATTTGTTGCTTTTTTCTCTCTCTCTTTCTCTTCCTCCCTCCCTCCCTCCTTCCCCCCTCTCTCTCTCCCCTCCCCCTCTCTCTGTGTATGTGTTAAACTATTTACTTTTATTTTATGTGCATTGGTGTTTTGCCTGCATATGTGTCTCTGTGAGGGTGTCAGATCCCTTGAAACTGAAGTTACAGACAGTTGTGAGCTGCCATGTGGGTGCTGGGAACTGACCCCGGTTCCTCTGGAAGATCAGTCAGTGCTCTTAATGGCTAAGTTGCCTCTCCAGCCCCTGGTCGGTGTTTATTATTGGCCAGTCTCTGAGTAGCTAAAATTCTTGTCTGGTTAAGGTTAAATGAATGGAAAAAGAACTGGGCTGTTTTCCGTGTGCTTGTGGCAGGACATTTTAAAAGGGCTGCTTGTTTCTTCTGTAAGCGCTTAGCTTTTCCGTAGACATCTTATTCATGGTGATTACCAAGGAAGGCTGGGAGTCCTGTGGAACTTGGTCATAACAGGACCAGCTGGCAGGCAAGATGCCTGGGACTATTTTGTGATTCTTTCCCTGAGACTTTGCAAATTGGCCAATATTTTTCTTGCCTCAGAAAGTTGTTTATCCAAAAGTAATAGTCACTTTTAAAAGATTCAGATGACAGTGATACATCCAAGGATCTCTGTGGCATTTATGCATAACACGAGAACGTGTTCTTTGACATAAAGACATGGTCCTAGCTGTCCAGAGCTATAGAGCTTTCCTAAGTAAGGAAAGGGCAGTTTCATGTGGCAACCAAATGTGGCTACTCTGGCCTAATAAAAGGAGAGTGAAGTGTTTATCTAGCTATTCTTTATCAATAAAAACTCAGGATTCAGCTATGGGGTAAAAACCTGAATGATCAGAGAAATGGTGGAGAAGTGACCAGTGGCCTCTTCTGTCTCTCTAAGCTCCACCCTGCTACTTCCTGCCTCTCTCTGTGTCCTGAGTCCTCCAAAACCTCTATGGCTAATTTTAGTCAGCTAGTAGCTAGCTACACCCTCTGATTCAAAATAAACTTTATTGTCAGTCTAAGGAGTGTCAGAGCGCAATTAAAATATCCCATAATAGTAGACTATAGATGAATGTCGGCCTCTGTTGTCATGTGCTTTTGGGGAGTTAGACCTTGCACTGCTTTGACAAATAGCGTGAGAGAAAGTGTTTACAGGAGAAAGATCATTTCTTGGCTCACTGTTTCAGTCTGGGGTCGGCTGGCTCCCATGGTGAGGTAAAGCATCATAGCAAAGAGTGCTGGTGACAGATTAGAGATGCTTACCTTATAGTGACAGCAAGAAAGGGGGTGGGCCGGGCAGAGGAAAGACAGACAGAGAGAGACAGAGAGACAAATGCATACCGAAAATAATAAGGGTGCCACCAGGGAACGAGAGCTTCAATTTCATGCTCTCCAGTGATCCTTCCTTCAGCCACAGCCCACCTTTCATCAATAATGCCATCAGGTTATGATTCCATCAGTGGATTAATCCATTACTGAAGTCAGGGCTCTCAGGATTCAGCCACATCTCAAGGACTGGGTCCACAGGTCTAAGACCCAGCCTTCAACATATGAGCTCGTTGGGAGATACTTCATTTCTAAACTGTAAGGTTACTTACTTATATTTTGCTCACATGTTTTTATCTCTCTCTGGTACATGTATATGGTGTGTGTGTGCACACGTGTGCACACATGCTCATTGCATATAGAAATCAAAGGTCAGTGTCAGGTGTCTTCCTCAATTACTCTCTTCCTTTAAGTTCTTTAAAAATGTATTCTTTGGTAATTTCATAGATGAATACATGTAGTAAGCTCATATCCATCCATGCCAACTTCCCACCTCCAGCTTTTCCTGGACCACCCTCAACAATTCCAGCTTCATCATGCCGTCTTTCCTCCCACCTTATTTTTCTTCTTCCCCGAGTCTAATTAGTTCCATTATGCACATGGGTGTAGGACAGCATCCTCTGGAACGTGAGCATCCATTCATGGGCCACAGTACTGAAGCACACTGACTTTCCCTCTCCTAGTGGCCATCAATGGCCATTACCTACTCAGCTAAAGGTGGGGCCTAGTGTAGCTCTTCATTCTCCATGCTAGAGCCTTAACTGGCTTGATCTTGTGGCAACAACCATGGCTGCTGTGGTAGGAGTTAATGAGTGTGAGGGCCCGGTTGTGTCCTGAGACATTTCCCAAGCCATCTTCCCAGACCTCTGCCCCTATACTTATTCCCCTGGACTCCGAGTCTTGGTAGGAGGAAGGGGTGTCTGTAGAGATTCCACTTTCTTAGTTACTTCTCTGTACTCTGACTTCTCATGCGTCTGTTAACCTCAGACCACTGCATAAAGAGGCTTCTTTGATGAGGTCCACCTCCTGTTGTGAAGAAGATTCTGTTATTGAACCCAGAGCTCATGGATTTGCCTAGACTGGTGGGCACTGAGCTCCAGGAATCTCCCTTTCTCCTCCTTCCCCACACTGGGCGCTGCCACACTCAGCTTTTATGTGGGTGCTGGGGATCCGAACTCAAGTCTTCATGCTTGCACAGCAGGCGCTGACTCCGAGCCCACCATCTTTCCTGAGGTTTGCCTTCTATTACTTTATTCCCAGGGAGGGACTGGCATACTGGTGTTGGGCTGTACTTCCTAATTCCCCAGCTGCAGACTGTCCTGTTTATAACTGGAAAACTGTTTGGAGTATTTACTCTCTATTTTTCTCCTGCTGGACTATTTTCCATGGAAAAGCTCTTAGGTAAACCTTTGTCTTTGGTGTGAATTTTTATAGCTTATCAAAAAAGACCACTTTGTGTTAAAAAATCTAAACCTAAAGCCACTTAAATTACTATTTGAAGAGCAGAATATGTTTTCCTCTGTTGAAACTGCTTTTGTTTTCAAAGCTTCCTGCTGTGTGTGTGTGTGTGTGTGTGTGTGTGTGTTAATTAGAACAGTTTTGGCATCTGAATCCAAGTTACATTTACACAGTGAACCCACATGAAACCTGGTATTCATGGTTAAAAATAAAACCAAACACCTCCAGACTTCCTTCTAAAACACTCTTCAGTCAAACATGTCTGAATGTCAGCTGACTGTAAGGACTCATTGCGATTACTCTGATGTTATTGAAGTGATGGAAAGATTTGCTTTTGTTTGAACTGTCCTCTTCAATTTCTCAGATGCATTCGGTTTTTCTTCTTTATGCCTGTGTGATCGCCAAGCTTCTGATAAAATTACATCCTTCCCTATTAATACTATAGTGCTATTTATTTATAGAACATTGTTTAGCGTTCTCAACACTTTACTTGCTGTCGCAAACACTTCCCTTACTCAGACCCTTCTTCCGGTGTGTTAGCTCTCTACAGTGCAGGGATTGGCTCTGTGATCTGCAGAGAGACAAGCGTCAGTCAGAAAGAAGGTGGTAACTGAGTCGACCTCACTGAGTTAGGTAGATTCACCCAGTCTGTGTGAGCAGACTTGGCACCTATGTCATTTGGAGACTCCATATGTGTCTGCATGCTTTGCAGAAGATCCAAGCAGGGTCTGTGTGGTTTAGACAGGGCCGTGGTGGTGCACTCCTTTAATCCCAGCACTTGAGAGGCAGGGACAGGCAGATCTCTGTGAGTTCGAGGCCAGACTTGGTCTGCAGAACTAGTTCCAAGGCAGCTAGGGCTGTTACACAGAGAAACCCTGTCTTGAGAAAACCAAAAAACCAAAACCAAACCAAACCAAAACCAACAAAAAAAGATGAAGTGTGGCTCACCTGCCAACCTCACGCCTGTTCCTCACTAACTGTACACTGTATTGTTGAGTTGAATGTGTCTATGATTACACTTATTGTCTCTTTCCACTGAAGTGTAACTTGGATGCAGGAAGAGATTTTGATAGTCTGTTTGATTCACTGATGTCTTCCTGCTGGAACTGGAGAGCATTCATTAAGCAAATGAGACTAATATGTCCTCACCAAATGCCTTCCACTGCCTTCTGCTCATGGTTTCTGTTTATTTGTTTTTAATAATTTTGTTATTTGGGCTTTAAATTTCTTTGATTTTCTTTTCTACTTTTTTATTATTGACCCACCCATCTAATTTGCATCTCATCTCACCATCTTCCCTTATATTCCTTTCTTGTCTAAATATGGGGGGTGGGGCTAGAAACTTCTGCTTCTATATGAACACTTGGCATATGTTGCTCTGGAAAGCATGTGCCGTCCTCCTTATGTAAACACGGAGGTCTCGTGACCTCTGGTACCAACCCGGAAGGTAACACCGCTTGTTGAAAGAGTCTTCAGATTTTAAAGTCCTGATAATACATTCTACCTTGCTGCTTAATATTTTCAGTTTGTGATACTCTTTAAGAACCTAATGTTAAAGTAAAATTCTAAGCTTAAAACTATGATATTTCAGTATGGCATAATGTTATTATTTTACCCTCTGAATTTAGGTACAAGTTATGGAGGAGAAACTAAAAGCAGCTAATATTCAAACAAGTGAGTCAGAGACTCGGCTATATAAGAAGTGTCAAGATCTGGAGTCTGTAATGCAGGAGAAGGATGACATCATTCAGAACTTGGCGCTGCGGCTTGAAGAGCAGGTTAGGAAAACTAAATCATCAGTCATATTTATGTGTGCTTCTTAATGTACAATTAAAGACATAGCTGAAGTCTGTTTATATGGAGGAGAACTCTTACTGCTGGGATTATGTCACATGTGTTGGTAAAAGGTACAAGTAAAGGCCCAGCAATACCACTTTTAGGTATATACCCAAAGGATGCTCAATCGTACCACAAAGGACATGTGCTCAGCTATGTTCATAGCAGCACTGTTTGTCATAACCAGAACCTGGAAACAACCTAAATGCCCCTTGACTGAAGAATGGTTAAGGAAAATGTGGTACATTTACAGAATGGAGTACTACACAGCACAAAAAAATCATCAAAATCTTGAGATTTGTAGGCAAATGAATGGATCTAGAAAATATCATATTGAGTGAGGTAACCCAGACCCAGAAAGACAATTATGATATGTACTCACTCATAACTGGTTTGTAAACATAAAGCAAAGAAAACCAGCCTACAAATCACAATCCCAGAGAACCTAGATAACAATGAGGACCCTAAGNTGGTTTGTAAACATAAAGCAAAGAAAACCAGCCTACAAATCACAATCCCAGAGAACCTAGATAACAATGAGGACCCTAAGAGAGATATACATGGATCTAACCTACATAGGAAGTAGAAAAAGGCAAGATGTCCTGAGTAAATTGGGAACATGGGGACCGTGGGAGAGGGTTGAAGAGGAGGGGAGAGGAAGGAAAGGGAGCAGAGAAAAATGTAGAGCTCAATAAAATCAATTTTTAAAAAGGTACAAGTAAAAATACCATTCCTTTCATATCTTGGGTGACTCAAGGCTTCAAGGCAAGATCTAGTACTTTTATTATGTGTATACGCACATGCGTGTGTGTGTGTTGCTATGTGTAGAGGTTAGAGGACAACTTACAGGAATTTGTTCTCTCCTTCCACCACATGGTGATAGAACTCATGTCATCAGGCATGGTGGCAAGGGCCTTTACTCATGGGCCATCTCTCTGGTCCCAGATCTATAGTAGTTTTTTAGCTGTGTCATTGCTATTAACATTCAGACTTTAGAGTTTAAGTGTGATCTTTTTCATTTGGAAGTATTTTGTTTATAAAAGGCATTTATGTCCCTAAAATATTTGCAGCCAAACTGGATATCGTGGGGCATGCCTGTAATCCCAGAATCTTGGAGACAGACACCGGAAGATCATTATGTGAGACCAGTCTGGACAACATAAGGAGTCTATCTAAAGAAAATGTTTACAGACCATTGTACATATTTATGTTGTCACTAATCCTCCGTCCGCTCAGGAATGTATCGTTCTCAGGCGGTTTATATGAGCATGTAGAGTACTTTAAGTCTCAGGACAAAAATTCACTAGGAGTTGGGTGCAATGGCTAATCCCTGTCATCCCAGGATTTGAGAGGCTGATGCAGGAGGATTGCCATGAGTTAGAGGCCAGTCTGGGCTGCAGAGTAATACCTTATCTCAAAAATCAACACAAATGTATGTTAGTATTAAATGACTTCTTAAGTGGCCATTTAATATCATTTAAATGTGACTGCTATGTTTGTCAGATGCTTTAAAATTTTCATTTCTCTATGGGGGTCCATAGTTTCTAGCAGGCCCAACCCCCCACCCATTGTGATTTAGATGCTGCTCACATTCTCAGCCATTTTGTGACCAGAGCCGGGTTTTAAGGCTTGTTGAATGTGAACTAGAATTTCTCTGTGTTTGTTTTTCTGGATGTTTAAAAACTAGTGTCTGAGAGAGAAAATAGCCCTGCTCCTAAGCAGTTTTGCGTTCTTCCCCTGCCTTAGTTGATCCAATTCTCCTGGTCCAGAAATAGTTCCTTTTGTTGATATATTTAGGGGATTCACTTTGTTGAGTGAGTACCAGACTCTCTCTCTCTCTCTCTCTCTCTCTCTCTCTCTCTCTCTCTCTCTCAAGGGCTGCACGAATTAGCAGTGCTTTTGGTACTAGGTAGATACTTTCCTGTTGTTTCAACAAAACACCTCACCAAAGCAACTTGAGAAAGGAACAGTTTATTTCATCACCAGTTTGAGGGTACAGCCCATCACCTTCTCCTTTTGTTCAGTCCAAGTCCCCAGTCCATGGAACTGTGCCGCCTGAATTTAAGGTGGGCTTTCCCATTGATTAACCCCTCAGTCATGCCCAGAGGTTTGTGCCCATGGAGCTCTTGGATCCCATGAAGGACGGTCTGGTGTGTCACATCTGCATGGCCTTTTGACTCCTTACTCTATCTGCTGAACAGTTTTCCTTCCTTCCTTCCCTCCTCTATGTTTTTCTTTCTGTGCTAACAAGATCTACCGTTCCAGGCTGGCCCTAGACCTCAGGATCCTCCTGCCTTAGCCTCCAAGGACTAGGATTACAGGCATGGACCGCTTTGCCCAACAATTTTGGGCTTTTAAAAATCTGTTTGGTGATTTGGAGGTAAATGTGTTAACCTGGAAACGGTTCTAAATGGATTTGCTTTCCGTATTTGATGATATGATGTCTCCAAGCTTGGGAGCTTATGTCTGTACTAAATAAGTTGTTGATGTTATTTCAGAAACAAGTAAGACTACAAGAAGCTAAAATTATAGAAGAAAAAGCGGCTAAGATCAAAGAATGGGTAACTGTTAAGTTAAATGAGGTATTTATTGCTGTACTTTTCCTTTATTATTTACATATTTTGACTAAAGTCTTCAGAATATACAACTATGAGGAGATATAAAATTCTGATCAGTTGGTTATGGTCCTATATTTGGAAAACTTGGCATAGACTGCTTTCATTTTAATACCTATTATACTTTAATATCATTGTATTTTTAAAATTGAAATATTGATAGACTCATGATGGTGACTGTAAACAGCCATATTATAATGGGCTAATTTCAAATGGTTATGAGTATTACATCTACATATTATAAAGTTTATAGGTTTGGTGTCTGAGCAGCACAGATTAAATGCTGAAATAGTTTTAAAATCATTTTACAGTGGGAAATGCATAGGGTTGAAACCTTTAGCTCTGGACAAATCAATATTGATGACATGATTGTTAAGGTTGATAATCAGTGCTGAAAAGTTCACAAGTTTGCAAATAGAGTAATTATTTATTGCCATTTTCTAAATTTTATAATTTTAGTGTATTTTAAAAATGTTATCCCTAGACTAAAGAATATCATTTTGCTCTTTTAGCTGGAAGTGGAGAATCAGAATCTTCGTTTCATCAACCAAAACCAAACTGAAGAGATAAGAGCCATACAGTCAAAATTGCAAGGTACATAGAGTTTTCACTATGATAGCTTAGCTGGATTGATTTGGCTGGATGGGAATTTAATATTATTTTGCTCATGTTTTAAAGATCTAATTATGAATATCGTGTAGGATGCTATTGTCAGTAAATGAAAAAGAATTTCTCTGACTAACCAGAAGTCCTGTACCCATGGGATGTTGGACTGAGGAATAAAAGGCAGAAAAAAAAATGAATAATGATATATTAATTTATCAGAGTGGCTGTTATATAGGAAAACATGACTGCATAGTAATTTTGCCTCTCTCCCCTAAGTGACAATCCATTTATGGTCCAAAAGATCCATTTTGCTGAAAGTACGTGTTAACGTTAACCTTGCAGTTCAGGGGTCACAGGCCGCCGGTGCCAACCTCCAACCTCCAATAGTATTTGGTCCTTCCAAGGCTGTAGCAGTGCGTCCCTGTTATCTTGTCAGAGCAGAGACGGTTAGATGGAGCCGAATGGTAGTGTATTTGTGTTAGAGGTTTGTACTTCAGAATTCCAAGACTTACTCTCCGGCCTTAGCAAAGAATAGATCCTTTTAGTGGGATAAACCAATCGGAAATGTGGTATAACTAGCTGTACCTGCTTTGAAGGCTTCATGCGTTCTGAACATGTCCTTGAAGTTAGTGTTCTTTGAAGGCAGCTGCGGGGTGATCTGTGGGTTCTCACATGCCTCCTCTGGTTGTTACCAATGCCACAAAACTCTGCTCACTCACACATTATCAGCTGGGATTACAGGTGTCAGCCACTACACCTGGCAAGACAATTTGTTTAGAGCATGTAAATACTTGCTTTCATTTCCTCCATCTGAATGATAAAAAATAGGCACTGCCATAATTGTTCTGAAAGTCTATATTGAGTTAAGTTTTCCTATTTTCGTGACACTCACCTTCTCTGAAATAGATTGGACGTATCAATTCTAGTTCCAGAAGATTGTTAATTTTCCTGCTCTCCCTGGCTTACAATTCTAGTCTTCATTGGTGGTCTCTTGGGTTTTGTATACTCAGAGGCTCTGATCCTTGGAAAGTAGGCTTAGACTAAAACATAGATACCACATGTTAGATTTAATGTGTTTGCACATTATGTATATATTATATATGGACATATATAACATATATGTTTATATTATACATAATGTATATACAAATATATGTACATATCACACACAGGTAGGTGTGTGTGTATGTGTGTACATGTGGTTGTTTGTCAGTGTCCACAGAAGACTGATTCTAGGATCCCTATGGAAACCAACTCTAAGGTTGTCCTAGGTCCTTAAATAAAACAGCCCAGGATTTACATATAATGTGTTATATACATTCTCCTGTAATTTTAAATTGTCTCCAGATTACTACAATGTCTAATAAAAGGAAAATATTGTATAAATATTTGTTAATTGTATTTTTAGAGACTCATAATAAAATATCTGTCCATATTCAGTATAGTTTTTTTTTCAAACTATTTTTGATTCACAGTTGGTTAAATCCACAGACGCAGAATCCATGGAATTGAGGACCAGCTGTACATAATCATTACTACACTGTTTGAATTATTCTGTGATAGATGAGCAACATACAAAATTTTAAAGATACCTCTGAAGGAATATGCTATAAATACTTTTCTTTATTATTAGTCGCTATTTAGCATAACACATGTCGCATTCTATTGCATTAACTTCCTCGGGTATTTTTCTTTCTGGGACTTCCATGCCTTTGATCTTACAAGCAACAATGTAAAGAGTCCTAAAGATGGATTAAAGCAGTGGTTCTCAATTTGTGGGTCATGACCCCTCTGTGGTTGCATATCAGATATCCTGCATATCAGATATTCATAGTATGATTCATAACAGTAGCAAAGTTATAGTTATGAAGTAGCAATGAAAATAATTTATCACTGGGGGTCACCACAACGTGAGGAACTGTATTAAAGGGTCACAGCATTAGGAAGGTTGAGAACCCACCAGATTAAAACCATGATTAGCAATCTGAGGACTGAACTCAGGTCACCAGGCTTGGAAGCAAGCTTTTACCCACTGCCCCCTCCCCAAGACACACACAAACAAACACGAACACACAAAACCCTACAGATTTGGGGCTCTTATGTCAGGGTTTCCATTCACTATACTTAAGTAAAAGCTGAAATGCAGTCTTTTTTTTTTTTTCCTGATGTTGGGTGATTTATTCAAGTCCTTCTATGCTTTTGTTCCGTGTCTAACAAACGACTATGAAAGGTTCATCTCCTGTTTCGGGGGATCCGACACCCTCACATAGACAGACATGCAGGCAAAACACCAGTGTGCATAAAATACAAATAAATACTATATATATATATAAAGCTGATCTCCATTTTGCTTAATGACCTTGCAGAACTCCAAGGCAAGAAGGTGTCCTGCGTGGCCACACCAAAGCTCTCAGAAGGGCAGCGCCTGAGCGGTTTGACGTTTGGATGCTTCTTGTCCCGAGCAAAGAGTCCTCCTCATGTAGCACTATCTGAAGAAATAAGCAAAATGGCATCCAAAGAACCCGAGTTCACTGAAGGAAAATACATAGAAGGTACTTACAGATTATAGCAATCTACCTCGGCATTTTTTAAAAAGTGAAAACATCATTCACAACGGTTAATCAGAATTAAACTTGATTCTCCCCAGCGCCTCAGTACTCCAAGGGAATATTTCTTAAGAGCCGTACGACACTGAACTTTCTGTCTAGTTATCTTGTGTCTTATGTAGGTTTTTGCAAGGGGCACAGGGGAGCAATTGATTTCCTCCCATCTTTAATGCTTTTGCCTGCAGCAGGTGGAAAAGATAGTTCAAATATAAAAGGTTATAATTCTAACTACAAGGCACGCATTTTAACCTAGTTTCAGATGAGAACTCTGCATTTGTATTCATAGCTTCTTGAAAATATTTTTTTAATTATCTAATATGACATGAAATTAATGCTGGCTTAACAGATACATAAAGAAATGAACACCTTTGTGGGGGGTGTACTTTGATAACTGCTTTCTTTGTTAATTCAGAGAAGAAAATATTGCCTAGATAATCTGACCCAGGTCCTGCGTGGGGATTTCCACTCTTCGTTTTCACAGCGAAATGTTTCCTTCCACATTTTGCCTGGTGGTGCAGCCTGACTGGAACTCCTCAAGGGCAATCTTTATTGATGGCTTTTCCCAATAGTAAGGAAGGTTGAGTTTGCAACTTAGCTACGCTGGTTTCCGAGTTCCTTTCAATGCACGAGGAAACTGCAAGCGGTGGAAGTTGCTGCCCGGGGTGGTTTTAGCATTCTGAAAACTACGTCATGTTTTTCCAGGCAGAAGGCTGCCTTGTTACCTATTTCTTGCTGTTCCTCGAATTTTGTTTACTTTGCCAAGAAACCATTTTCCTCTCCTTCCCACTGTTGCAACAGGCAGCTGAGTCTCACCGAGTTTGCCTGTGCCAAGCTCTAGTTCGTTTGAAAATGTGACGGGCAAGCGTGGCACAACCTGAGGGCGTGTGTGTGCCGCCTCTTGTTAGTTGTGAAGTTCATATTTATGTTGTCCAAGTTTCTTTTCTGTTGAGTCTGAGGTGCTAAGTCATTATTTAGGAAGCTGTTGGTACATTTCATTTCACACAGTGCCAAGAGATGGAACCAATATTTAAAGACACTTAAGGGTTTCTCTTACCATTAAAATACATGTTGTAGCTGTACTTAAACCAAGAGCAGAGGAAAGTTTTTCTGTGAATTTACACATTTTATGTATTGAATTGTGGACACAAAGTTTGTCTTTTTTTTTTTTNTGAGACAGGGTTTCTCTGTGTATCACTGGCTGTCGTGGAACTCTGTAGACCAGGCTGGCCTCAAATTCACAAGATCCACCTGTCTCTGCCGCCTGAGTGCTGGGATTAAAGGTATGTGCCACCTCCAGCTGGCACAAAGTTTGTTTCTTAAATTATAACTTTGTTTTTATGTTTAGACTTACATTATGATGATTTTGAAGGTTCGTGGAAGAAGGGTTGTCATTTTCTTCGCTTCTAAGATGGAATTAATGGTGTTTGATTTTTGTTTGTGTCAGGTTGACAGCTTCCTTTTTTGATGCTCAAACTCAGCCCACTTCACACTCTGCTCTTTCTCTCTTTAGATTGTCAGTTTCATTCCCCAAACATATTTGTTTGTAAAAATCAATTTATTTTTGATACAATTAAATTGAAGTATAAGGATTCCATATAAATCCCACATTTTCCAAGCTTGTTTAGAAAGGCATAAAACTAACCAAGAATAGTTTAAGTTGATAAATTCACATGAAATCGTCTATCTCTAGAAAGTAGTTATGTCAGGCAGGGTAATGCATACATGCAGCGTAGTTGCGTGAAGGTTTCATTATTAAAGGCAACCTGCCACTGTGATATTATCTCCCTCTAGAGATGGAAATTGCAGAGAAGCCTACTGATAACCACTTGCAAGAAAACAGAAGCCAGAGAAAGTTGCACGAGACCCCTTGCAGCTCAGAACAGAACTGGAAAACGAGAGCAAGCTTCGCAACGGATGGTGGTACATCCCAGAATTCCGGGGCTCCAGGGACTGATTGGAGTTCAGACGAGGAAGACGGAAGCAAGGACAGATCCAAGTCCAGGTGCACATTCACCCTTTCCAGCCACACGTCTGAGGAGGGCGTTCAGTGTGGCAGGATGGGCAGCGAAGCGTATCTCACCGCATCTGATGACAGCAGTTCTATATTCGAAGAAGAGACTTTTGGCATCACCATGCCAGAGCACAAGAAACTGTATTCTTGGCAGCAGAAGGCGCCATGGAAAGCTCAGAATAGCCTTGCAAAGGGGAATTCTCAGGCAGGTATAAAGGAGCAAGACAGTTCCTCGGATGAACTGAATAAGAAGTTTCAGTCCCAGAGACTGGATTATTCATCCTCATCAAGCGAGGCCAACACCCCAAGCCCTATTTTGACCCCAGCTTTAACCCCAAAACATCCTAACTCACTGCCTGGGAAAGGAATGCAGTTACTGCCTTCAGCCTACCTGCCACCCCCAAAGCTAAGGATCCCCAATGTTTTCAGTATAAGTGTGGCACTCACCAAAAGGCACCTGAGCCAGCCACAGTTATGTTCAGAGCGGATGTTTGGCATGAACAGGAATGCCATAAGCATGATCCGGCCGCTGAGACCTCAGGAGACGGATCTTGATGTCGTTGATGGTGACAGCATGGAAGTTGTGGAGAGCATGGACACGGGCTGCAACGACGGCTTGTTTTCCTGTGACTCCCTGGATTATCCGTCCGCGGATGACCGGGAAACCAGCGAGCCCACGAAGAAGGCATCCTGCAGCAAGCCTCCCACACCTCCTCTGCACCGCTTTCCCTCTTGGGTAATTACGTTCCTGTGTGCCACACACACAAGGCATTCTCAGCCCTCAGGTTTCACAACCCACCCCTGTTTCTTTTCAAATATGGCGTTGTTCTGACAAGTTCCAGTTTTCAGAATATGGTTTCCTCTTCTCCTCCCCAACCGTGTTCTGAAAACAAATTGAGAAACAAGACAGATGGGAATTCAGAACTATAACTTAAGTTTCAGATAGGGGAACTGGAGGGCAAATGAGATTTCCAATATTAGACTTTGGAATTCGGTTTGTTCACACAGACCCAAGCTAGAGCTAGTTCACTCCGACTTTCTCCGGAGAAGCAAGATCAGGGCCACTCTAAATTGTACAATATGAAGATGCTTGTTTCCTGTGTGGGCTACTTCTCGGGAGAGAGAAACAGTGCTGGGCTGTGCATGCCAAGGAAGAGAAAGTGAACGGTTCTGAGAGCAGTAGTGTTCAGTGACTGGAGGCCACATACAGATAGAGACAGGATGGGGTGGGGAGAAGGGCTCCCTCTAACTGATAGTTTGGAGTGGATCCTGAAGCAGCTCTGAACTCTCACTGGTCGCCATTCCGAGGTTACTTGTTAAGAAGAGAGGTTCTGCATTACTCTTCATGCACTTAGCAATCCACTACTTCAGCTATAGCATCCTTCCACCATCTAGCGGAGACTGAATTTTCTATGGAAACATCGACTATGGCTACAAAACCAACCTGTCAGTGATATGATATTTCTTAGGAATGTCTACCTTGTGTGATTTGAAAAAAAAAATCTTTAAACTGTAGCATTTATTTACTAATAGGAGGGTGAGCATGCCATCGTGCCCAGGCGGAGGTCAGGGACAACACATGCAGTTGGCTCTCGTCCTTTCAAACTCAGTTTGTCACATTTGCCTACAAGCACCTTCCACCCCTGGGCCATCTCACCAGCACCAGTCTTTTATATTTAAAATTAAGTGAATTGACCTGTTTTGTAGACTTGAATTTTCCTCCCTATATTGGCACAATTTAACCTCTGGCTTCAAAAGAAACATCTGGATTACCACGTATTTTGGATTTGGGAGTCGTGTTCTTTTTTTATGGCTATTTTATTTAGTAGCCGCTGTAACTGTAAGCAGATTACGACAGCCATGGTCTCCCTAATAGAGATTCAGATTTTGAAATGAGTCTGCTTTTTATCTACTTTCAAGAGAACATTTTTTTTCACTGTCCACATGAAACTGCCTCTTTTTTATTGCTCAATTCTGCATGCCCCCAAAAAGTAGACACAAATGGCATGCAAATCTCTGGAATTCTAGTTATGTTGCCCTTAGGCAGTAGTAAGCTGAAATTTGGCTTCTTTTGTTACGTTAAGATTTTCAAAGACCATGTTAAGCTTTCAAGTTCATTTTATTTGGCAATTTTACCATTTCGCTCTCGAAACTATTTGGTCCTGGAAAAGTAGTATTGCTTTTCAAACGTTCTAGTGAACTGACCGTGGGTGAAGGGTCATGGGCGTCTTCAGGTTTCCAGGAGACGTCCTAGCTGTCTCAGTCAGTAAGATGCTACTTTAAAACAAACCTATCCTGGTTGAATTGGAGTACCATGCAGGATGTCTTAGTCACTCAGGCGGGACAACCTGTGATCCAGCAATACCTCTGATGGCCTGCTCTTTGTAAATCCGTGCCTGGCTTGGCTTGTCCTCTTATCTACGGTGACTCTCTTGCTGCTTTCCTTCCTGCTTCCTGCTGTCTCATGCTCAATGTGGACTCCAGCTACCTTGAAGCTCCTGCTTAGACTGCCTTAGCATTACAGACTTTCTGACTGATCTCTGCAGTTAATCTCTGAGTGCCAATCCCACATGTTCAAAGAAAGTGCTCCTTATCTACTCTTTTTGGCACTCATCAGTCTAACATGCCCCCATCATCAGTGATCTTGTGCCTGTTACTGTGGCCCCTGGCAAGCCTGGAGGAAGAGCATGGTGCCAGTTGCCTGCTGTGTTCTGGGTCAGGCAACTGTGTTCAAGTGTAGACCTTTTATAAAACGTGTGGTGATCTATGACACTGGGAACCACTGGGGTCCTTTTTCTCATTATGCAGTGATTCTAATCTTACAGTACCCATTTCAGAAATCGTTTTTTGGAGAAGAAGAAACATAATAAGCTACTTTTGGAACAAGATAATAAATGCCAGTGTCATTCTTAAGTCCATTTCTTATTTGATCCAAAGCCTATTTTACTTTACTAAAATGCACACTGAAGTAAGAAGGCAGTAAAGTTCAATGCTCTGCTATGATTCCGAATGCAACTTTTTTCCTTTTCTTTTTTCCCTAACTGTGGTACGATATTAAAAAGATATGTGTGTAATCAATGACTGTAAACAGTTTTTGGCTTGATGTTACAGCTATTCAGTGTTTCTTCCCCCCATTATAAAGTTCTGTAACCACATATAGAATGTTAGAATATTAAAAGTGGTGTTTGTCTATGGTCAGTGATTGTAAGCTTTATCATGATTGTTCTTATATCTTCTAAAGAGGTCAAGATACCAACCCAATGTTTGGGGACAAAAATAGTGTAATAACTAACGAGTGAGGGGAATCTCTACAAGTCACTCACAATGCTGTGTTTTATTGGCACTGCTGCATTTTGTGCTAACACTATACTTCTTCAGATAATAATCTGAAAAACAGTTGAAAAGTATTATGTTCCGTGTAATCATTTCTTGGCTGTAAGCCCCTGGTTCAATCTCTCTTTTATATTAGGAAAGCAGAATATACGCTGTAGCCAAATCAGGCATTCGAATGTCTGAGGCCTTCAATGTGGAGAATGCTAATAAAAGTAAGTGCTTTGCATGCAGTGTTGCGAGTGCGCCTCGAGGATGTGTGCATGCCTTAGTTCAGAGCAGATGTGGGGTGCAGCCACCGAGAGGCAGGTGCATATGGCTCTGGGTTGATGAGCTCATCAAAGCCATCAGAATCACAGAAACAGAACATAGTGCGATGATTACCAGGGACTGGGAACCTGGGGAAGGGGAGATGCTCTTGGAGTTTCCAGAGATCTATTTCACAACACAGTGGGAGCCCTACCCTAGCAAATTACACACTTAAAATGGTTAAGCCGGGGAATTCAACTGTTTGACTTAAAAAAAAAACCTGTAATAAAAGGGGTTTTAAAGATATATGATTTTGTATTGCTGTTTCACTAGGCAAGACCTTCCTAAATGTCTTTGGAATAATTGGATTATGTAAATGTTCAGGAAATGGTTGCCTGTTTGTCTTAAAACTGGTGTTCATCATATTCAGGGAAAGGCACAAGTACATTCAACCCTGATGGAGAAGGTGCTCTACTATGTTTTTACCCCAAGAAGGCAAAGCAGAGAGACATGGGCATTTTATCTGTTTAAAGTTACAAAAAAATTATAAAACTATTGGTTTCTTTGTCTTTTCCCTATTTCCTTCAAAAATTATTATAAAAGTAATTATTCCCACTAGAAAAAAAATATAGCCAACACTTGGTAGGTAGAGGCAGGAGAGGATCCAGAGCTAAAGGCTAGCCTCAGCTTCATAGTGGGTTCAAGGCTAGCCTGAGTTACATGAGATTTTCCCTCAAAAACATAAAAAGAAAAAATAATTTGCACAGAAGTTTCTAGAATTCACAGACATGCGGTGGTTCTCTTTGCCTCCACCTGACCTCCTACTAACTCATCTAGAGAGGTAACCTTGACCTTCTGTCCTAGCTACCTTCTGCTCTTGGCATTCAGGAAAGTCTATATTGCCCATGATCACTGGAGTCTCCTGACAGGGCCTCAAAATGGTGGTGTCTTAACACCAAGTCAGAGGCAAGGCTCCAACCTCGAAGAACATCTTCAAAGGGACCACTTACTGAGTCAGTCACAGGTCATTGATGCTCAGTTCTTCACAGCTAAGCATGAGTGGGAGGCTAGAGAAATAAAAGCATGGTCCTTGCTGTCAGAGAGCTTACAGTCTAGTGGGGGAGCTGCCAACAGGAGGAAATAATGGCCCATGAGAAACAGAAGATCTGTAACTGTGTCTGGTGCCTATAACCCGGACAATCAAGAGGCTGGGGTAGGAAGATCTCTTGCTAGTTTGATGCTAGCCTAGGCTCCACAGTAAGACTCTAAAAATCAAAAAATGCAGATGTAGATCTAGAAATGTCATAATCCACCAAACAATGTGACTAACCACCTGCTAATCTGATTTCTTTTTCATGCGTAGTCATAAGAAATAGGCCAGTGGACTAGATGGAAGGTTTTTCTCTAATGTTTTCCGTTTCAGATTCTGCAGCCATGGCTTCCTACTCCTCATCAGGCCTTTATACATCCCTGATATACAAGAGTATGACGACCCCGGTGTACACAACCTTGAAGGGGGTAATGAATGCATCTCTCGCTGTCAGACATACGGGTGTCTTCAGGGTGTGCAGGGAAACTCCCTCAAGCTCCAGACCCGCTTCTAACATCTTACACAGCCTGCACCTTTGTAGAGTGTAACTTAGTTACGTTAGTATATCATAAACAAGAAGAAATGGAGAGGCCTGGAGAAGACAATGGTGATGTGGTTCCTCTTTACCCCTGCCCCAAACTGCTAGCATTTTATTAATGATGCAATGGAAACTCCCAATTTAGAAAAGTTTGTGTTCCTGCCAGGGTCCCCTTTGCCAGAAAAACCTAATTAAAACAAGAGCTGTCAGATATTGACAGTCTTATGTTTTCAAGAATCTTTTATACTTGTCAAATTCCTAGCTAATTAGAATCTAAAGTTTTGAAAACAGATTGTCATGATGTCAAAATATTAATTCTCTTTCCTTTCTTTAAAAATAGACTGGTGACCGTTTTCTATAAAACATTGTCTAAAGAGGACAGAGACTAGAGATGGATACAGGGGGGCTGTCCTGCTCTTTTTCAGAAGGCAACACAAATAAGTAGCAGTCCTTTCCTGGATGATTCCTCCGGCTCAGAGGAAGAGGACAGTTCCAGGTCCAGCTCCAGGACGTCGGAATCAGATATACGCAGCCGCAGTGGGCCCAGCAGTCCCAGAGCCATGAAACGAGGTGAGGGGGAAAGCGCATGCGCAAAAGGCAACGTCGGCACATTCTGAATAGTGATTCAGGACTAATCTTAATAGGATTTCTGAGAATACGCTTATCCAAGCCATAGCGAAATGAGCATTCGCCTAGGACTGAGACATTGGTATTCTAGCGGTCATTTTCTGCTTCATTCTCTGTGATCTCACACAAACCACCAGTCTTTCATTAGCATCATCATCTTACTGTTATTACTACCAGTAATGTATCACATTATTATAAAAAGAAATAATTGGCCCAAATGAAGTTTCTTTATTAGTTTTTTTTTGTTACCTTGCTGCCTAATTTGTGGGATAAACTTATTTACTATATTATTAAACGTCAGAAAACACACCTATAATTTGTGTTTGCTAATCTGATATTAAAGTGGAAAACACTACAACTTGACTTTGTGCATACCTATAACTTTCACCAAATCCTTAGAACTTGTATGTGTGCGTATGTGTTCACTACACACATGGGAAACTCCGAGCAGCGCAGTGTTGCTTCCCACTCTGAGATGAGGAATCCCATTACTTTAGACTCCAGGCCAGCTGGCCCACAAGCTTCTAGGGACTCCTGTCTCCCTCGCTCATCTTGTACTGCAATGGCAGGTGCTCGCTTCTGTGTCTGTTTTGATGTGGATTTAGGGTATCTGAACTCAGATTCTCCTGCTTCTGTGCAAGCGCTTGATCCGTTGAGCCATCTCCCCAATACAGCCTCCAGTGAATTGTGTGCACAGGCAGAGGTTACAGAGCGATTGATTCCACAGAGTGGCACCTGTGCTTTAGGAAAGTCTATGTGGCCTTGTAGATGTGTGGCTCTTCTAACTGTGTTGTATGGAACCACTGTGGTCTTCAAAGCCTGGGACTTGACTTCATCTGGAGCCACTAAGCTGTCTCTGGGGCAGTGTTTGGGCTCCGTCCAGTTTCCTTGCTCTAACTTGGTTCTCTGTGGCCAATCAATATTTTTTCTGAAAATGCAGCTGCTAGCTTTCTTCATAAGGTACTCTTCTATGTCTTCGATCTCATTTCCTTCTTTCTTTTCCTTTACTCAAGTCTGGCTTCACTGGCCCTCTTGTTTACACATTTAAAAAACAAACAAGAAACCCTAAAACCTATTTTGTTTTGAGACAAAATCTCTTGAGGCCAAACTAATCTTGCACTTGCTCTATAGCCCAAATTGGCCTTATACTGCCTATCTTCTTCTGTTCATCTCCTAAGTGCTAGGCTATTTATATGTGTGCACCATTATGCTTGACTCCCCACGTGTATGTGTAACTCAGCCCCTCTCCTTCATCACGCTGCTCAAACATTGCTTCCGCAGTGAGATGCGCCCTGACCACTCTGTTCCCGTTGCAGTTCTTGCCCTCCGTCGGTCGCTCGCTCTTCCCCTGTGCTCCAGTCTGCTCCATACTTCACTTTTGCTGCACTTACTACCTGTTGGGCATCAGTTTCCCTTCACTAGACTCTGTCCCAAGAGGACTCAAATGTGTCTTTTGTTGTAAATGTGTCTTAGGCCGAGCACCTTGAATAGGGCTTGGCACATTGGGCCTAGGCTTGGGATCTGAGGTTTGCCCTCCAAAATCACCCTGGCCTAGTTATTTGGCATTGGACAGCTCCTCTCATCTCTGGGCGTTCACTTCTAAAACAGTGAGGACTTTAGCCAGGGTGACAGCTGAGGTTCCTAATGGCTGGTGTCTTTGTCATGCAATTGTTATTTGTCTGAGCTGGTAAGTGAAGGCTAGAAATACAGGAGTGGCATTACTGCCACTTCAGTGAACAGTTTTGTTTTGTTTTAAATGCACGATGGCGTAAGTTCTTGACGTCATTTACTATTTCTAAATCTCCAGTTGTATCTATCATCCATGTATGGCTTGAACTCACAAGACACTTTCTAAAAAGTCAGCTCGGTCATTGGGGAAACCTTCCATTGAATTTTACTTCATAGTTGTGTGTCTTTAAGTCTTATTGCTTATCTTTCATGGAGGATAGTTAAAGCCAGTAAGCTGACAAGTACTTTATTGGATAGTCATGAAAAATGCTGTTGAGGTTCAGCATTTATTTGTCTATGTATGACCATATAAGTACATATATGTTAAATCATTACATAAAAGATGCATTAGTGGACTTGCATAATAAATTGTATATGTGAGAACACCCACAATTCCAGTCATACCAGAATATTATTTCTGTTCTTTGACTTTCTTGGAAATTAATGTGACAGTTCCAACCGCTTAGTTGTATTTCCTGCATTAGAAGTTCTCCACGGCCGGAGGAATGGAATCAATCTTGTGAAGGGCTGTTTACGATGTAGGAGTTAGCTGCCATCTTCAGGACTTGCAGCTGCCTTTGGCCCATGCCAGGATGAAATGCTGACTCGGTTTATATCTTTGTTCTCCTAGGCGTGTCTGTCTCTTCCGTTGCGTCGGAGAGCGATTATGCCATTCCACCCGATGCCTATAGCGCAGACTTGGAGTGCTCGCAGCCTGAGCAGAAACTCCCTAAAACCCGCTCGTCCTCCAGTGAGAACGGGAAAAATGTAAACAGTGACTCAGACTTTGAAACATTAATGAATCTGTTAGTTTGACTTCCCAGAGGAAAATAAAACATCATTCTCAAATGTTTTCTTTTCATTAGGAACCGTTAGAAAAATCTGGCTATCTACTAAAAATGAGCAGGAAAGTCAAGACTTGGAAGCGGAGGTGGTTCGTCCTGAAAGGCGGTGAATTACTTTACTACAAGTCTCCAGTGAGTGGGCAGTGGCCGTTGAGATCTGAATTACCCTCACTGTAAAACAGACTCTCAGTATTTTCTTTCCCTGTAATACAAAATTAATTGTGGGTCCCGGAGGGATGCCTCAGCACTGGCTGCTCTTGCAGAGGATCCTGGTTCCATTCCCAGATCCTACATGGTGGGCCTATCTGTAACTCCAGTCCCAGGGGATCTGAAGGCCCCTTCTGGCTTGTACAAGCACATGATGCATAGACACCTGTGCAAGTAAAATATCCATACACATAAAGTAAAAATAAAGTTACCATTTGAATTACGCATTAATGATAGAAAACTGTTCCTGTAGCTGCTGATATCGCTAATCGGTGCTCGCCTTTCCTCCTTTTGTGCAGAGCGATGTAATTCGGAAACCCCAGGGCCACATTGAACTTAGCGCATCCAGCAGTATCTTGAGGGGCGACAACAAGCAAACAGTCCAGGTGCACATCTTTTCCATTTGTTATTCTTTTGGTACCATGAGAAACAGTTCTCAATTGAGATTGGATTGTTTGATGCCTTTTTATTCATTTTAGAATCACTTTGATACTCAAAAGACTTTATAGTTAAAACTGCAGTCGGAGCGAAGTATGGATATTTCACACTACGACCTTTCCTTCCTGTGTTCTTCCATGTTTAATCTCCTGGGCATTTCAGCTCTCAAAATGTCAAGCTGTTTTAGGGGAAGGTTATCCAGTAAATGAATTTCTGAGATGTTTGAAACGTAATATTTTTCAGCCAAATTTGAAGCAAGCTTTTAATTAAATACTGGCTGGGAAGATGGACTCTGACTAGGTTCACTCTTAACATAATATACTATTAAATTCAAGAGTGTTTGTATTTTAGTATAGAATTGGATAGTGACAGTTCTCCCATGAACTTCAAAAAGGGAACTCTATTGGTGACCAGAGGCACTGCACTGCCAAGTGCTATCAGAAGTGGCTGATGCCCATCTTTCCCATAGCCCTGTTCAATTTAAAACATGCTCTTGAGATAGCCTGGTATATCTACATTTGGACACTTTGTTTCTGAAATGTTTCAATAACCATTATTTTTTAAATCTTGTTCCTATAGTGGGTAGAAGACATTTGCTAGAAAGGTTCAGGATTGATCCCCAGTAAATTGGATATGCCTGAGGTTAAAATGGATCAATCGGGAAAAGCTTCAACATGCGACTGCCAAGAATCAATTGTAGAGCCCTGAAATATTTGGGAAATTGGCAACATGGTTAATTTGAGACTGGACTATTGTGAGTTCTTAGTAATTTGTCACCAGGAATTGGTGTGGAAGTTCTTCTCATCTGTTTATAGTTCTTTATCTCGCTGCTGTCCCTGGAAGTCCCCTCTTGCCCTGATAACTTTGTGGGGTTTTTTTGTTTTGTTTTGTTTTGTTTTTACCATCATCTCCAGTTTCTGTTCAACAGTCAAGAGCTTATCACACTGTGGGGAGAAGAGGAAAGTGTGATGATCAAAAGTGTAAACCATGACCCTAGATTTAATAGTGTGAACAGTGTCAGGCCCACGGGCAAATGATTAAAGGTGTAAACTGTGACCCTAGATTTAATAGTGTGAACAGTCTTGGGCCCTCGGGCAAATGATTAAAGGTGTAAACTGTGACCCTAGATTTAATAGTGTGAACAGTCTC
>LOEQ01001660.1:221448-258097 GCA_001685075.1 Bramus lutescens | reverse complement strand
CCTCTTCTGGCCTGCAGGCATACACACAGACAAAATATTGTATACATAATAAAGAAATAAATAAATTTAAAAACAAAACAAAACAAAAAAACCTCTGTATTAGTAGAGGGAAAGGAGTGATGATGGTTACGATGCTCTAAATATTAGGGAACTAAGAATGGTGGGCCGGCAAGATGATCAGTGGGCGCTTGCTACCACGCCTGAGTTGGATCCTTAGAACCCACATGGTGGAAGGAAAGAACTGACTTCCGCAAGATGCACACACACACAAATGCAAAACTAATAACAACAACAAAAGAACATGTGGGGCTCATCCCCACAGACTTCATGAGTCAGGATTTCACAGCTGCTCCCAATGTCCTGCAGGCGAAGTGGAATCCTGAGCCTACAGGACAAATGCTGCTTCTGTTCACAGGGCACTTTAGTTTGCTTAGAAAAGAACACCTTTATGTCCTGATAATCTGAGTGAACAATTGGAGGTGACAATGTTAAGAGGACTGTAGCCCTTTGAATAGAGGGACATTTCAGCCCTGGGCTTTGGGGGAGGGCGGACCTACAGTCCGGTAGGAAATGAACCAATGAAAATAAAGAAAAAGATATTTTAAAGTATCTTATCTAGCTCATGGTAAAAAAACATAATAATAAGTTTTCATAGAATGATGGCAACAATTAGAAATACAGTTACTGAACTATGGGGACCTTAGAGACACGGTCTACTTATCTTGTGAGGAAATAAAGAGAGAAAATGTCTTGGCTACACCAAGCAGCCAGCATCAAAAGGAAAGCACCCATTTTGGCTCACACTTCTTTAGGGTACTTTGTTGTTTCAATTTTGATAAATTTATAAGGTGGAAAAAATTGCTTCTTCAGTGACCAAATTATGAAGAAAAAAAATCCCTGGAATCCCCATTTCCAGCCCCATACAATCCTGCATTAAGATTCTTTTCTAAGTCGAAATGCATGACCACAATTCAAAGTTAATGTGTGTCCAGTTTGACAAATAGACTGAAAAGGCAAAGTATTATTAAGCCCTAAGCTCAGAGTTCTACAGAAGCTAGAAACAAAAGGCTCCAGTGAGCTTGGTTTGTTTGTTTGAACTCACAGACACTCTTGTCTTTTTTTAAAACGTTGATTTTAAAAGTCCTGTGGGTCTCAGCTTTCTATTTCCTTTCTAGATCTGTGACATTATTTCTAAATGGGAACAGGCGTCCAAAGAACAGCAGCCCGGGAAATGCGAGGGCACAAGAACTGTCCGTCTGACTTACAAAAACAGGTGTGGAACACGATCTGAATACCAGAGCTGAGCGTGCAGCTGTGCCCAGAACCTGGGCCTGTGGTCTGGCGTCCTAGTCACTGGCTTTGGATGTCATAATATTTACACGTGTGCTTATATTTCATTAATAATAACTCTGTTCTGGGGGATACTACCACATGGTGTTTTGTTTCTAATTCTCATTCTTTCCTAGACCAGTCTCTCTCTCTTCTCTCTTCCTGTTCTGTCTCTTTCTGTCTCCTACCCTCTTCCATCCACCCGTTCAGCTGCAAGCTGTTTACTTAGATGCTCAGGGTTAAATGGTAACAGGAACAAAGAGCTGGTCTCAATCTTTTGGAATTTCCATGTTAGGAAAGATGGCAGTGCCTAGGCCTGCATCCACTCTAATAAATATGTTGTTGTACTGTAAGCTAGCATAGCCCTATGAACGCATATACCATGAGCCTAACCTGGGCTAGAGACTCCTGGGGGCTTTGTAGGGATGGCATTGATGCTAAGGCTAAGTTCAAAAAGGGGCGGAGAGGGGTTCCTTTGAAAACTGTCTCTGAAAGCATGGTTAGCACCTATGGAGGGAGGCTCGCAGTCTGTGACAGGAATGGCCAGTGGTGCTGTGGTACGAGCCTTGTCAATAGATAAAACTATAACACACTGGGGCACGTGGTCAGAAACCCAGTTTTCTTTCTTGTTCAAACACTTTTTCTTAACCATTTTTAGCAGAAGATGGCATTGAACTAACCACTTCACATTAAATGTTCCTCCAAAAAAGATGTTTTTCTAGTTTTTTTCTTTTAGTCTCATAGCTCATAAATTAATCTATATAATATCAGGCCAAGAACCTGGTGGAATTAATGGCATAATGTTGAATTCTTTCAGAATTGCCTTTGGAAGAGCTTCAGAGACTTAGCATTGGAACGTGCAAAGTGAAGACACTGTATAATATAAAAAGACCGTAATAGCCTTTCATCTAATTCAATATTCTTTTTCTAATAATTGATCCTACAGAAATACCCATGTGAGTGGACAGAATATTCCAGGGTGGCCCAGGATCTTTCCATATTTTTTGGAGGAGTGAAAAATAACGGAAGGGCTTCCATATTCCTCAGTGAGAAAATGGTTGATAATTTATGATAATGAATCATATTTCAGGCTGCACTTTACATGCTCAGCCACCAGGGCTGGCCGCCTTCTGCTCAAACAAACCCCTTTTATATGAACCAATGCTAGTTCTCGTCTGTCGGAGCCTCTTAATTCAGGAGCTTGTGAATGTGAGGATTTGCTCATCTTGTAAACAACAAAGTGACCGTGAAGTATTGGTGGTCTAGTTTGCTCTCTGATAAATACCACAATTGAAAGCAACTTGGGGAAGAAGGGGTTTATTTTTGTCCTATGAGTTATAGTTCATTATCAAAGGAAGCCATGGCAGGAACTCAATGCATGAACTTGAAGTTGTTCACCCGCCCCCTCCCAGGCTCTTGGTCAGTCACCTCTTATAGGGCCTAGGCCCAGCTGCCCAGAGTTGACACCTTTCACGGTGGACCCTCCTACATCAGTTAGCAATCCAGGAAAATGACCCACAGCCATGCTCACAGACCAGCGTGATAGAGGCAGTCCCTCCATTGAGGCACTCAAGATTAGCTGTCAAAATGTTGTGTAAGACAGTGGTTTTCTAGTCTGTCCCTGGTCCTAGGAGACTCCATTTTGTAAGAAGCTGTTGACTGTACTTTCAGGGTGTAAGATGATTCCACCCTTCTCTGGGTCCCCAGACGTCATCTGCCCAGCACCCCCTGCACAGCACAGGCCAGGAGTAGGAAGGGTACCCCAGTGAATTTCCTGCGGTGAACTGAGATTTGGGGTACATTAAGTCATACCACAATAGTTCTGCTGATGTTTCTATTGATGATAACCGTTGTCTCTGACAAGAGCAGCAAGGTAGGTGACTGCTAAAGCCCCCGAAGTCTGTGTTTTAGTAGTATTCTGACTAATTCATCATGCCCCTAAGTCCAAGAAGTATCCATCTGAAGGTTCTTATTTTGCTGTCCCCATCTGTTGATCTCTTTATGGTTACGTCAAAATCCAATTTGACTTTGTTGGAACAAAATGGACAGACTAGCATGTCTAAGACAATTCTTAATACCTTCTTAGTACCTTATGGTTGATTAGCACATAGTAATTCTGGTTACAATGGCTGTGGTTGGAACCAAAATTAAATTTGGGTGAAATGGACAAAGGCAGTTTGAAACACCTACAGATAAGAGTAATGCCTTGGGCTAGAGAGATGGCTCAGAGGTTAAGAGCACTGGCTGCTCTTCCAGAGGACCTGAGTTCAGTTCCCAGCAGCTACATGGTAGCTCATAACCATCTATAATGAGATCTGGTGCCCTCTTCTAGTGTGTGTGCAGGCATGCAAGCTAAGTAAATAAATTAAAAAAAGAGTAATGCCTTTAAGGCCTTAATCACTAGAAAAGACCAAGAGGGGGGCTAACATGATGAAACTACCTTGTTTAAACAACAACAAACAACTCAAACAAGAGGGTTAGTGTTTATAGAGTCCAAAAAGCTGAGAAAGCCATGGCTATGAGAAAGGGCACTGCTTCTAAATATGGCCGTACTTTGCATATGTTTATAAATAGCTTAGACAATGAGCCCTAATTCCCAGGAACATAATCGGGAGGGGAGCTAGCTGTGACCTGTCATGCTGCCAGAGATCTGATTCTTCCTCTGCCAACTTGCTTTGTAAGGCCTAAAATACCGATTTTCCTTCATCATGGAATCTTAAGTTTATATTTAGCAAGTTATGGAATTTTAATTATTTTGACTCAGGGATCAAAGGTCTAATTAACAGGCTTTGAGCATGCTCTCAGACATTGTCACTTGGGCAGTGGTATTTGAAGTCTAACTTGTTAGGAAGGCTCTCATTTTATTTGATTTCTTGCTGCGTGCTTGGGATTGCTAATGTCAAGGTGTGGTTTTTAACAAAGCAAACTGGCAAGGTCCTTCCCACAGGGAACAGTCTTCCAACCCCTCCCTGAAATTCAAGATTGTTTTTGGTAACACTTTGCAGTTGCTGTTTTCTGGAACGTAGTTTAACATTTCCATCTCCACAGTTAGCCAGCTACGGGAACCCCTGCATTCATTGACTCCTCTGCTGAAAAGGGTTGTAGGGGTCCTCCAGCTTATACTATTTCTTCCGGCAGCCCCCACATTTTAAAGATGCCGCAATCAAGACTTGTTTCTGAAAGATAGGAGCTCTGTGCAGAGGCCAGGCTGGCCTTGAACTCACCTTGAATCCATGCCTAGGGCACCACCACACCTGGCTGGGCTTCCTGCTATGACTTGGAGATTCTTTTCTTGTTCTTCTTTGCTTTTCTTGTTCTCCGGAGCTTTGTCTAGCTCCTGGGAGTCCCAGCCTGCCCTCCTACATGCTGGATTCCAGGACTATGTGTGTGTGGGATTGTATTCCCTGCTTTGTTTAAGCATTTCACTCTTCTTTCCCAGGCTGAACCTTGTAGGCATGCTGAAAACTACGCTGGTCCCGCCTCCCTGTAGATATCTCATTCCCACTGTTTGAAGTCCCAGTGATAACACTTTCCCTTCTCCTGGTGGGTCTCCGGAATGAGCCACGTGGTTCCTTACTTCAAGTGAGGAGATAGGCCCTTCCTTTGTAAAAGCCTTCATCTTCAGCCTCTTTCTCTTCCTGTCAGACCTCTTTCCTGATGACATTTTGCATGTATTGTCTATGTCTGTTGTCCAGCTACCTCTTCCAGTCTGCTTAATGATCTTCCATTTTTGTCTCTGTATAGTCATAGATTGAAATAGGACTGTGGTTGACTTCTAGAAACATCTCTTATTGTCAGCCAAGCTTGGCAGGAAGATGATCCGAACTGTGGGTAGGACAAGATTCACAGAGAACACTCACCATGTTTCTCCAGATCACAGCCCTCTGGCCTCTCCTTCCCCGATGTTCAGAGAGAGAGAGAGAGAGAGAGAGAGAGAGAGCGAGCACCTAGGCCAGGCATAGACTTTTGAAACCTCAAAGCTCACCCCCAGTGATACACTTCCTCCAACAAGGCCACAACCCCTAACCCTTCTAATCCTTTCAAATAGTGCCACTCTCTGGTGACTCAGCATTCAGATAAATGAGCCTGTGGGGGCTAATTTTATTCAAACCACCACAGTGACTTAGTACTTCCGTTTGTTTTTAGAATTAATTTAAATAGAAGGGTTCTTCCACTTCAAAGCAATTTGCCCTATGTTTTCCAGATGGCAGTGGTCTGTTTGTATCATGTAGCGGGCTGTTAAAAGCAGTCCTCTGATTCATCCTCACTGTCTTCCTTTGTGAAAGCATGGGGGAAGGGTGGTATAGCTCACAGGCTGAGCGCTTGCATGGCTTGTGCTGGGTCTGTCTCTATCATGGAAGAAAGGGGGGGACAGTGAAATGGCTTAGTGGGTAAGGGGGCTTGCCACAAAGCCTGATGACCTGAGTTTGATCCCCAGAACTAATATGATAGGAGATGACACCCACATATTGTCCTCTGATGCACACATGATCCGCACAGTGACACGTATGCACAAACACCTCTACACGTGCACAATAAATGTAGAATTTTTAATTAAAAAAAATAAGAGTATCATGAGACATTTCTCTCTCTCTCTTTTTCCAGATTGTACTTCTCAATGCAAGCTCGTGGAGAGACTGACAGAGAGAAGCTGCTGTTGCTCTACCAGACAAATGATCAGATAATAAATGGCCTTTTTCCTCTGAACAAGGACCTGGCATTAGAAATGGCAGCGCTTTTAGCTCAGGTAACTTCTGTGTTGTATGGTATAGCATAGGGAGATAGGAAGATGCAAGTTTCTTGAGTTAAATGCAGCAAGACAGGAGCCTTCAGCACGTTTTTACACTCACTTTATTATGATTAAGAAGACACTTGAAACTGCAGGCGTTATTATGACATTATTTTCTGACCCCCTGACGATTGCCGTAGCCTCAGATGAGACACTACATTCTGTAAGGGGAAATGCCTTTCTTAGTTCTTTCAAGAGTGTTGCTTGAGGCATTTAAGGAAGGGATCTGAGAGTAGAGAGGGCGTCCTGAAGACGGTATGTGCAGCTGGCAACCTCTTAGGAACACCTTTTGTGCAAAGCTAGAACACTTTCTTTTATTTAACTACCATACCAATTGGAAATAAGTTTGGATTTCTTTAACATATACACACAAATTACAGTGACTTGACCAAACAGAAGTATGTTTTATTCCGAGCGTGGTGAATATCTACCTGTATCTCAGCATTTGGGAGACTGAGGCAGGAAGTCCATGTGTTGAAGGCCAGCCTGGGCTACATTAGCAAGAGTCTAACCCAAAAGGGAAAAAAAAAGTTTAATTTCCACAAGGTGACTGTGGCATCCTGATACCTCTACAGAGCGAGCCATCAGGACTTGGTCCTTCTACCCATTCTGCCACCCATGGGTGTCATCCTCATGGTCCTGGAGGTCTGTTAGAGACCCAGCATGTTCCAGGAGTCAGGGGTGGGGGAAGGGAGGGACTGAGAAGGACATACCCATCCTGGCTTTGGGAAAAACTCATAACCTACACAGACCTTTTCATTTAAGCTCCTGGTTAGACTTTAACCACACCCTCTTCTACCTACGACTGAGGCTGGGAAAGTAGTCCCAGCCAGGCACCCATGTGCTTAGGTCATTTAAGGTCATCATACTCAAGGGAGAAGGCGATTTTAAGATGCGAAACTTAGTTTGCACAGGATAATCAAGGAGGCAGATAAAAGCTTCCCTAGGAAGTGCCATGTGGACAGATCCTCGGGTCTATGGCTTCTTACCCTACATATCATCCCAGGGCATCTCATCCATTCTTCATCCCATCCAGCACCTACACTGGTGATTCTCAAGTCTCTTCGCTCCAGTGCATGCCTGTTTAATGGACTCTATAAATCCAGCCCACTGAAAGCTGCACTATCATCCTCCCCTTTCTCCACATTGTGCATCTTCATCATAACACCGTCCCTCTTGGTCCTCCACCCGAGCTTCTGCTCCAGCCAGTCCTCTCTAGCCACACCCACAGCCTTTTCCGTTCTCTCCCCCTTTCCCATTGGTTGCCTCATCTTTTCACTTTGAGCTCATGCTTGGTCCTCTGCTCGCCACGCTCTGTGTTGACTTTCATTCCTGATTCACACCTGCCTCACAACCGCTGGTCCCCAGCCACCCTCTGACCAGATGCCTCTCTCTGATGTGGTCTCCCCACAAAGTTATCCTTCACACAGCTGCCAGAGGGATTTTTCTGGTTATCCATTGCTGCCTAGCAAATGACTTGAACTTGCATGTGCTGATGAATGCCTATAATATATAATCCTAGCACTTGAGAGGCAAAGGAAAAGTTACATAGCAAGTTCCAGGACAACCTGTACCACCTACTGAGACCCCGTCGCAAAAACGAACAAAACAGAAAAGCACATGGTAACAACAACTAAAAACTCCAAAAGTAATTTGAGCAGATATGCAGAAGGCATTTTAGTCTCTGTTTCCTGTGGCTTCAGTGAGCTTAGCCTGAGGGGTAGCTGTGATGCCATGGGTGAGGCTGGAATCATTGGGAGGCTCACTCACTTGCATGTCTGCCTGCAATGCTGGCTCTCAGTTGAGACATCTACAGGAACCATTCACTGTATTTCCTTCGTGGAACTATTTTAGCTTCCAACAGGGATGTTGGTTGAGTGGCAAAAGTCATACTCAAAAGAGACATGGAAAAGAATTTGCCATTTTTCTTAGATCTGAGGCTGGACGATGGGCACAGTGTCACTTGCCCATGGAGAGTTGTTTACACAGCATTAGTACTTGTAAGGTGTTGCCTGAGGTTTCTGTCCTGCCCCGTTCCACAGCCATTCAGTCCCAAAGAAACAGAGGCTTACATTAATTATAAACTGGTTGGCCTATTAGCTCAGGCTTCTTTTAACTCTTACATCCAACATTAACCCGTAATTCTTATCTGTGTCAGCCACATGGCTTGGTACCTTTTATCAGTGAGGCATTCTCATCCTGCTTCCTCTGCATCTAGGTGACGACTACAGACAGACTGAGCCTTTCCTCTTCCCAGAATTCTCCTGTTCTTGTCGCCCCACCTATACTTCCTGCCTGGCTACTGACCAATCAGCATTTTATTAAAACAACACAGGTGACAGGGTACTAGACCAATGTCCCACAGCATTGAGGGAGACAGCAAAAACCAAATGTCATCCCTTCATTTATATCCAGGATTATTCATGATCTGCCCCTGCCTCAGTAACTTCAGCATCCTTAACTCTGCTTTCCTGGAGCTTGGGTCTCTGCAAAATCCCTCACTTGTGTATGGCACCTGCTTCCTTTCTAGAATCTACTAATCTTAGTGATGTGTGCAGGTATCTGGAATGGCTATGCCTCTGTTCAGTCACTTGCTAATTTCATCTTGCCCTTTAGCGTCCCTCCTTTCTAATTCCTTCCTAATAGCTCAGATGGCCCTCTGGGGAGTTCCTATGATGTTTTATACATGGGCATTGTAGTCCTGGCCTTGGTGGCTCATGATTACTTGTGGCTCTGCTTTGCATCATTGACCGGGGCCTCCCCAAGGACCACCACTGTTCTTGTTCCTCCTGCCTAGCTCTTTCCCATAAGCAATTTTCCCTAATGTTCTAGGAAGAATGGACGCTTAGTCCCTGAGTTCACTTTTAGAGTATTTTAATATCATCTGAATGTGAAAGTGTGGGTGCTGCACTCAGTGTTCTTTTTCTACAAATGGTAAAGATGGAAGGAAAGAAGGAGACCCTTGCTTTCTAGATAATCAGAGAGATTCCAGGCTACTTGCTATTCTAGGGGTCACCTTTCAGAAACAAAATTCCCTATGGAAATCACTCTTGTCTTTACTAACATTTATCTTCTTTAGCTTTTTATTTTGTCTTTTTTAAAAACATTTTTTTTTATTTTACATACCAATCCCAGTTCCCTCTCCCTCCCCTCCGCCTACTCCCCCCACTTTCCCCCTCCCCACTGCCCATCAACTCCTCAGAGAGGGTGAGGCCTCCCATTGGGAATCAACAAAGTCTGTCAGTTGAGGCAGGACCAAGGTCCTCCCCCCTGTAATCTAGGCTGAGCAAGGTATTCCTCCATAGGGAATGGGCTCCAAAAGCCAGTTCGTGCACTTGGGATGAATACTGGGTCCATGGCCAGTAACCCCACAAACTTTCCAAGCCACACAATTGTCACCCACATTCAGAGGGCCTAGTTTCATCCTATGCTGGTTCCTCAGCTGTCAGTCTGGAGCCAGTGAACTCCCACTAGCTTGAGTCAGCTGTTTCTGTGGGTTTCCCCATTGTGGTCTTGATTCCTTTGCTCATAATATCACTTCTTCCTTTCTATAACTGGACTCCAGGATCTGGGCCCAGTGCTTAGCTGTGGATTTCTGCATCTGCTTCCATCAGTTACTGGATAAAGGTTCTATGATGACAATTAAGGTAGTCATCAGTCTGCTTACAGGGGAAGGGCAGTTAAGGCACCCTCTCCACTATTGCTTAGATTTTTAGCTGGAGAGAAAGAAATATCTTGATAGAGAAAGCCATTATGGGGTCAGCTAGAAACTTGGCACTAGGGAAATTCCCAAGAATCCACAAGGATGACCCCAGCTAAGAATTTAATTTTGTCTTTAAAAAGAAAAAAAAACCTTCTGTAAGAAAAATTAAATTTGTATTAAATTTTATTAAAATAAAATTAAGAAAAATTAAAATTTTGAGATTTTATGTGTATGAGGTTTTGCCTGAATGTTCTATTTGTGTAGAGTGCCACATGCATATTGTGTCCTGGGAGGCAAGAAAAGGATGTCAGATAGGCCTGATGTTACAGATGGTTGTGGGTTGACAGAGGTTTCTGTCCCACACAGTCCTTCAGTCCTTCAGTCATTCAGTCCCATAGAAACACACAGAGGTCTACATTAATCATAAATTTATTGGCCTAGTATTTCAGGCTTCTTATTAACTCTTATAACTTATATTAGCCCATAATCTTGTCTTTGTTAGCCATGTGGCTTGGTACCTTTTTTGGCGAGGCAGTCACATCTTCCTTCCTCTCTGTCTGGGTGACTACTGCAAACTGAAACTTCCCTCTTCCCAGAATTCTCGTTGTCCCGCCTCTACTTTCTGCATAGTTGTCCCACCTATACTTCCTGCCTGGCTACAAAATTGATCCAGTCTACAAGAGAAACAGAGCCATGCAGTGATGGCTCATACCTTTAATCCAGCACTAGAGAGGTGGAGACAGGAAGGGATCTGACTGGGTGGAGAGAAGAATATAAGGTGGGAGGAAAAAGAAGCTCAGCATTCCGTCTGTCCGAGGACTTGTAAGACAGGATACCCCATTTGGTCTGAGAATTTCATAGAGGTAAGAACTAGTGACTGGCCGCTCTGCTTCTCTGATCTTTCAGCGTTCACCCCCAATATCTGACTCCAGGTTTTTATTATTAAGACCAATTAGAATTCGCACTGCAGAGGAGAGCAGGGAATGAAAGGCTGTATTCCAGAGAGTAATCAGCTAATAAATAGGAAGAGTTGGTGAGAACAGAAACATTCATAGAGAAAATCTAGGGTAAAGTAATGAAACTTTGGGGTCCTCACTACCACTATATGCAACAGAGACCCTTAAAGAGTCCAACTAGTACTGTTGCCAGATTGCTTAGTTGTCTTCTCACCTTTTATCTTCGACTGTCATTTCACCTTATTTACTAGTGGTTAGAATGGGACTTTACAGTGAAAGACTATCCTGTGTTAACTCGGTAATAAGACTGTTTTCTTTCAGCAAATATTTACTAAGAGAGTGTTTTACTTTCTTCTCTGTTGCTGTGATCGGACACTCCGAAGTATTTCAGAGCCCCTTAAGGGGAGGTGGTTTCCCTTGGCTCACAGTTCACGTTGAGGGTCATAACCCATCCGCGGTTGGAAGAATGCATGCATGCGTCCTTTGATCTCTGTGCCCGCTTGCGGATTTCCACGCTGTGGCTTTCTCACTGCCATGGACTGCGCTAAAGTGAACCTTTCTCTCCTAACTTGTCATCATCAGAATCTTCTAGCACGGTACCACAAAAAGAAACTTAGGACAGGAGTTCCAAGTAGAAATGGCACCGAAATGTTTGTCACAAAATTTCTCTTACGTTAGGTTTCAGGAGAAATTTCTGTTTAAAAAAAAAAACCAGCTCAGACGTATGATCCTAAATTTTCCAGCCGCGCAATCGTGACGGGCCAACTTGTGTTTGGCGCACACAGAGAATGCGAAAGAGCAGTAGAGACTGTCTTTCTGAAGGCTGCTCTCATTGTCCTGTGTCTTCTCTTTTGGGGGCTCTCTCACCAGGTGGAGATTGGGGATTTTGAGAGACCTTTCTCAACTCCAGCCGGGCATGTGACTAACCAGTGCAAAGCAAACCAAAACCTCAAACAAGTCATAGAAAAATTTTACCCTAAAAGGTACAAGGATGGCTGCTCTGAAGAACAGTTGCGGTAAGATGCAATTTTCAGCTCTTTAGTACAATTTTCTGTATGAATCTTTTAGAATGCTTAATACCAATGTCCCCTCAAGAATTTTTTTAACATATTTTAAGATGTCTTTTAAAACTTTAGAATCTGTTTGTCACCTACAGCATGATGCTTGAAGTATAGAGTCATTGCATGATGACATAAGTTTATGTGATTTTTTTGGAGGCAGTCTTGTGTAGCCCAGGCTAGCCTCAAACTTGGTATGTAGCTGAAGATAACCTTAAACTCCTGATTCTCCTGCCTTTCCCTCAAAAATGATGAAATTACAGGCATGTACAACCACGTCCAGTTTTGAAGCAACTTTATAAATAAAAATGGCCGTAATTTAGGCCACCGTTTCATCCTGATCTTCATCCTGGGTTAGTCCGGCCTATATAGTGAAAGTCGCCGCCCCTGGGCTCAGTCTGAGAAAAAATGAACTCGGCATTCCTCCAAATTGTACTGTTTGGACACCACTGAACTTTGAAAACTGAAAAGACTCTCAGGAGAAATTGCCTGTCAAACTGACTTACACTTAGGTTTGATGTTAGCTGTGTAGATGATAAAGATCTACTTGGTAGTTGTGTTATGTGCTTGAATATCGTGGGAGAATTTGGTGAAAATTCTCCAAAGAGGTGAGGGGGGATCAAAGGTTTTTGGGATAGGCTGAAGGGGACCTTATCTAGGAGGATGACAGCATACTTATGGCTTTGCCTTTGTGTCTTGTTTTTGTCTTTTTTTTTGTTTGTTTATTCTTTCTTTCTTTCTCTTTCTTTCTTTCTTTAGGCAGCTTTACCAGCGACTCTCAACCAGATGGATGGCCCTCCGGGGACACAGTGCCGCTGACTGCGTACGCATTTATTTGACAGTAGCCAGGAAGTGGCCATTCTTTGGTGCCAAGTTGTTTTTTGCAAAAGTAAGAAAGAATGGGAAGAAGGACACAAATAAATACCTCTGAACTTGGCTGACCAGATTTACCCCTGACATGGCATATTTTGGTTTTATTTAAAAATAAGGAAATTCCCCGCAACTTAAAGAAACCAATGAGGAATTCTGGGGGAAGGGGGAAAGGGAGGGAAGGTCCCCCGGACACACACTAAGTCAAGTCATCGGAAGATGAAAGAGCTAGCTGAACTAACCCTCATTCACTCATTAACTCTATCACTTATTGGCTTAGTTATTTAATGAGCATTTACTGAGCCCTGGTTGGCAAGCCTTGAGCTGAGCCCCAGGGACACATAAAGTACAGTCTCCAGTGAGTTGTACCAGACTTTAGGGTGGGTCTCAACATAGCCCTGTGTTGCAACAGGCCTGTAAACAATGCGCTGTGTGGCAAGTACCCTTTGAAGAGATCAGAACAGAAACACTGGGCAGAGAGACCCCTGCCTGGGAGGTGGCTGACTCTGGCCCCTAAGGAAAAGCCTATGCTGTCTTTGGCGGGGGAGCATTTTGTTTTTGAATTCCCGGTACTGGGCATTAAATCAAGGACCTCTAGCATACTGAGAACAGGTTCTCACCTCCAGCCATTCCTCCAGCCCCACACCATGCCCTTTAATTCTTTTTCTTTTCCTTAAATGGTACCGCCTGGGACTCCCTTTGGCTCCAAAGATGCGTCCATCCTGTCTTGTAGTCTGTTTTCCTCACTAATGCATTGCACACTCTTTGAGAGTGATCCTACCGTACTCGTTCGGTGCCCACCATCAGGGTTTGGAAGCAGTTATCACTTAATAAATACTTGCTGAAGAGCTAAGGCACTCTGGACAAATTGGCCAAACGGCCTATCTCAGTTTTCCCATCTTTTAATAAACGACATGGACTAGAAAAGTCAAACCCGAGGCATCTTCTACCTCTAGCTTACTGACTGTTATGTTAGCAATTGCTTTTATTACTGCAACTAGAAGCCATACACTGAGATAACAGAAAAATTATACACTTCAGTATCGTACATCCATACAATATACTTGCAGAGAGTTCAAGGGTTTTGTTGTTTGTATAAAGAGTAAGCCTGGCACGGTCGAACCCGCCTATAGTCCCAACTACTGAAGAGCCCGAGGCAGGATTACGTGGGCCTACTAATTAGAGACCAACCTAGCCCCTATCTAAAAACAGATGAATAATTAGTCAATACACTTGAAATGGACCTTTTTACAATGAATTTAATTCCAACTTCAGCATGAGCAGTGATGTTAACGCGTCCTTGGTATGTTTTTCTGTGTTATTATTTGCTAATGACACTGTTTGATGTTCCAGGAACGGCATTCGTCTGTCTGTAGAACAGGAAGCCACTTCCCTTGCCTGCTTCCTGGTGCCTTTATTGTCATCATCATCATTATTATTATTTTAGTATGGGAAAAATACACTACATGGAATTTGCGGGTATGCCAGTCTTAACTGGATGGTGCTCTGGCATTAAGTCGTTCACACTACATCACAGCTGTCCATCCTCCAGAGCTTGTTTTATCTTCTAGCCTGCCACTCTGGATCCATTAGAAACACTTACCTTTCCGTACCATCCCCCTTGCCATCCTCGAGGACCACCCTTTGTTTCTGAGAGTGTGTGTAACTCTGGGAAACATGTGCACCCCATCATTTGTTGTACTTAGGTAATGTCTTCAAGGTGTGCCTGGGCTGCAGCGTGTGTCAGATTTCCCTTTCTTTTCAAGGACTGACTATTATTCCCTCACATACCTACACTCAGGTACCACACTTGTTTATCCATTTGTTGGTGGATCCTTCATCAAGAGGAACTCACCGTCCCCCAATACAATCTACCATCAGCCTTTTGATGTATGGTCTGGGGATTAGACCCAGGCCTTGTGCAGTGTAGGTGAGCACTCCACACCAAGCACATGCCCAGCCCTGGTACTTTATGACGCTGGCATTTGAAACCAACCTCAATAGAGACAGTGTTAACCCTATAGTTGAGATTTTTCTGAACCTTCAAACTTGAGATTTATTATCTACAACGTAAGATACATCCTCCCTCCTTTTCTGGAGGCTTGACACGCTTCTCTAAGACTTAAGAGAAGTATGTTTTTTGTTAGAATTTTGGTTTTTAGAAATCAATGCCTGTGAAAGGGTTGTTTGGTTTTTGGGTTTTTGTTTTTGTTTGTTTATTTGTTTGAGACAGGGTTTCTCTGAACTCACAGAGATCCACCTTCCTCTGCCTCCCGAGTGCTGGGATTAAAGGCGTGTGCCACCACTCACCGCAGGAGATTGTTTTTATTTAAAAAAATTTCATTGTTTTGGCCTTCAAAATTTTTTTGGGAAATTCCAGTACTCTTGTACCTATCAATCATGTAATCTTTTCTTTTTTCTTTTTGACTATCAGGAAAGTATGTGCAGGTCACCACAGTCCCTCAGTCACCTTAGAAAGCACAGCAGTGTGTTTTGTTTCCTGAGGTGTGGTCATCACAGAAACCCTAAAACCTTTGACAACTATTAAATTTGTGAAACAAATACAAGATGTAAAAAAATTGCATTCCTAGTCGGGCACACGCCTTTAATCCCAGCACTCAAGAGACAGGGGCAGGCAGATCTCTGCAAGTTCGAGGCCAGCCTGGTATGCAGAGTGAGTTCCAGGACAGACTCCAAAGCTACAGAGAAAAAAAAAAAAGAAAAAAAAATTAGTGTGCCTGTGTGAAAGATAAGAAAACTGAGCCTTGGTGGTATAAGAAGTTTGTCCAAATGCACACCTTACCAAATAAGGATTAGAGCCTGCAAGTCAGGTGGTCTCAGACAAATCCACAATTCACTTCAGTATACCACACTACCTCATCTATTAAAAGGATTTTTTAGCACATTTTTTGTTGGATTTGTGTAATGGCAGATCTTACATGCATTTAGACTGAAAAATATGGCTGTAATTTTGTTTAGCACCTATAATACAGCGTATTTTCACTTCTCCACAGCCCATAGCTCCGTCGTCATCTGGCAATACTTTTGTGTGGCTGGCTATCCACGAAAATGGATTGAGCATCTTAGAGTACACCTCCATGGTAAGGTTAAACCCTGGTATCTGTAATTAAATCCTCTATTTCACTTGCTCAGGGTATGGTAAGCGGGAGGTTCTGAGATTCTGAATTGTTGTTTCTGATTTTCCCTTGAGCTTAGAAGACAATTCTCCCTGAAACGCTCTAGCAGTCACTTTATAGGTACAATCATGTTACAATCCAGTGTTTTCAAACAGGTGAGGCAGGTCATATGTGTGTGTGTGTGTGTGTGTGTGTGTGTGTGTGTGTGTGAAACAGAATGTTAAGGTGGTGGGATTAGTTGCAATCGTGGTTCTGTTGGTATTTAAGTACTATGCCTTTTTTTTACATTTTGGGGTGTGTGTGTGTGTGTGTAAACTCAAGTGGAGGTCAGAGGACAACTTGCTGGAGTCAGCTTTTTCTTCCATTTTGTGGGGTCCCCAGGATCAAACCCAGGTGGTTAGCCTTGACAACATGCACCCTTCCACCTACATCACCATCCCTCCACAGGTTTTTTTCTATATAAAATAAGAATGTTTAAGGTATTAAAAAGTAGAAACTTTATCTAAGTTAAATTTCAGTTTCACTGACATTTCTATAGCATAATTTGTATAGTTTTCCATAATGTGACCAGTTTTACATTAAGGTTACATATCGACTAAAGCATAGAGCATATAATTTAAAATGAACTTGAGCTGGACAGTGTGGCACATGTTAATCCCAGCACCAAAGACACTGAGACAGGAAGGTTGCGAGTTCAAGACTAGTCTAGGCTATATAGCAAGATCTTGTCTCAAAATTTCAAAATACATATTAAAAAATCAAAGTATTCCTTTTCTGTTCATTTATCTATGTGAGGTTATCTTTTTCTGCCATATTTATAGGCTGTTTGATAATTTCCGTTGTTGCCCTGGGACCTCACATGCTCGGCCACTGAGCTATGCACCCAACCATAAATGTCTCAGTTTGGTGGGTTATAATTGCTGCTTTAAATATATAGTGGGAGACCCTTACCTGTGGCAGTAAAGAGAGGGCACAGAAGTTATCTTGGTTTTACTTTTTGAAATGAAATTTCATTTCCCCTTTTCTTTTCCTCCCTCCAACCCCTCACACACACACCACAAGATAGTAACACAATGGCTTAGCTATTCAGCAGCCAGTTGTCTCTGCAGTCACTTCACGTGGCCACCTTTGTCACAGGAAGGTGATGGAATTTAAAGCAAGGTGATGCTGAACGGAGTGCATGGTGCTGTTTCTGTTTGTGTCCAAGTCTCCCTAGCAGGGGAGCCATCTGGATCTGCAAATACAATGTTTGACCATTTGGACCTTAAAAATAATCAGAGAGATCTGGGCAGACATATAAAAATATAGTACCAAAGATTTTCTCCTGGGTGCTATGAATATAGGTGTTCAGAGTTTCTAATTTGAGCTTTTCAGGGTCAAATGCATACTTGATTGTGTAGGCCGACGATTCTTAAATAAACTAGTATAATAAATAAAATAGTATGGCTGTTACTTACATTAATAGATTTGACCTTAGAGTATTGCTTTTGCATTTGCCATAATTAATATCAGCATTTTCTCATCTTCTTTGAGAGTGAACACCTGTAACTGTCCCTTTCTCTTTTCTTTGAAGAGGTTAATGGTCAGCTATGTGTACAAGAGCCTGATGACCTTTGGAGGATATCAGGACGATTTTATGGTAGTCATTAATACTCATTCAAAAGACAGACCAACGGAGAAGTTACTTTTTGCCATGGCAAAACCCAAGGTGAGTGGAACGCTTTCTCTGCCAGCCTTTAACTGGCTGGTCTTTCCTGGGAAGACACTTCTCACACAAAGGGTATTGCTGATGGAAAGGGGACTTGCTTAAGCAACCCTCAGCATAACTCATGGCTTACTTGATCTGAGTTGTAATTTGTTTTGCTAACATGGCTTGATACAACCTGCTTCTATTAGCTTAAGAACTAAGTGGTAAACCAAGCATAGTGGTGCACACCTTTAATCCCAGCACTTGAGAGGCAGAAGCAGGTGGATCTCTGTGAGTTGGAAGCTAGCCTGGTCTGCATAGTACGTTCTAGGACAGTCAGGGCTACCAAAAGGTCCTGTCTTCAAAAACAAACCAACAAACAAACAAAAAGCAGAACTAACCAAAATTTTCCAATATGGGCCAATTGCTGGTAAAGAAGTTTCAAAAGTAGTGGTCATCTGCCGGCATTCAGGAGTATGGTCGGGAGGGGGGAGCTCAGGGCAGCCTGGTCTACTTAAGATCCCTTTCTCAAAAAAGTGTGTGTGAAGAGCCATGGAATTGTGGGTTATTTTGCATGGTCTTACCTACTTGGGGATGTTTGTTTTATGGACTTGTTAAAGAGCAGAGTTTGATAGTTAAGATGTACTTGCCCCTTGTGATAGTTAACAAACTATAGCATCTCTAAGTAAAGCAACTTTTGAAAAGATTACATTCTAATACATAAATCCGGTTCGAGGCTGTAGCCAGTGGCAGAGTCTCTGTTTAGCATGAGTGAGGCCCTGGGGGTTCAAGTCCCAGCACTGAAAAAAAAAATCTAATTTTAGTAAAAAGGATGAGAAATTGTTTTTCCTGAAACTTTCAACTTAAAAAGGTATTTTATTACATTTATTTATTAATGTTGGCTTTTCTTTCTGTTGTGCATGCTACAGGACAACTTGGGGAATCAGCTCTCTCCTTCCACCCCAATGTGGGCCCTAGGGGTCTGAATTTAGAACCCAGGCTCAACAGGAAGTACCTTAACCCTCCCAGCCATTTGTTTGGTTCATCATAGGTATCTTTTCTGACTAGTTCTGTGCTTTAAGTGAGAACAGTTAGCCACTGAGTACAAAAGATCACAGTAGCATCAGTGTTTGAGTTTTAATAGATTGATATGACACTCTAACGTTCTTAATGCTGACCGTCACATTTCCTAGCTTGAGTGGCCTTGGAGATCCATTCTTGCGCTAACTGGAGTAATGGGAAAACGGCCTTCGTGGTGCCAGGCACGTTAAAACCTCATTTGATCTAGACCAGTGCTTCTCTTCCTGATGCTGCAACCCTTTAATGCACTTCCTCGCGTTGTGGTGTCTCCTCCCTCCGAACCACATAATTATTTAGATGCTGCTTTATAACTGTAATTGTGCTACAGTTACGAATTGTAATATCTGATGTACAGGCTATGTGACCCCCAAAAGGAGTCGCTACCCACAGGTTGAGAACGAGACGGGCTCTAACGAGACGGGCACGGTGGTACACCGAGCAAATGGGGCTAAAATTACCCATGACAGTGGAGAGAATCTCAGGAGCCTGACAGGACAGCTTTTCTCATTTTAGATTCTTGAAATCACCCTTCTGATCGCCAGTTACATCAACAACTTCTTCCAGCAAAAGGCAGCATTCCACCACCTCTCTGCCCCAGCGCTGCTCTCAGCCAGGACCCAGGGACCCCAAGCGAGGGGCAACGGAAGCCAGCCCCTCCTGTTGAACAGCAGACCCACCAAAGGCCCCACCTTACTCTGAAAACTCCTGAGCCTGAACCTTCTTCATTCATCCTCCACGAAGTGGCTGCATCCACAACAGACGAGTGTTTTACACATTGCCACCATGGCGCGCACACCACCCCTCCAGACTGGAGCAGTGATGGGTCACTCTCTTATCTGACTTAAATATTCAGATAACAATAAAACAGAAACATAAAATGTGCCAACACACTCATTGTGTCTTAGACACAGTAGGTTAGAATTTGTCTCCACCCCACCCCATCTCCCTTCTTGGCCATCAGACATTGTGCAATAAGGCTTCCCATTTTTGCTTTGAAATATCCTGGCAGTGTTTTGAAAGGGAGATTCCAGACTCTCTTTTGGTAAACCAGTTGACTATCTGGAAAAACTCACTGCCAAAAAATGTAAGTACTGTAATTAAATGCGCCTTTAGCTAATGAAGTGGTGCTTGGAAGAGAATGAGGGTCAGTTTGAGAATCAGCTGAGGGAACATTATGCATGGGGGGAAATTCTTAGAGTAAGTGCAATAAATCTCCTGAGTCTGTGAGTCATGGCATGAGAAGACAGGCGGTCGCTAACCAGAGCCTCCTCTGTGGTATTAGAACGTGTGGACCCTGCGGCCTCGCACATCACTGGAGTGTGGGATTCAAAATGAGGCACTGAGTCCTGGCGTTCCTGCCCTCCAGGATAACGAGATCGCCGGAAGATGTCTCGCATTTCACTGTTTAATGCTAGGTCAACTTGACCTTGCTTTGTTATAAAGAGTATCTTTGGAAACAAAGGTGATCCTTAAAGCTCTGTCCATCACACAGTCTTTCCTGATTAGAGTTTAAAAGTAATTCCAGAGTAAATTTTAACAGAATATACTTATGCCAAAGGAAGTAAATTTTCAGTCGAAATTTTCTTGAGATGACCGTGTTTGATAGTTATCCCATTGCTGTGGCAAATACTTGACAGAAATGACCTAAGGGAGACAGGATTATTTTTGCTGTTTCAGAGGGTTCTGTCCATGGCTGCTCGGCCTCATGCAGTTGAGAAGAACCCCATGGTGGCGGGGCTTGTGACATACGAGGTTTCTCCACCTCATGGTGGATGGGAAGCAGAGAGCAAGAAGGGACCAGGGACAGGAACGCCTTCAGAAGCATGTCCCCAGTGACTCACTTCCCCTAATTAAGCTCCAACTCTCAAAATTTCTACCACCTTTCAAACTGGCATCACTATCTGGGGGCCAAGCGTTCAACACATCTAGGAACATATCTCATAGTTAAATCAAAACAGCAACATAGGCAGCCAGTACAGTCCAGGCTATGTTAAAGAAATGGAATTATTATTCATGATAAAAAATGAAACTGTGATAAGATATGAAAATTCTATTACAAAAAATATATAACTGTAATAATGATAAGCATGAGTCTACCTAATTTTATTTATGTGTAGAATATTTGTATTTATTTTTAGACATATATATCACTGCACATGCCATTATTTTTTTAAACCAATTTGAGGAAATGCTAGCTGCCCAATTAATTTGTTGGCAGAGCCCTTGAATTTTCCTCTCTGCTGCTTTCTTCTTCCTGTGGCAGTGTCCCGTTCCCACACTCAACTTTTAAAATATGTTTTTCCCTTAGGAGCAAAGTTAGGACACACGCTGCTCGAGTCCTACTGGATTATCTTGGTAATGACAAAGATAAATTTAAAACCCCATAGAAATGTGTTTCCACTGTTTATTTCCCCTTCCATCTTGTGAGCCACAATCACTCACTCAATCAACCAGTTCATTTTTTAGAATAAATGATTGACCATTTTTGGGGTGACTCTCCAAGTGTTTTTGACCGGGATAAAGTAGTGTTTTTGAGTCCCCATAAAGCTGCTTAATAATCATTAGGAGGCAAGCTACAAGACTGGGCAGAACTCTTTATTCTTGGCAACATTTCACTCACCATCTGGTGTGCAGTCCCATACACCCAGCCTGAGATTGCAAAGCAGCAAATGCTTAGCCTAAGCCACGGTGCCTTAGACTTTATGCTTGTTTCTGACAAAGCAGAAATAAAATATTTTGATGGAAAGAAGTCAATTTTCTGTAACCAATGATGTGAAAATTTTATTTCCTGGGAAATTACTTATCTAGCCATTTTTTAAAACGCAAGTATATTATTATGATTGGTTACCAGAGAATAATGTTTCATAGTTAATTGTAATATTTCTCACCTTTCCTTTTCTTCCCTTTCAGTCATAATAAATGATTTGCGAGACCCATGTTGAACATTATCTTTTGAATAATCTTCAAGAAATCCCTAATGTTTTCGCTGTCACAGCTGAGGTGCTGTGGAGGGAGTGGCAGATATCGCCTCCTCATGCATTCAGTCTGTCTTCAGCGTGGCTTTGTTCCCTTCACGTGAAAGGAAGCTGTTTAGACAAATTGTAATTTTAATACGTGTGCATATGTATGCATACAGACTATGTGAAGAGGCAAAGAGAAATTTGTTTCCCCAATAAAACTCTTTATTTCATTTAAGCGAGTTCAATGGATTATGTTCTTAAAAATTAATTTAAAATGTTCTGCAGTGTGTGTGTGTGTGTGTGTGTGTGTGTGTGTGTGCCCTAAAAGTCAGATGCTGCCATTCCTTACAAATGAATTTAACTCAATTTACAAGGAACAATAACCACGGCTTACAAAGGGACTTTGTCCCAAAATATCTTTCTTAGTCAGTTGTTTGCCAGTGTTTTCCAAAGAGAAAACTATGACCAGGTTCCTAGAACAATCCACTTTCAACTGTTAGTTCCATTGCAGTATCATCCTGAAGAACTGACCATCACAGCTACCTGTATTTTTCCAGTAAAGACTTTCAGTGTCTCCGGACTACCAGTTTCCCCCTGGGCTGCCCCTGGGCTGCCACAGAATCTGTACTCCGCCCAGCCCTAAACTGATTTCTGTGGGGCTAAGGCTCGGGCTGTGAGGGCCTGAGTGTCCTGAGGCTCAGGAAGGAACTGTGGAGACTCTTCTCTGCTTCAGAAGCTCTTCTTGCACTCAGTTCCCACTTCCCTAAAAGAAGAAAGGGTTTACAGCCAGAAGAGAAACGTTTTACCTCCTTTAAATTCCAAGTTAAGGCCAAAGGTGGTGGTGCACTTCTATAAACGCAGCACTTAGGAGGCAGAGGCAGGCCATCACTGAGTGTAGGCCAGCCTGGTCTACAGAGCGTGTTCCAGCCAGAGATACAACAGAGAATCCCTGTCTCAAAAACAAACAACAACAACAAAAAATAAATAAAAATAAAAAATAAACAAGCAAAAAACAAACAAAAACCCTCCAAATTAAGCTAAGTTCACACATGGACATTTAGGAGTGACATTAGGTGTTTCCATATTGTCAGGTGGTGTCAAGATGTTCTGGGTCATTTAACTTAGAAGGTGGGCTCTATGACAAAGAGGGGATAGGCCAGAGCAGGAATCTGGCATGAAATGAGATGACATTTGTTCCAAACTCTGCCATATTTGCCAAATGTAACTTCCCCTAAATTAAACATAGTGGCAGTACCCCTTGGGAGCTGGTGGCTGTCAGCAGCACTGATGCCGTGGCCTCTGATCGGTAACTATTGACCTTACCCAGGGATTCCTGGTGCTCCATCCAGATGCTCACTCAAATGCACATTCCTCTGAAGTTGCTTTTCTTCCTCTGTACCTTCAACACCTGGTCAACAGGATTTCCCACTCATCTGCTACTGCTGTCTAATAGAGTTGGTAGAGCATAGACTTGGATCTTGGGAAAGCAGAGATGTTTCAGGTAAATTTCTAAAATTCAACTTGAATTAATGCAGAAAACGATGAGAAAATTCGCTTACCTTATCTTCATTTCAAAGATTCTAGGAAGCCTCAAAAAACTAAATGAAGTCATAAGAAAAGGACATAGAGGGGCCTCGGGAAAGCCCTGGAGACTTGCACCAGGGCTTTCTGTTCATATCAGTGTATCTGCTTCACATTCTTTAACTACATTTAGCAGAACATATGCTTATTTTCTCCTAAAGGGAATGACCTGCTTTTTCCAATCATAATTTTTAAAAAATCCCAAGAAAGACTCTGATTAACCCAATTCATATTTCAAGTTAATGCCAAGCCAACTCAGCATTGGATGAATGCCAAAAGAAATTATGAAAACGAATCTGCCCGGTAGAATAATGTGCGGCCAGCACGTCTTGTTCTGATGACTTTATAACTTTATATATGGGAATACATTCTTAAACCAAGATTCTAACCACAATACAGTAATAAGTCCAAGAGAAAGAATTTGAGGAAAGACATCAAAATGTTGAATGTTTATTTCTTCTGGGATAAACATTTCCCAATCATCTTTCCTGCTTTTCTTTTCTTTTTTTTTCTTTCTCTTTTTCTCAAGTGCTAGGGACTCACTGCAAGGCTTTTCACATGCTAGACAGTCTAGCCCTGAGCCACATCTCCTGTTCTCCCTTTTTTTTCCCCTGTATGCTATTTTTTTTTCCTGCAAGAAATGTTGAAAAACAAAGGGGGAAGATACAAAAACTCTGTCACTTTCCTGGCTGTTGTGAATAGTCTCCATATGGTCTTCTAGGCTCCCAAACAATCTTCTACACAGCTGCAAAAAAATCACCTCACTGAAACTCAGGACCCGTCAAAGCATGCCCAATGTAAAATCTTACGTGGCTTGTCATAACCTATACAGGCAAACTCAGACAACAAGATCCTTCACAGCAGTCCAGCCTACCTGCCCAACGTGAGCTGCCGCCTCAGCTCCACAGGTGCTTTCTATGCTTCCAGACGGTTCATAACTCTCCAGACAGTTTCCACATGTGCCTGTAGCCTTCTGAGCTGCCGCCATATCATGCAGTAGGCAGTATAGAACTTGTTCCTCTGTCACCAAAAACTTTGAAATCCTTAAGCCTTGAAGTGGTGCAGAAAGGGGCACCACTTTCTATTATTGTGATAAAACCATGACCAAAAAGCAACTTGGGGAGGAATGGGTTTGCTTGAATTATATGTCCAAATTACTGCCCACCATTGATGGAAGTCAGGCCAGGAGCTCAAGTAGGGAAGGAACCTGGAGGCAGGAAATGAAGCAGAGACCACAAAGGAACGCAGCTTACTGGCTTGCTTCCCATGGCTTGCTCAGTTTGTTTTCTTATACCACCGAGTACCACCTGCCTGCGGATGGCACTACCCGTGATGGGCTGAGTCCTCTCAAATCAATAATTAATCAAGAAAATACCATCTACAAACTCATCTGTGTGTTCATCTGATGAAGACAATCTTTCAACTAAGGTTCCCTCCTTACAGATGATTCTAGCTTCTATCAAGTTGCTAAAATCTAACCAGTACACTTTGTTATTGTGGTGGTTTAAAAAAGAGGTGTTCTCCATGGTCTTGGGCATTTATTTGGTGCCCAGTAGACAAGTAGCACTGTTTGGAAAGGTTTAGGAGGTGCAGGCTAGGTGGAGGAAGAATGGCTCTGAGAGCAGGCTCGGTGGAGGAAGAATGGCTCTGAGAGCAGGCTCGGTGGAGGAAAAGTGGCTGAGAGCAGGCTGGGAGAGTTTAAGGACTCCCACCACTCCTATCTCATGCTTTCTGCTTGGCTTTCAGTGAAAGGTGTGAGCTCTTAGTTTTCTGTTCCTGCTGCCCCTCCTGCCAGTGTGGACTCTACCCCTCTGAGACTATAAGCCAAAGTAAACTTGTTCTTCTGCAAGTTGCCTTGGTCACGGCACTTATTCTAAAAGAAAAGTAACATACACAGATGCACTTTAGGACAGGAAGGTCAAGTTTGATATCTCTGGAGAAGTAAAAGAGGAAAAGAGAACTCAGTCACCCATCAGGTCAACTGAATCCACCTTGAGTTAAAGTTGGTGATCAGGGCCTGGACAGATCTATAGTGTTATAGTATTTGTGTTTTAATAAATAAAGCTTACCTGAAGAGAGCAAAGCAGCCATACTAGTCAGCCATACAGGCCAGGGAGTGGGGGCACACACCTTAATCCCAGGACTTGGGAGACAGAGACAGATGGATCTCTGTTAGTTCTAGGCCATCCTGGGCTACACAAGATTGAATCTGTCTAAAAGATCTATATGAGAAACAGAGCTCATATAAAGGTGATCCCAGCACCTGGGAATCATACACCTTTAATCCTAGCACTAGGGAGGTGGAGACAGGAGTGATATGGCTGGGCAGAGAGAGGAATATAAAGGAGCAGAGACAGGAACTCATGGAGTGTGGAGTCTGAGAATTCGTGGAGACAGGATCTTGCCCCTTCTCTCTGAAGATTTGGTAGAGGTTAAAGGTCTCCCTAGTGGTTGGCTACTTTGCTTTTCTGATCTCTAGGTTGAACCCCAATATCTGTCTCAGGGTTTTTATTATTCATGCCATACAGATCACCCCAGATCTCCCAGTTCACAGACTCCCTCCTCCAACCACTGATCATGGTTACCCAAAACAGAGTCCTGAAGTGCTAGTGGCATCATTCCTGGCAAACCCTAATACTCTATAGACTATGTTAGCTGTCACTGTTGTTATCAATACTAACCTGGCTTCCTCAGCAAAACACAGGGATTCTAAGCACCTGAACCCAAGTCATCACAATAACGGTGGTTTCCAAGCCACAGGCTAGCTAGCACCAGAATGTGGAGGCCAGTTTAGAGAGCGATGTATCAGCCTTCTTTGAAACCATCCTTCCTCCACTGGACCACTTTCATTTTAGCCCCTTCTAATGGTGTAACCGTAGCCTTTGCTTTCCTAGCTCCGCAATGCTCCACCCTTTGGACAGAGTTTATTCTCCAGGACATTATCTGAAGTGAGTGCTCTTTTCTTTGACCAACATTTGCTTCATTTCCAGGAATTATGTCTCTTCGTTCAAATCTGTCAACAGGGCTGAGGGAGGGTGGAACTCAGGGTAAAGCATGTGCCTGACTTGCCCGGAGGCCTTGAGTTCAATCTTCTACACAGTAGGAACTGACTCTAGGTTCATCTTACTTCAAATCCCACGTTCTTAAACACTACACCATAAAAACTGAGCCCAAAGGCAGAGGGTTGGAGAGAATTTCCTTCAAATATTCAGGGATCTTAGGCCTGGATCTATTCGACATTCAGAACAGGTCAAATACCATACCTGCCATGGATGTTTAGACAAATTCTTCAGGTGTGGCCACTTCTGGACCTTTTCTACAATAGCTTGATTACCTTGAATTATGGTCACAGGGATCTGTGTGCATCTCTTTTAAAGGCTGAGTTCATATTTCTTACTCTGTATAGCACAGGGCTTTGTGTATGGAAATAATCTATATAATTTTGTGGGGATTCCTATAAAGAGGGGTGTCTATAAAAAGCCCACAAAGTTCAAACAAATATAATCCATCTTCATAAAGTGTATTAAGAATGTAGGAGAGGCACACGCTTCATTGACTTATTAATAAACAATGTACTGCTTCCTAAAACATCATGCAGCCAAACGTTCAGAAAACGGGAAAAGTTGCAAGCCTTGTTTTGATTTTAATTGTTGAATTTGTTTTCGTCTAGTAAATTATTCGGTAACAGTTCAACATTGTTTCAGATTCCCAATCATGGCGATAGAGAGGGGACAAAAGTTAAAGACAAGAGAGCAAAGGCCCCTGGCAGATAGCTGGCACTCAGTAGAAATAAAAACAAAACGAAAGAAAAAAAACCCAAAACTTTCAAGTTTTGATTCCAGTTGAATGAGGACCCTCGCCATACCCTTCTGACATCCTGTAAGTTGAGACGGAAACAGAATGTCGAGAACTACACTTCCCATGAGACCCCTCTTCGGCACGACGGCACGTCGCTGCCATGGCAACCAAGGAGCCCGCATTCTCAGGCCCAAGAAGGAGCTCGCAGCCTACCCTGGTCAGAGCTGATTTCCACGCGGAGACCAGGACATCTGGGGGTGCACAGTCACCATGCCCAGGTATTGCTGAACTGGCCGGCGAGGCATTCACGGCCTCCCTTCTTTTCCACCTGGACATGGAAGGTGGAGTGCGGGAGGGTGGGTGCGGCGTAGGTACCCAGCCCTGGCGCTGTGGGTGGGAGATTGTGGGTCTGGACCGCAACAGTGACGTGCCGCCGCACCCCACCCCGGACATCCCATAGGCCTAGAGCTTGAGGATTCTGTCACAAACAAGTAGAAAAGTAAACGATTAGAAAAGCTCGTCAACTCCAACCGTTCGCTGATTGCATAAACGTTTCTTTCTTTCTTTTTCGTTTTGTTGTTTTCGAGACAGGGTTTCTCTATGTAACAGTCCTGGCTGTCCAGGAACTCGCTTTGTGGACCAGGCTGGGCTCGAACTCACTGAGAGCCTCCTGCCGCTGCCTCCCAAGTGCTGCGATTAAAGGCGTGCGCCACCGCCACCCGGCTAGACGTTTCTTGAGTGCCCCTTGAATTGCAGGCTGGAGGGTAGGCAATGGTAAACCAGATCACAAAACCTCCTCCCCAGGGCCCCCTACCTCGTGGTGCAGGACTTCCCTACTTCATATGCGAAAGTGCGGCACCTCCTTGAAGGCGGAGGGTTGGGGGTATTGATGGCTTGTGAAATACATTTGAATTCTTCATCTTTACAAGGTCCTTTAAAGTACCTGAACCACCAAATGGCCTGCAAGGATGTAGGGTAGAGGGCCAAGGATCTTTCGCCCGCTTCTGGCGTGAACTGCGGTTGTTTATGAAGGTCAGGACTGGAAATGAGTCTGCTTTACGCTTTACATCGCCTTCTCATTGGTTACCGTAGTGAAGCTATGGGTACCGTTTTTGTTTGTTTGTTTGTGGGAAGCATGGCAGACGGAAGAACCCTTTCCTTTTACTGGGTACTTGAGAAACACAGTCACATTCTGGAGGGATGATGTGTAAACAGAGCAAGAGATGGAGACAGGGTTCCTGGAGGCTGGCCCGTGAAATAAAATAGTTGAGTGCAACATCTCGGGATTTCTATTTTGACTTTGTTTTCCTGTTTTGACATTTTAAAAACATTCCCTTTTTGTTTGGGGATTCTGGGAAATGAACCCAAAGACTCATGCATGTTACCACTTAACTCTATCAGCATCCCAGTTTCTGGCTCTTGTCTAGTAATAATTATAGACCATCGATAACTTTTGTAGTTTAAAAGACCAGCGCCTAAAACTAAACGAGCAGGGACAGCGTAACAATCACTATGGCTTTAAAAGCAGATTTTTAAAAAATGACACTTCAGATGGAAAGAAACAGATTTGAGCCAGAGAATTAGCACAGAGGCCTGCATGTATTAGTTGCTCAACAAATATTTACTTAAGACTGGGAGGTGGATAATGTGCACGATGCTCAATCATGAGGACTTGAGGTTAGTGAAAAGCAAGGACAGGATAGGTGTCTGTAAACTCGGGTCTTTGGGGAGGGGTTAAAGACAGGAAATCGCAGGAGCTTCCTGGCCAGTGAGAGTCCCTAAGAAGGCAAATAGGCGCGTCTGCATGCATGCATTCTCTCTGCTCTTGACTTTTGGCAGGACTAGCTATGGCATGCTCCTGCTGCCTTGAGCTTCCTGCTTGCCATGACTCCTGGAACTGTGGGGCAGATAAGCCTGCTCTGTCTGGTGTTTTATCACAGCAGTGGAATGGAAGCGGCCACTCTGCTTATCAGCTTCGGTATTCTTCACCATTTGTTTCCAGGTAAAGGGTACTAGAAAAATCCTTCATGGTTTTACCTAGTTATTGACTTCCAGGAAACAGTATTTTTATAAATCTTACTGAAATAAAATTTCTCTGCTGGAAATAGCTATTTCTAAGAATCCCTTCTGTTTCTCTGGCTTTTGTTTTTCTACCTCTTATGCAGTGAAACTCTCTGGGAAATTGCAAAAGCTGAAGTGGAAAAAAGGAGAAGTCATGGAAGTGAAGGGACTGGCGCTGAAATTGGAGAAAAATCTGTTTTCTTCATTGGCAGTAAAAATGGGGTAATACTTTAATATTTTTCAGTTATTGAAATAATTTAGCAATCAGCAACAAATTTTACTTTAATGCTTTGATTAAATAAATCTACATATTTTTCAACTCTGTATGTTCACTCTGAATTGGGAAGGGCTTGTTATTGATCTAGGAAAAGTTATAACTGTGAACAAAATGTTAGAAAGACTCTTAACTATTTTTATTTCATAATTCAAAGTATTCAGATCTTCTGCTTTAATTGCATATAAAGTCCAGGCCCCACTTAAATGTCTGAGTCCACCCCTAAGTCAGTAGGTCAGTGTTAACAGCATTCACACTGTGGACTCCGTGACTTTACTTTTAGGAATCTCTATGAAGAAATAATTGAACTGTGTTAGTGATGTTTATCAAAGACTTAGTTGTTTTAGAAAATGTGGAGGAAATGAGATGGTAGTCCCCACTCTTTGTAAGGTCTCTTGACTACATGTACTGAAAGTATTTGTTGCGGCCACACAGTGAGAACAGATGTATCATGTCCGCACACAGAATTCCTGTGTGCAAAGGCTGCTAGTGACACTGTCCACAAAAGGTCAAGGCTTGCAAGCTGCTGGGTGCTGGAATGCATGCAGCATAGGCTTGAGAGCTGTTGGATGCTGGAATCCATTAGCAGCATTAGCATCACGCTCTGTTCTACTTGGAGTTTATGTTACTATTCATTTTCTGTGTTTCATGCTTCTGTGTAAGGGTACTGAAAAAATAAGAAACTTCCAGAAACGAAGGTCTGAACCAGTGGGGCTACATGTTCAGTGAGCAGCCTGATGTGTCTCAGCATTTCCTCAGAAATATCTCCAAAACACTAGCTATCCTCATTTGGGGTTTTTAATCTCCATTATTATTGAAAATTATATTTATTGGCACAAACAATTATATAATAAGAAAAATGTTGGGGCTGGAGAGATGGCTCAACAGTTTAGAACACTGGCTGCTCTTCCAGAGGTTCTGGGTTTGACATTGGGTTCTAGTACCCAATAACAGCTCACAACTGGCTGTTACTCTAGTCCCACGGGTTCAGAAACCTTATTCTGGCTCCCTCAGACACGAGCAATACATATTGTGCACAGACCTACACATAGGCAAAATTCCCATACACATAAAAATAATAAATAAAAATAAGGTTTGAAAGAAAAAAGTTAGGAGTTTTGGAAGAAAATAAAGTGAATTGAAATAAACTGGATATAATTTTATAAATAATTTGAACTATTATACTAATGTGCAAAGATAATTTGTAGACAGTAAATGTTTAATCATTGTATTTTCATTTTATTTTTAATTTCTATACTTTCTAGTGTTATCAGGTCACTCACTGCACTTTTTAATTTAGACCTGAATTTAAAACTCTTTAGCATAGAATTTTTGTGAACTAGGGAGATGTCTCAATTGGTCTGAATTCAGATCCTCAATACTCATGTAAAAACTAGGGTGTATTGTATGGGCTGGGGTAGGGCAGAGATAAGTGGGTCCCTGAAGCTTGGCCAGCCCAGCCATGTTCATGAGCTCCAGGTCCAGTGGAAGACCACACCTCAAAAAAATAAATAAATAAATAAATAAGGTGCTACGTGATTGAGCAAAACACCTGATGTCAACCTCTGACCTTCACACAAATATACGTATGACACATAAATTGTCATAGCATTGTTTATGTTTATAGTTTTTAACCCAATATACTATATGAACATGGGTTTCAATTGAGAGTAGGATAATTTTCTTTCTTCTTAATTTTTTTTTATTTAAAAAAACGTTTTTTGGAGACTGTCTCAGACATGTAGCCTAGGCTAACCTTGAACATGCTTTAACTTTCCAAGGGCTGGAATTACTACAACAGAGAGGAGAGTGATTTGCATATTGGGTCTAATATGTCAATAGTTTCCTGTTAGAGACATGTATATATACACACATGTATAACAACTGTGGACCGGATAAGTTGTTGTTACATAATATATTCTAAATAAAAAATATCCCTGAAGGACTTCTGCTAGTGCCACCAACTCTGGCCAGGCAGTCTCCCACAGAGCACCCACCCCATCAACTGCCATCTACCTCTTGCTCCAGGTGACTACTGTTCTCGACTTCCTTATACTGTGATAGCCAAAGTAACATATCCTTAGACTCAAATTTTGAAGTCAAGATATCTTTAAAGTATATATGTTGGTATAGCTTAGCAGACCCCAGAATCAAATGTCTCTCTACAGTTAGAAATTCAAAGAAAACACAATAATATACATAAACCAGACTCTCTGTGTATATTCCATCTTTATGTGGCTTATTTTTTTACTCTATTACTTTTTAATATTTATTTTATTATCTTTACTCCTTTATGACTGTCTGTACTTTTATATTTTACTGTGTCTTTTTCTTTTTTCTCTTTCTTTTTCTTTCTTTCTTTCTTTCTTTTTTCTTTCTTTTTTTTTTTTTTTGAGACAGGATTTCTCTGTGTAACAGCTCTAGCTGTCCTGAAACTAGCTCTTGTAGACCAGGCTAAAACTATTTCTTTTTATAACTGTCTATACTCTTTTTCCTCTCTCTCCCAAGCCTACATAGAAATACTCTGTGACCCATTCAAAGGATTGTTTTTGTCTGAATTTGTCTTTATTGCATATCTGTAATAATTTTCTGACCAGGAGCACCTTTTTTTAAATGCTAATCAGGCATGGATAGGACCCATTCCACAGCCCTGCCTGTTGGCTCTGCCCGGTCCAACATGGCAGAGGTAAATTCAGCACCTCTGCTAGTCATGCTCATTGCCCCTGCTCCAGGGATGCAGTGGGTCTATGTTCTCATTAAGCAACTTGTAGCACTCTGTTTACAAACACCATTTAATGGCTCTGTAGCCAGACCTCCCTCCCAAAAGAGCCAGAGACATTTATGGTACCATCAAGAACCAGGAAGCTGGCTCTTAAGCCACACCTCTGCTCGCTGACAGTAAGTAAAGCCTATCTGAAAATAATGTGGTTCCGAAGAAGCTGTGCTTGGCTCCTGTTTTTCTGCATCTAGAAGCCCTCCCTTTTTTTCTTAAGATTTTTTAGGTCGTATGTGGATCCATGCCCTAGACACTGGGTGCCATTTTGTAGATGGAGACTGCACGTTCATTTCCCACCTGGCAAGACTGGAATAATCTCACAGAAACTATATTAATTACAATAGCTTAGGCGTATTCCTATCTAGCTCTTACAGCTTAAATTAACCCATTTCTATTAATCTGTGTATTGCCACTAGGCCTGTGGTTTACCCATGCTGGCATGTTACTCCTTTGACAGCCGCATGGCGTCTCCCTGACTCCACCTACTCTCTCTATATTTTTGTTCAGATTTCCCACTTGGCTGTACTGTACTAAGCCATTAACCAAAAGAGCTTTATTCATTAACCAATAAAGGCAATACATATACAGAAGGACATCCCACATCAAATTCTGATGCAGGGTGTCAAGTGAGTGTCCTGAGGACCAGAGCAGTGGGTGGAAGTAGCATAGAGAATGACGTAGATCGCTGTTTTCATGACGTAGAGTAAGGTGATGCTATCCTGAGGAACATGGGATGCCTCATTTTCCCCAATCCCTCGTATGCAGAGATGCAGGCACCTGGGGGATGAAAGAAAAGGTGGTTGAGTTTCACTAGAACAGGTGTTTGCAGATGAGGAAGCCATTAATATTTACAAGGATGATTGCAGTGAAAAACTGCTGACTTTAGGGTGGAAAAGGGTGGTGGAGGTAGGAAGGGCCCAGCAGAAGACAAACATCAGGGTCAGCAGGTTTTTTTAGACCTTTCCTGAAGTGAAGGAGACTATTGAGATTTTTTGAGATGAGGCTGGAAAATATGCTTCCACATCTGTGATTTGGAAGTCATACTGTTCCTAGATGTGAAAAGGTTCAAGATAAAGCCATGGAAGTGACATGTAGCAGACACAAGAGAAAACTGCAGACCTGTCGGTTAGAAACACTCGGAGCATAATGTCCATGAATGTGTGCATGTGCACGTGTGTAGGCAGAAGCATACATGTATAAAGGAATCAGGAAAAGGTGTTACAGAATTGACCTCTTATCATGTAAATGTATTTTTACATTGCCGTACCTAATAGCTGTGTATTCCTTGTGTGGATTGCCATAATCAGTTCGTTTGGTATCAAGGTTTCTAGTGCTTCAGTTTTGTATCGCACCAGCCATACTTCATCAGTGCATGTTGTTTATTATCTCCTTACAAAGAGTTCATTTGATCTGATTGCACATATAATCTGGAATGACTTATTACCATCGTTTTGGTCTAAAAAATGTAGCCTTTTATGATAGATAAATTATATATATATATATTAGAGAGAGAGAAATATAGTAAAATAGTCTGTCTTTTTAGCAACCTAGGGTTTTCCAAACTTTTCCTTGACACCCAGAGACTTCCTGCAGTGGGCCTGTCCTGCTGAGCCTTTCACATCTCTTCCTTGCAAGGAGTCCTTCAGTGGTTTTCACTGAACCAGCTTACCAGCCTCTGAGGAGGGTGTGGGTTAAGCTTCATGGTTAGTGCCTAAAGCCCACATTTACTGACTCCTAAAAAGGAAAGCTCTGGATGAAAACAAGGCACTTCAACAGAGTGTGTGCGCGTCGGCTCTGCGCCTACCTACGGCACATCTTTAATTTGTATGTTTTCCTTTCCCTTCATTTCCGCTTCAACAACTGGGATGGGGAGATTTTAGAATACAGCAATCAGCCTAACCAGTAATTAGCACTGCCGAGTAAAGAGAAAGTTTAAGACAGCTGTCAGGTGACCCCTAAAGTGAGATGTGATCGGCTAATACCTGTCATCTGCGGGACTTAATAATCATAATAGCGGTGTAGTTAGATTGTGATAGAAAGTCGACAGTTCACTTTTCCCACTCATCAAACCATCAAGTAATTCTGAAAGTTTCTAGTTTTTAGTTTCCAGGTAAATTATCACTCAAGAGATTTAAGAAGCTATTTTGGGTCACAGTTACGAACACTAATAAAATTTTGCATGTAGGCAACAATAACGTGGGATCCTTTCTGTTTAATTTCTAGGGAAAGACTACTATTATTCTAAGGTGTCTTGACAGGTGAGTGTTATGTCAGCCTTTGTTAGACAGCAATCACGCTTGTTCCAGCTGCAGCAGAGCATGTTAGCCCCAAAAGATATAGAAGGAGAGCTGTTTTGAGATTCTAGGTAGTTAATTCTCCATCTTGAATACAACCTTTAAGAGCGCCTTTAAAGGTAAGACTAAGAAGAACCCGGACAATATGGGGTTGATACTAGATTTCCTGTTTGAAAGAGAAGTGTTACCACCATCGCCCAAGCTCCAGTGGTGTTTATGTTCTTTCAGGCTATGCTGCCTTGGTATTTAAGTTCTTATGATTGTACCTAATCTATGCCTGTATGAACAATGATTGTAATCGGTGTTTTTTTTATAATAAATCATGCAGCGTAGCATTAGTTTAAGATAAAGTACTTTAAACTGCAACATTGAATTAAAAGAGTTCGTTTCAGCCCTCTTGTAGTATACCCAGACACAGGATGATCTTTCAAATTGTGGGTTAACTGTGTTAGACATTTTGTCTTAGGGGAAGCTTCTTGCTTCCCGAAAGACTTATGGTTTTGGGGTTTTTTTATGATTTATTTATTATGTGTACAACGTTCTGCCTCCATGTATGTCCGCACGCCAGAGGAGGGCGCCAGATCTCAGTACAGATGGTTGTGAGCCACCATGTGGTTGCTGGGAATTGAACTCCAGACCTCTGGAAGAGCAGCCAGTGCTCTTAACCTCTGAGCCATCTCTCCAGCCCCCTGAAAGACTTATGTTTTTAAGGAAATATAGCCAAATAATACTTGATGTGTATCCTGGGAATGAGATCTACCAAGATAAAGTTCAAAATATTCAACACTTAGAAATATACAAATCACAAATTTTAAACTTGTGTTTTTTGTTCTTCAAGTTAAAACTAAATACAATGTTATTCAGGCTCAAAAAGGAAAGAACTCTGGCACTGGACAGCACCTGCTGCTCTTGCAGAGAACCCAGAGTTGCACCCATGTCGTAGCTTATAGGTATCTGTGACTCAAACAGAACAGCTCCTCCTGGCCTCCATAGCACCTCACATGTGCATGGCGCACATACATGCATGTAGGCCCACATTCATTCATAAAATAAGTAAATCTTTAATTTAAAAAGGAAATAAATTGTCATATTTTACAATGTGGGTGAACTTTGAGGTTACTATGCTAAGTGAAATCAGCCAATCACGAAACACACAAAACTTTCTGGTTCCTTTTGTATGAGATACGCAGAGCAGTTAGTCCCACAGAAGCAGAAGCAAGGGGGACAGCAGTAGTGAGGGATTGGGCAGAAGGGACATGGGAAATCATTTAATGCATGTGGAGTTGCAGTTTTACAGATTGAGAAGTCGTGAGGGTTGTTTGACCAGCAATGTGAATGAATATACTTCATACTATGACGTGCACACTTACAATGGTTATAACAGTAAAATTTACTTCATGTATTTCTTACCACATTAAAAAATAAATGCATATCATATAATTGCTTACCAAACAATTTAAACTTGCATGAATAATTTATTAAATAATTTGAATATTTTTAAAGTTATTTGTTGGTTTTATGCCATTGTTCATATTTGGGTTGAAATTTTAAATAAAGAACTACATAAAAGTCTTCCCTTGGTGTCCTTACCAGTTGACATTGAGCCTGAGCAAACAAGTCAGTATTTTCCACATGACCTGGATTCAGAGTGCTGGTGACCCAGCGTGGCCCTTGATGCTGCCAGCCACCACNCTTGTGCACATGCCACTAAAACCTCTACGATGGTTTTGAAGGGCTTATTTGGGCCGTGTGGAATAACACCTTAATAAGTATACCTCAGTGCTGGTATTCAGGGTCCCCTCTTTACTAACAAAGTGTTTAGGAGGAAGTAAAAACAGTAGGATGATAACATAAGAAACCTGTTCCACCATCACGGTAACAATTCTGCCTTTGTTGTACAGGGATGAGCCAGCAAAGCCAACCTTAGCTTTGGAATACACTTACGGAAGAAGAACAAAGGGGCACAACACAGTGAGTTCACTTTGAAGTCGTATCTCATGCCTTAGATGGGAAGCCATGATGCTGAGATGGCTTTATGTTATCTGCAAACAATAGACATGCCAATGGTGCATGTCATAGATGTGCGCTGTTAAACGTCACATGCAGTTCCACTGATATGAAGCCTACCTAACCTGTGAAAACACTTTCACTTCCCCTGTTGTATCCTAAAGTGTTGAAAAAGGTTTATTCACTTTTGTACAGTTCTTTGACCTAATTATTCCAACTTAATATCTTGAGTTCCTTGTTTTGTATATGATACTTTTGTTCTTGGATATATATATATATATATATATAT
>LOEQ01001660.1:211099-221228 GCA_001685075.1 Bramus lutescens | reverse complement strand
GGTTGACCCGCCTATACTTCCTGCCTGGCCAATCAGTGTTTTATTAAAATACATGATTGACACAATACAGACAATTCTCCCACAACACATCCCTATATTTGCAATCCTCCTATCTCAACTTTCTTGGTATTGTTGGAATTATAAGCATGTGACAACAGGCTCAGGATGAAATTAGATTTCTTTGAAATTTAGTGGTATAGGGTTCTTTGCGTACTTATAGTAATTATATAGATGAAACCTTTTCTATTTTTCAAATGATATCTCCATTTTTGTAATTTTTAGTTGTTTTTTAGATTTGTCATACAATATATTTTGAACATACTTTCCCCCTCCTTCACATCCCCCCAGATCCTTTCCACCACTCTACTCACTCATCTTTATATTCTTACTCTCTTTGCAAAGAGGAAAAATCCCAAGTAAACAAAACAAAGAAGATAAAAACCTAACAAAAACCCACCAAACAATAAGGACAAAAGCACACAGAAAAGCAAAGAGTGGAATTATTCTGTATTTGCCAACTCGTCACTCTGCACGTGGGGCCTGCCTTGGAGTGTGTGGTTGGTATACCCAGTGACACTCCATCGGGGAAAACTGATTTTCCCTCTCTCAGCAAGTATCAGTTTCAAAGGTTCTTGCTTAAGAACTTGGTGCCTGCTTCCCCTTCTCTGTGCCAGGATTTTATCTAGCTTAATATTATGCATCACTTGTACATTCTGTCAGTTTTTGTGAGTTTATATGTGTTATAAACAACAGCCCTGTTGTGTAGGGTAGACGTTATTTCCTTGGGCTCATCCACCACTTCTGACTCTTAACAATCTTCCCACCTCCCCTTCCAATAGATCCCCAAGTCTTGAGGGCAGGGATTTGATAAAGACATCCATTAGGGCTGAGTGCCCCAAGGTCTGTCACTCTCTACACATTGTCCAGTTGTGGATCCTTGTTTTAATTACCGTCTACTGCCAGAATCTTCTCTGGTGAGACTTGAGCAATGCACTAATCAATGGGTATAGCTGCTGTCATCTTATTGTTATGTTCATTTAGAAGTAGAATAACAGTAGGTTTGCCTCTAGGCCCATATCCTGGCTAGACTCAGGTTCTTGACCTCATTAACAGTGTCAGACACAGGTTGCATCTCATGGGATGGGCCTTAAATCTAATCAAAAAGTGGCTGGTTGCTCCCATAACTTTTGTGCCAGTTTTGCAAAGTATATCTTGCAGACAGGTCACTGCTGCAGAGTTTTTAGCTAGGTGATATTAATGATTACTTTTCTCCTGTGCAAAGTACCTCCTGATACTATGAATGCTAATCAATAGATATGAAGCTTATAGCCGTGTGTGAGCTCAACTTCTCCATGTTCAATGACATAAGTAAGTGATGTCTTCAGCAATAGGGCTTTACCATCTATTTTTGGAGGGTAAACAATAGCATTGTAATAGCCTATGATGTTTGAGAGACCTGGGGGAAGTCTATGGAATCTCGTTGGCCAGCAACTCAACAGAAAGGTAACCCATTCCAGATGTTGGAGGTTTTACTTGGCTGCATGTGGAATTTGCCCCCCTACCTGTAGGCAGAGGACACTAGTTCATTTCTTGGCCACCCTGATTCGAAATAATCACACAGAAACTATATTATTTGCAATACTGTTTAGCCAATAGCTTAAGCGTATTTCTAGCTAGCTCTTATATCCTAAACTAACCCATCTTCATTAATCTGTGCATCACCGCTAGGTCGTGGCCTATGAGCAAAGTTTTGGCGGGCTCCAGCGGAGGCATTTGTCTCCTGTGCTGACTACATTGCTTCTCCTTGACTTCGTTTACTCTCTATATATATATCTCTTCCAGCCTTGCTATATTCTGTTAAGCCATTGGCCAAAAGCAGCTTCTTTATTAACCAATAAAANATAATCACACAGAAACTATATTATTTGCAATACTGTTTAGCCAATAGCTTAAGCGTATTTCTAGCTAGCTCTTATATCCTAAACTAACCCATCTTCATTAATCTGTGCATCACCGCTAGGTCGTGGCCTATGAGCAAAGTTTTGGCGGGCTCCAGCGGAGGCATTTGTCTCCTGTGCTGACTACATTGCTTCTCCTTGACTTCGTTTACTCTCTATATATATATCTCTTCCAGCCTTGCTATATTCTGTTAAGCCATTGGCCAAAAGCAGCTTCTTTATTAACCAATAAAAGCAACACATATACAGAAGGACACCACCTATGCATGCGTGCGTGCATGCACAAACACACACACACATACACTTACACACATGTTTTATGGTAACGCCAAAGTGTATTTTTTAAATTATGTATTTGCATATGTATCTTTGTGTGAGTGTTTGCACAGAGTCAGGTGCCCACAGAAGCCAGAAGAGGACATTGGATTGCCTAGAGCTGGAGTTACAGCCAGTTGAGGGCTGCCCAATAGTGATGCTTGAGACAGAACCAGGGTCTTCTGCAAGAGCAATAAACAACTTTAGTCACTGAGTCCTCTCTCCATCACCTGGAGGTTCTGTTTTAGTTCACAGACAAGTTTTTCTTATACACCCAAGTTGATCTGGAGCTCACTATGCACTCCTGAATGGCTTTGAACTCACAATCTCTCTGCCTCAAAGCTCCTTAGGGCTGGTATTATAGCTATGAATGAATCACTGTATCTATTTTAGGAGTTACTTTTGGTTTCTCTAAAAATATGGGGTTTGACTGTAGAATATTTGTGAAAATACTGTTCAAAATCTAAATTGCTGGTGTTTTTAAAAGTATAGTGTGAAATTGTAGCTCAATGTTAGAGGATTTGATTAACATTCTTTAGTCCCTGAGTCTAAAAGTCTGAAAGTTGGTAGTACTATTGGAGACTACAGGCCATGAGACTAATCCTATTTTCGTCCATTTTAGTGTCTGTGCAGAGGATGTCAGAAGTGGTTCAGCATAGAGGAAGAACTTAGAATAGTATATGGTATGGGGACAGACATTCCTAAGTAGAATTGCTTTTGGAAGTCTCAGAGTCAGAGGGGGTCATTTCTTAAATTTAAGTGTGTGGAAGAACCATCTAGAATAGAAAGTCCTACTATTCCCACACAAAGACACATTTGTATAGAATGATCTAGTTCAAATATTTATTAGACGATGTATTAAAGGATTGTATGGCCAAACGTGGTAGCACATACCCATGGTCCCAGTAGTTGGGAGCTGGAATCTGGTGGAATTTCGTGAGTGCAATGTCAGCCTTGCTGTCTATGTAGCAATTTCCAGTCCAGCTAGGACTGCATAGTGACACCCTGTATCAAAAAAGGAAAGAGATGATTAGAGGACAGATGTAAATGTGTCAAGAATTTAAAAAGCCTGTTATTGCTTCCTGGATCCACCGATGAAAGTTGGTTATTAAAACTGAGAAATTAAAAAGAAAAGAAAAGATAACTTACTGAGATGCAGGAGGATTTCGTTTTTGTGATTCAGATGGTTCATGGTGTGAGATACCCTTTTTATGGGAAGTGTGAAAGAGCTCTCACAAGCTCGACTTTCGAGAAGGGCTATAAACCTTCCTTTGTCACATTATGACCTGAGAGGTTTTCCTGTGAAGAATGATTCATTCCACAAACATCAGTGACTCAAATATCGACAGCAGTAACATTTTACAATTACTTTACAGATAAGAATTTGTCCCCAAAAAGGAAAATAATGTATACTCGTCTAAAACTTGCTTTGCTGCCTCCTGCCCATTCTAGTTCATAACAGCAGGTACCCGAGAACCCACGTGACCGGGTTTTACCTGCTTTTTCTCTAATTGAGCCATAGCAGGGGATTTTCTATATTTATTCACAGAGCGCCACACTTGGCTGGGTTAAATGTTTCACTATGAGTTTTAGATGGAAACACTTTGTCAGCTCCTCATACAGAGAGGCCTTGAGCATCAGCTTGAGAGTGGGCAGCAGGAGAAACGCCCCAATGAGCAGTCCTGGGAGGCAGTCTCGGGTCAGATTGTTCCAAACCACATGGCTACCTGGCCCATCAGACCCTCCTAGCTAAAGGATCCTCCAAATTGCAAAGCACGACTAGCCTTATCCCAGTCTCCTGCCGCACTTCTGGGCTCTCACTGCCTTGTCCCCCGTTTCTCAGGGCTTACCTGCACAACTTGTACACTTCTGAGAGTCTATATTTCTAAATCAAAATGTTCTATTTCACTGCTTTATGTTTATCTGGAACCCCAGAATCCCAAATGTGTTACTTAAATTTTCTGAGCTGGAGAGATGGTTCATCAGTTAAGAACACTGGCTGCTCTTCGAGAGGTCCTGGGTTCAATTCCCAGTACTCACATGGTGGCTCACAACCATCTATAATGAGATCTGATGCCTTCTCCTGGCATAAAGGAATACATGCATATAGAGCACTCATATATACAAAATAAATAAATACTTAAATTTTGTTTAAGTGTCTATTTCATGTGATAATAATATTTGTAAAGTTGGAAGCAGAAAACATATTCCTGATGGCTCAGCTTTGTTTGTGGAATGCATTTGATGCATTTCAAGATATGGAATAGAGGAAGGAAAATGAATGTTTCAAGTAAGAAGAAAGGGTTAGTTGAGGGTGAATATTTTATATCTATAATTATTACTGGTAGGTGCTAATAATGTCTAATAAACACTCAAAAGTTTGAAATTAATTATTATTTAAACTCTATTTTCTTTCAGCCAAAAGACATTGCTCACTTTTGGGAACTTGGTGGAGGAACCTCTTTATTGGACCTAATAAGCATACCGATCACATGTGACACCTTGAGGTGAGTGGACGTTCACAGGTGTTCTGTAGGACACATGTCCACAGGCCTTTTGTGGGACACATGTGCCCTGTCATTTCACATGTGTGCCCAGGCTTTCCTGAGTCTTCATTTTGGAGGCAGTTTTCCATTGTCTGGGGGTTTGTAGCCCTTTCTTTCTATGATCTTAGACTGTAGTGCTCCTTGAGAAGTCTGGAAAGACCCAGGGTTCTGGCTGGGGCTGAGTGAGGTGCTTTCCTGCCTGCAGCGTACTTTACAGGCCTGCTGGCAAGGAAAATTGTCAAGTAGTATTTGGGTGATGAGTTCATTTTCAAAGCTAAATATGAAAAGCTTAATTCTTTCCACTCTTGGTGTGAGTTAACTGAGCTCTGGAACTTTTCTTCGTCTGGCTGTTGTCAGTTTCCCATGGAGTTTAGTGCACAGTAGTATTAGTGAGCCAAGTGCTTGAGAGATAACTCGGTGGTGAAGAGCACTGGCTGCTCTTCCAGAGGCCTGAGTTCAGTTCCCAGCAGCTACATGGTAGCTCACAACTATCTGTAATGAGAGACCCATCTTGAGGAAGAGACCTGATCAGTTGTCCTCATTAACTTAGACCATGAAACCCAATACGGACAAGTTAAACAGAACCGCCATATACGGGCTGCCCATGTGTACTTCAGCATTGCCAGGGCATAAATTTCATTCAATTTCAATATTACTAAGCTTCACCCAAAGGAAGACTGTGTTGGAGAGGAAAGATCTCTCTACTGGCATCCATTTGTTTGTTTTGTTTTGTTTTTGTCTTTGTTTTTTCGAGACAGGGTCTTTCTGTAGCCCTGGCTGTCCTAGAACTCGCTCTGTAGACCAGGCTGGCCTCCAACTCAGAAATCCTCCTGCCTCTGCCTCCTGAGTGCTGGGATGAAAGGTGCACACCACTACTGCTTCACTTTTCTTTCTTTTTTTTATGTGCATTGGTGTTTTGCCTGCATGTATCTGTGTGAGGATGTCTGATCCTGGAGTTACAGACAGTTGTCAGCTGCCGTGTGGGTACTGGGAGTTAACCTGGGTCCTCTGGAAGAGCAGTGCTCAGAACCACTGAGCCATCTCTCCAACCCCCTGCCTAGCTTTTGTTGTTGTTGTTCTTGATACTGGCTTTTAAGAACTGAAACTGAGGGGTAAACGGCACACCCACAGACACTCCCAAACATTTGCCATATCAGATGTGGAAATTTCATTTCAGTGTTACTAAGAACTGATTTTTGTAGGCAGAATTTTTCTGTCCCACAAGCCAACTCCCAAATAACCACACAGAGACTTATTATTAATTATAGATGCTCAGTGGATAACTTAAGCTTGTTATTAACTAGCTCTCCCAACTTAAATTAACCCACATTTATTAATTTACATGCTGCCACGTGGCATGGCTTCTGACTTCAACTTCTCCACATCCAGTTTCCTCTGCATCTAGCTGGCGACTCTGCGTTTCTTCTTCAAGTGTTCTCTCAGTCTGGCTGTCCCACCTAGCCTCTTCCAGCCTAGCTGTTGACCAGTTAGTTCTTCATTAAACCAGTGAGAGCAACACGCCTTCACCGTGTACGAAAGGATTATTACACAGCAGATCTTAGCCAAGAACAAAAACTAAATGTGAAATATCTTTCTCATCAGAAGTTAATCCAAACCATTGTTGTTACTGAGCCAAATTAAAGGACCAGGCAACCATTTGTTCCACTCAGGCCTGAAGAGCCTTGGGACTGGGTGTCTTCTGTGCAGACAAATGCTTTTCCAGAGCTAGCGGAATACTGGTCAGACTGACTTAACTCATCCAGTGATTTCTTCCTTTTAGTACAATATAGTTTATTCTCTTTTATTTTGAGACAGGGTCTGGCAGTGCAGCCCAGGTAGCTTCAAACTCACCTGACTCTGCCTTCCAAGTACTAGGATTAAAAGCATAACTGTTTTTACTGTGTGTGTATGCTTGTGTGTGTGTGTGTGTGTGTGTGTGTGTGTGCCTGTACATGGAAGTCAAAGGTCACTATGGGGTGTCTTAATCATTTTTCACATTATTTCATTTTTTTGAGACAGAGTCTCTTGCTGAACCTAGAGCTCATCGATAGTAGCTGGATTAGCCAGTGAGCCCCAGGGAGTCTCCGTCTCTGCCTCTCCAGCACTGGGGTTGCAGGTGCATGTCCTGCACAGAATTTTACATGGGTACTGGGGACATGAGCGTCCAGTCCTCGGGCTGGGGATCTGAGTGTCCAGTCCTCCGGCTGGGGACCTGAGAGTCCAGTCCTTGGGCTTTCTTGGTAAGCACTTCACCAACAAAGACTTCTGCGCAACTACAATGCAACTACAAAAGTGACTATGTGTACATAGGACATTTGATACAGAGAGTACCTCAAGTCACAGATAGAGTGATTGCCACCACATGGAGACCTGGGTCTTTCAGACTTCTGTAGATAACTGTACAGTGCCATTAGGTTTTGTTTTATTCTTTCCTGTTATTGGAAATAAACTTTTTTCTCATATATTATAGCCTAATTAGGGTTACCCCCCCTCCACTCCTTTTATGTCTTCCCCAGTCTCCCTTCCACCCAGATCCACCCCGTTCTGTTTATTAGAAAATAAACAGACTTCGAAAGAATAATAATAAAATAAAATATAATACAAGACAAAAACTAACACATCAGAATAGGACAACACAAACAAACAGAAGGAAAAGAACCCAAGAAAAGGCTTAAGAAGTAGATATAGACACAAAGACCCACTCAGGAATCCCATAAAAACACAAAACTGGAAGCCACAATATATATGAAAATTAGGATAAAAAGAGAATATATATACATATGAAATAAATTAAAATAAAAATAACTTAAGAGATAAAATAATTGAGTAAAAAGCTCTGAGACAACATTACAAGACAAAGAACCTCCAGAGATGGTGTTCTGTTTGTTTTCTGTTGGCCATCTTCTGCTGGGTATGTAGTCTAACCTTAAAAGTAGTTAGTTTCCCCAGTGAAATGCTGTGTCTGTCAGGGTTCTCTAGAGGGTCAGACCTGACAGGGTGAATCTCTCTATATATAGATAGAAAGGTGATTTATTCAAATGGCTTACAAGCTGTGGTCCAATAATATCTGTCAAACAATGAAAGTTCCAAGAATCCAGTAGTTGTCCAGTGCACAAAGCTGGATGTCTCAGCTTGTCTTGAGGATACGCTGGAACCCTGAAGAAGTAGCTCTAATGGTAGAGAAGGAATGGACTTGCCAGCGAGAAAGGAGAGCAAGCAGGCATAGGAAGCAAACATCCTTCTTCCATGCCCTTTATGCAGGCTGCTGGCAGGTGTGGCCCAGGCTCAAGATGACTCTTCCCACCTCAAAAGATCTGGATCAAAAGTGGTCTTCCCACTTCAAATGATTTAATTCAGACAAAAACCTCTCACAAGTATATCTAGCTACTTGGGCTTTAGTTGAGCCCAGTTGTAGCCAAATTGACTACTAAGAACAGCCATCACAGACTTTCTTTTTTTTTTTTAAATTTATCATGTATACAGTGCTCTGCCTCATGCCAGAAGAGGGCACCAGATCATTACAGATGGTTGTGAGCCACCATGTGGGTGCTGGGAATTGAACTCAGGACCTCTAGAAGAGCAGCTAGTGCTCTTAACCTCTGAGCCGTCTCACCAGCCCCCATCATAGACTTTCTTAGAGAAAATTTTCATTTAAAATCTGTTATCAGTTGGAGATAGATTCTGATTTAGGGATGGGAGCAAGTGTGTACTTCTGCTTTCTGCTCTAGGATCTCATCTGGTGCAGCCCTGTGCAGGCCCTGTGCATGCTACCTCAGGCTCTGAGTTCCAGTGTTGTAGATCATGTTGATTACAGGGCCTTGTTTCCTTGGTTTCCTCCTTACCTTCTTACGTTCTTTCTGCCTCCTCTTCTCCAAAGTTCCCAGAGCCTTGAGGGTATGGAGTTGGTGGAAACAGCCCAGTTAGGGCTGAGTGTTCCAAGGTCTCTCACTCTGTGCGTTGTCTGGCTGTGGGTCCTTCTTACACGACCTCACATAAATTTCAGTACATCCCCCTACTCACAACAGCCAGGATCGGGAATCTGCTCTTTCAAGCTGCTGTTGTCTTTTTAGGACATTTTCTATTGTTCTTGTTTTGGATCTCTCCAAACCTAATGACCTTTGGCCCACCATGGAAAGCCTATTGCAAGCCACCAAAAGTCATGTGGACAAAGTGACGCTGAAGCTGGGGAAGACAAATTCCAAGGCAGCCTCTGAGGTGAGGCAGAAGCTGTGGAGCGGCATGCAGAAGGACCATCCGGTGAGTTGCTATTGGTTTCCTCTGGTATCAGCCCTTCACAGAGCAGAGGCAGCATCACAGCACAGCTTCTTTAGTTTTCTGCACGACTTAAGATTTGTTTAATGTAGACAAACCTGCTCACCGGAACATTATAGCAATTTCATCAAACCTCAGTAAGAGCAGAACAAAGAAAAGATAGCTATGTCTTCCTGTTAGATATCACTGGGATTATTGTGGTGTACCATACCCCTCAAAAGAAATGGAGTTTTAGAGTAGAATATTGATTTTATAATCTCTGTAAAATGAAGATGAGACTGCAGATTGCCTGGCAAAGACTAGCTGAAGCTGCAATTGGAGCAGGAGCAGAGTTCCCACTGCCTTCCCCAGCAACGTGTGTTTTACAGTCACTCAGTGTCTGTCACACGTCATAATGCACCTCTCAACATCTAAAACTATTTACATTATAAAGTTGCTGTGATGCAACACAAGCTATCTAAATACAGTCTGCAATGTCATCATTTAGAAAACTAAGAGATGCATTTCCTGGTGTCCATTGTGTGCATGCATCTGACATAGTATCAGATCAAAAAAAGCCAAACAGCAAACAATGAACGTAAGCAAGAAACTCCATATAGACGGTTTACAGTGAGACACTGAGAGGAGACAGAGCAGTAGCCGGGAGGTGGTGGCACATGCCTTGGATCCCAGCACTAGGGAGGCAGAAGCAGGTGGATCTCCGTGAGTTTGAGGTCAGCCTGGTCTACAGAGCGAGCTCCAGGACAGGTTATACAGAGAAACCCTGCCTTGAAAAAAAGAAGAGGAGGAGGAGGAGAAGAGGAGGAGAAGAAGAGGAGGAGGAGGAGAGGAGGAGGAGGAGGAGAGGAGAAGGAGGAGAGGAGGAGGAGGAGAGGAGGAGGAGGAGAAGAAGAGGAGGAGGAGGAGAAGAAGATGAAGAAGAAGAAGAGGAGGAGGAGGAGAAGAAGAGGAGGAGGAGAAGAAGAGGAGGAGGAGAAGGAGGGAGAGAGGAGGAGGAGGAGAAGAGGAGGAGGAGGAGAAGGAGGAGGAGGAGGAGGA
>LOEQ01001660.1:176715-186895 GCA_001685075.1 Bramus lutescens | reverse complement strand
TGTGTGTGTGTGTGTGTGTGTGTGTGTGTGTGTGTGTACATGTGCATGTCCATGTGTGCAGCTGGGGTGGGGGGCGTGCTTCAGAGAGAGTATCTTCAGCCCGGGGGCCAGAAGGCAGGTTCTGTACAGGTGTCAGGGAAACAAAGCAGAAGACACAAGACTCCATCACAGAAGACACAAGACTCCATCACAGAAGTATTGGCTTTCAAGAGGGAGGAGCCATGGGTTGGTTTACTGACAGATGCCTGTCTACACAGTCTTGCTACGTGGAGGTTTTGCCAAGAACATGAGAGTGTTTGCCAATGATGGCCATGGTATCCCTTTAAAGAGCAATCATCCCCTTTCCCCCAAAACCATGTAGCGCCAGACTGACCAGCACACTAAAGATCTGAACGTATGACAGAGGAGCTGTCACTCACCCTTAGGTCTACCTTACTGGCCTGATCCTGATCCTCTGGACTGACTTGCACCGTTTTCAGAAATGTCACCAACCCACTTCAGCAGCAGAGACAAATAGAGTGTAATAGAAAGGCTGTCCTTCATGGATGGAAACAGCTCGCTTTTCTCAGTGGTAGCTCGCCCTTATATGCTCTGTGGACAGCTCATAGCATGTGCTCAGGCTGGTCCTCCCATTGACCCCATGACCTGAAGAGGTAGCTTTTTATCTCAAGATTTTATAAATGAGGAAACAAGTTTTGACAGAAAAAAAGTGACTTGTTCTCCGTCAGATGGCAGCGAGACAATAGAGGAGGCTTGCAGCCCAGGATCAGCCCTCTCCATGGAGCATGTGCAGTGTGAGCCTTCTGGGGGTGAGCCCCGAGCAGCCGTGCCCAAGCTGACTTTCTTACTTGAAAACAAATTCCTCCAACTCTCACATAAATGGAATTGCATTTAAATAGATGCTCACTCTTCTTTATGTTTCTTCCTTGACTTTGTTGTATGTGGGAGCTGTGTGCGTGTGTACACATGTATGTGTTTGCTCATGTGTGTGCACCCCTGAGCACATATTGGGAGGCCAGAGGAGGATGCCATGTGTTCTCTTCTGTCTCTCTATTCTATTCCTACAAGACAGAGTCTCCTACTGAACCTGAAGGTAGTGATTTGGTTCCAGCAGTCCTCCTGTCTCTGCATACCCTATCCTAAGTGCTGGGGCTACAGGCCATGCCTAACTTTTATGTGGGTGCAGGGAACCCCAACTCAGGTCCCCATGCTTCATAGCAAGCCCTTTTCCACTGAGCCACCTCACAAAGCCATCACATCCCTTGGGCTTTACTAACTGGAGCCCACGTGTAGTATTGCCTGGACAGATTTTACTCTCTAAAGTTTTTGACCCTTTTTTGCTACTAAATGTAAAAAGTATGTGTGTTGTATAGGTGTATGTTCTTGGTCACAAAATGATGTATAAAGGAAAATTTATAAAATAAAATGTGATAAGGAATTAAATATTACCCAAGGATAGTGATAACATTTGCGCGTGTCCACTAGCCCTCATTCTTTCTGGACTAGTACTTTGTCTATGGTGCTTTCCTCATCTAACTAACTTTAACTCCAGAGGACTGTACTTTCCCCTTCTGCTGGCTAGTGGGAGAGTGGACTAGCAGGGCAAGCCCCATTCCCTTTGTCAGAGAAGGGGATTCTATAGCAGTTAGGGACACTGGTTGCTCTTGGAGAGGACCTGGATTTAGTTCTCACCATCCACATGGTGGCTCACAATCCTATAACTCCAGTTTCAGAGGAGCCTATGCCCTCTTCTGGCCTCAATAGGCTACAATACATACATGGTTCACATGCATACATGCAGACACTCACACATACACCTCAAATAAAAATAAACATTTAAAAATGAGAATTGAGAACTGGAATGAAGACTCATGTTTACCAGTTAGATAGGAGCTAATGTGCACACTAGCTATAAGTTGAGCTCTGAGTTTTCTTAGAGAATCTAGATTGGTTTGCTTTTCTTGTTTTATTAGCTTGCTACATGTGCGTCACATCAATAATATGCTTATCTTGTTGTGTCTTGATATCCAATAAAAAGACATAGTATTAACAAACAGTGAGCAGTTCAAGGTCTAAAACAATAAAGTTGATAAGCCGTAGAAGCACCCCAACTACAAGGTGATAGATAACTCAGCTCTCTGGGTTTGCTTTATGGAAGCCATTATTAGATGATCCTCTACCACAAACCATGCCAGACTGAATCTTTTGAATCATTTCTCCTTACCTGATAAGTCCAGATCCAATAAGCAGCCCAGAAATGCTCAGCAGAGCCACTATACTGTTGACAATATTGGGGTTTTGAACCATCCCAAGCAGCACAAGAGTTAGAAATTCTCCAATTAAGTGGGGGGCCAGGAGAGCAACGGAGAAGTACCCGAATCTGGCAACCTCAGGATACAAGCCCAGAGTCCTAGAAAAACACTGGTCTTTAGTTTTCTCTCCATGCACATCAGTTAAGAAAAAGACCATACTTGCCTCCTGTGAATAAATCCTTGCTGGCTAGTGGGAGGTGGAATTAGCAGGGCAAGCCGCATCCCCCCTTCTCGGTCCTCTTTTGGAACAAAGCCGACATTTGAGCCCCTTATTACCACGGTTGTTTCCACTGACTTCAACTCAGTGTGAATTGCCTGTTAGAACGTCTTTAGCTCTCGTGGCAAAATATTAAATTGCTTAGACAACAGTCATACAGGCTGGCAGATGTAGGGCTGTTGAACTCTCTGGGTCTCTTCATTAATAACTGTGTTCTACCTGCCAATTCCTACCCTAATGCTGAGGGCTCGCCCACTGGGCTGCCCCAAACCCTTCCCTACTCGGTAGGATTATTGCCGGTGTGAAATCACTCACTGCCTTGTCCTCATGCATTTCCTTCCCACTCAATCTCACTAGTGTCTTTTATTCTCAGAGCCTTGATTTGACCTTCATGTCCTTGTAACAAGCTAATTTGTATCTGTGCATTTTTCTTGTACATGTCTTTCAACAAATTGTTCTCACCATCAGTAGTGTGTCTTAAACTCTCATTAGACTTGCGGGTCCATCAGTCCATTTGTAGACCAGTTTATTGTCTATGCCCTCCAGTCAGTCTTGAAGGCTCTCTTTCCTCTTGCTCAAATCACCCTATTTTTGTTTTGTTATTTGTTCGCTTTTGTTTTTTGAGACAGTTTCTCTGTGTAGTCTTGGCTATCCTGGAACTCACTCTATACCAGGCTGGCCTCGAACTCACAGAGATCCTCCTGCCTCTGCCTCCCGAGTGCTGGGATTAACCAGGGTGCTGTGCTATCACCGCCCAGTTCACCATGTTTTTCAGTTATGTGAATTTTTTTTTCAATTCATAGCCTTGTGGTTTTTACAAACATTCTGTCACCTTTGATGATTTTATCATATGAGGACAAGGATCATCCTTCCACTCCAATTTCCCCCGCACTGTCTTTTAGCTTTCTTGATAAGCCATCCACAGAAATGTCTCCTAGTCAGTGGCCCTCTGTCTCCTAACCTCAGTCACATGCTGTGTCTTACCCTCAGGAGTGCTCAGAATCTTCCACTTCCAAAAACGTGCTGAAGTTTTCATGAATGCCCTCCTGCCCCATGTGCCAGCCCTCTCTGACTCGGATCCTTGCCCACTTCTACACCGTTCTCCCCCTCAGAGCCCTGCTCACTGCAGGGAGCAGAAGTGAGCACAGCATATTCCTGTACCACCTGGATCTGCTCTTCCACTCCGCCACGGTGAGTTAGCGGGTTTGAGATCCACTAAAGCTTTCTCTTTACGTCTCGGGGTCCAGTGGCAAGTCCATCACGACTGTCATAAATCTCTAAGTTACTTCCTCTCTCAGTTTCCCAATTTCATTCTCTTCTCCATTCTCAGGAAGAAAACTCAGCTCCCATTCCAGGTCTGTAAGCAAAACTTCAGGCTGCTGGGGCTGCTGTAGCCTGGGAAGGCACCTGCATCCTGTCCCCGTGTCCCAGCTCCTTGGGAGCACTCTTCTCTAGCCCAGACCCTCAGACCATGGGACTTGTTCCCTGGCATAAGTCTCGCTGGCCTGCTCTTGGGTCCCAGGCAGCACTCAGTGGGGTTCTTTTTAACAAAAGACACACCTTGAAAGGTCATTGCACTAGACACGGATGGAGCCGTTCGCCCTGCAGCTGTCTTTCATCAGCCCTCCATGGGGAGCCTGGCCCAGGTGAACTCAGTGCCCCTGAACACCACCTTACCAGTAGCACACACTGCTGAAAAGCAGCGTGGCAACGATGCTGAAGGGGAGCACGTGCAGTACGTAGGCCAGCAGCATCTGCCACTTCTGATACAGGCCATCCTGACTTTCCTGGTCACTGACAGCTCTCAGCATGGGAACTGGCGTAGAAGGCATGTTCCAAAAACAGTCAGTCACCACACCACTGAGGGAGGAAAGGCCACCCACGCTAACCTGAGGTCTACCCGGGCAGGCTCCATAATCATGGGATAATAAACCCTCCCACCTCAAAAGTCTGACATTACCTAGGGGCCAGTGCGGTAGCAAAGACCCCACACTTTACTTTCTTCTCTGGAAAGTAACAAAGCAGAGAGGGGCACAAGCGGGTGACTTGAGGCCCTGCGTCCTCCCATGTAGGATATTGGTTCCCACAGCAGCCTTCATTCAACATTGGTTCCCAGAGGCCAGAAAAGCCTGGGAAAGACAGAGACTTCTCACTGCCCCTCGTGCCCATCTAGGACTGGCTTTCCAAATGCCGTTCTCCCCTCTTCCCCGTGGCTGGTATTCCATTTCGGAAATTCCTCCAAGCCTATTTTCCTGAAGCAAACTGCAGCACCAGGCAGTCCAGTGCTGCCTCAGGGTTCCCATTGGGTTGAAAAACTAGGTGCTGGCCCTTCCAAAATAGAATCACACTTGGTAGCTTGGATCACACGAACTGAACATCCTAGGATGTGAACTTCTGAAAAGCTCTTTCCAAATTCTACACCATCAATGCTGCATCACTTTGATATTTTCTGGGTGCTTTGACCCTCAGGGGTGTCCACTTGATGAGCTACTTGCATTAAGGTGATCCTACTGTTAATTACCTTTCCCTGGGGAATCCAAGGATGGGCAAGTTTTAGCTTAGAGAAATACCTTTGTAATGGTGAGCTTTTGGAAGGTAACAGCTGGAGCAGATGAATTTGGGGGAAAGATATGTACCTCCCACACTTACACAGATTCACAGCGTTGAGCATGCCGGTATACGGGGTGGAGCCTACAAGCTGGTACAGCAGCCCCACACGGTCCTGGATAGCACCCTTTAGTATGTTGTTCTGGACCCCAAGAAGGTAGAAAATGAGGAACAGGCCCATGATCAGATTCTGAACAAGACGCATAATCACCGCCTGCTTGTTTCTCATTATGCTTCTCGTTACTCGCCTGAAAACCAAACAAGCCTGTTTTAATTCCTTTTATTTCATTACTGGTAAATGTCTATAAAGACCTAAAATGGGCCTTGGCTGTATTTCCCAGGCTCTTACCTCAAGAGGACACCCAGCTTACAGAACATTCCAGGAGGATCTTTTGTTTTGAAAGGAATCATGGGTAAGGTTTTCAGGTGTTTCGTTCTTTCAATATTCTCCAGGATTTTGTGACAGATTGCCGATTCTTTGAAGGCAGATTCGAGCATCTGGACTCGCTTGTAGGTTTCTATTTCTCGCTCTCTGCTCTGGGTATCCACTGACGTCAAGTCCACTAAAAGTTTTCCCCAAAAGATATGACCCTTGTGTTTCTAAATACACACACACACACCACGCATAGATGCACACACACTCATGTGCATGTACACACACACACACACACCACACACACATGTGCATGCACACACACAAACACACACACATGCACGCATGCACTCACTGAATGGATCATGATACCTGACTCATCAATTGTTCTGTTTCTATCCCAGCAGAGAAGCTCCTCTCTTAACGACCACCTGCTGCATTAGAATGTCTACAGCTACCCAGAGAGGCAATGAGAATCCCATAACAACTGCCTGGGAGAATTCAGAAACTCAACTTTGTCAGAGTCTGAGAGAGAAGTCCCATTTTATTCTTTGGTAAATCACTGGGGGCAAGTTAATTGACTTGCCAAATTAACTCCTTGAAAAATAAAGACATCAAAACAAAAAAAGAAAAAACAAAAATAAAAACCTGGAAGGGTCAATATCACAGAAATCAAAGATAAGGAAGATTTAGGGCTGGAGAAATGGTTCAACAGGTAAAGGCGCTTGCCACCAAGTCTAATGACCTGACTTTGATCCCTAGGACCTACGTGGTGGAAGGAGAGACCTGACTTCTTCAGGGCTGTCCTCCAACCTTCACATGTAGACCACAGTACACACAGAAATACATAAATAATTAAAACCTAAAAATGACTTTTAAAAAGCTATGCTGGTGAACATTAAAGGCACTTACTGTAGAAGTCAAAGGGGTTGGAATGCTCAGGACAAGGGTAACCACAGCTATTGAAGAAATCAAGCATTTCCTCCGGCGTGCCACAGAACACCAACTCTCCGTAAGTTAAGATGGCAATTTTGTCGAAGTGCTGATTGGACAGCAGACGGGGTTAGTGTGTGATCAGGTAACCATGTCCTTAAGGGAAATACACTTCCAAGCAGCCAGTTAGTCCTCTGTTACCCTGCCCTGTGTCCGTGTGTGTGTGTGTGTGTGTGTGTGTGTCCACTGGAGACAAGGGAAGACTTCCCTCTGGTTCCCAGCCTAGGTTACCTCTGTGCATGGTGAGTATCGCTCTATGGCACTGGGCCTAGCATCACATTTGGGCAGAGAAAAACCACTGAGAGTGGCCTTGAGCAACCAGAGGTGTTATGTGTATTGGCTGTGTTTGAAATATTAGATCCTCATCTATAGGAAACCAACAAATCGTGGATAGCTAAAAGGATACTGGGGATCAAATGGAGTTTCTTTTGGATATAAAATCTATGATTTTTGTGACAAAATAGAGCTTTGGTAGCTAAATGGGCCATGATGCCAGCCACATTGCCAGGCAGGTCCCTGTGTGTGAGTGTGTGTGTGTGTGTGTGTGCGTGTGTGTCTTCCTCAATTGTTCTCCTTACTTTTGAGACGGCATCTCTCAGTGAACCTGGCACTCTTGGACTCAGCTAGATTGGCTAGCCAGCAAGCCCCAGAGATCCTCTTGTCTCTGCCTCCCCAGAACTATGATTACAGGCATGTGCTTCTCTGCCCAGCTTTTATGGGCATGGGAAATCCAAACTCATAAAGAAGCACATTACCAACTGAGTCATCTTCCTCAAGCTGCCACTGACAGCGTTTTACCAACAGTGTGCTATTGGCTCCATTTTGAGTCATTTCTAAGTTATATTCTCTTCTGTTAAGTGTATGTATGTGGATCCCTGGCCCCAGGATTGCCTTGTGGACTAAATGATTGTGGACCAAATGAGCTAGTATACAGAAGAGGCTCAGAGTGCACTAGGTAAACCGGGCCCCTTGCTTTTTCAATCACTGGTCCATGCTTGTTACCCTGCCCTGTTATTCCTGGTTCAAGACACCATACCTACTTCTCTTGAGTTGAGCAGTACGAGAAACTGGCATCCCCTTACTTGGAAGAGCTCAGAGCGAGGCTGGTGGATGGTGACAATCACGATGCGGTCCTTTCGAGCCAGCTCAGCTAGGAGGAGGACAATCTGATTCGCAGTCATGCAGTCCAGTCCTGTGGTTGGCTCATCAAACATCATGACCTCTGCCGGCAAAGAAGGGTCAGATGTCTGAACCACTGCCCAGCATGCTCTGTGCTCAAAACTCAGTGTTCTGAGCAGCCTTCCATGGAGCTGTTGTAGCAAACTGTGACAAGAAGTAGCTGCATGGAAACGGGCTTTCAGCCTGAGCCCAGGAAATAGAACCTGACCTGGGAGGGCCTAGTTCTAAGCTCTGGAGCACACCTGGAGACAGGACAGTGACCAGATCAGGCCTCTTTGTACTCTGGACTACTTGGGCTCCATGCAGGGGACACTGGCAGAAAACGGGGTTAGCAGGCAGCCTTTGGGGAGTCTAAGTAGACTAGCTAGCAATTATCTAGCCCAGTCTTATTTTCTGTCAGGACATGTTCCAGGACTAATGGGGTCTGTGCTCAGCAGAAGAATAAATGAAACAGCGTCTGAGGTGGGGGGGTGGATGGGCAGGCGTTGGTCGGGTTCTTTAGAAGTTTAACTGTAGCTACCCAGAAAGTGACAAGGGCCCCTTAGCATCTTGTGACCAAGCATTGATTTGAAGAGGCAGGCTTGTCCTACCATGGGGTGAAGAAAGAGTTCAGGTACAAAATGCCCTCACCCGGGTGCATATACGTGGTGAGGTTTGTCAAGTTGGGAGAATAACCAAACCAAGTAGAAGGAGACAGGGGACTGGCTGCCTCATTTTGTAGTGCCTTCCCCATGGCGTACACATTGTGCCAACTCATAAACACTTCCCCATGGCATAAACACTCTTAGTAATACCAGAACTCACTGGCCTTCCCTACAGGGCACAATGGAGCTGCCCTCATAAGTTAGGGTAGACAAGGTGGGCTTCATAGTCATGGAAGGTTCTAGAGCACACCTGGAGACAGGATAACACAAATGGGATACTCTTAGGAGATGGTCAGTGCAAATGCCCTTGTCATAGTAACCCAGTATAACCCCATGGGTAAGTAAAACATGGTGTAGGCTGAAGATGCATTTGATACACCTAACCTACTGATCACCATAGCTTTGTAACACAGCACACTGTAGGACCAGTTGTGTCCCCCGCAAGGTCAACAGGAGTGTGGCTCACTGCTGCTGCCCAGCATCATGACAGAAGGTGCTACCATTTCTCATTAGTCTGAGAAAAGATTAAAATTCAAAGTACTGTCGAGTGTGTATCACATTCACCTCACTGTGGGGGTAAACTGTGATAAGCTGAGGACTGTCCCCGCAAATGAGAGACTCTCATCAGGAAATAAACTACATAGCAGTTCCCAAAACTAGGGTCTCTGGTTTGGGAACATCAGAGATTTCAATCCTGCTCAAACCTTTTCTCACTGGGGACTGTGAAGAAAGCCCTCAAACATGCAGAAGACAAGGAGGCGCCTCAGGCACATGGAGGATACCCTGGGAGAGAACCTGGGAGCAGGTCTGTGTCCCACTTACTAGGGTCTTGAAGGAGCTGGGCTGCAATAGAGACTCGTCGCCGCTCGCCACTGGAAATTCCCCCAAAATTATAATTGCCAATTATTTGGTCTGCCACATGGCTCAGACTCAGCTCTTCCATGACCGCCTCCACCTGTAAGAGACAGAAAACTCCAGGCCTTCCACCTGTAACTATGGCTGATACTTCACTTTATGGGCAGGCGATGGCCCAGGAGGGATAATGCTTCTCTTAGAGCATGAGGGTCACTTTCAGACTCATCAAACTCTGGGAAGAAAAGTCCATACCAGTAAAATCCACCTGGGTTTAATGGACAATACATAGCCAGCTTTAAATAAGTGTTTTTGAGTTCCTGGAGAGACAAAATATTTATTCTTGCATCAAAAAACCCAAAGGCATAATTGTGATATAGATTATGTTATGTGTTTGGGTTTTGAAAATTTATTATCATAAATATTTTCTGTGCTTTAAAAAAAAATCCGATTTGGTTTGAAGTGGCCCTCGTTTCTCTTTTGTAACCCTAGTAAGTCCTAGAGATTCAAGTGACCAATCGTGGTGCGATTTTACATCAAAGGAATATAATCCAGCTTCCAGAAGTAATTAAAAGCCACTCCAGTCTTTACTGAGATCTGCTTGAGAAACTTCAAGGGTGCCTAGCATGTCCGCAGCTCCACTTCCACTCCTCCAATTCCCTCGCCAGCCCTCTTCATTCCACTTCCACCTACAGCTCCTTGTATCTCCGCTTTCCACACCGACAGCATTTAAAAACAATCCTCACTGGCTTTCTAAGAAGGCTGGCCTTTCTCCCTCGTCCCTTCCTGGGCTTATTGCAGCCACCAGAGACCTTTGGAAAAACCTCTACTTCCACCGCTCCCCTTCCTTGATCCCCCAGTCTGCAGACAGCCCCTGGGGAAGCATAGGGGAGGCTGAACCAATATAGCAGAGAGTTTGCTCCCAGTCATCTTTAGTGAGATTGTGCCCCTTTCAAAAGAGAGAGAGAGAGAGAGAGAGAGAGAGAGAGAGAGAGAGAGAGAG
>LOEQ01001660.1:162150-174760 GCA_001685075.1 Bramus lutescens | reverse complement strand
AGCCTAGCAACAGAGGCCAAACACCACGTGCAAGTGTCTTCTGGATTTGGCGACAAGAAAATAGCTCTTTTGTCCTTTACTGGAACCCGCGTCTGAAGGTGCTTTGTATTTGTTCTTTATACAAGATGGCTCAGTCAGTAAAGGGATTTGCAGCCAAGCCCAAGGACATGAGTTCATTCCCAGAGGTGCATGGTGGAAGCAGAGACCGAATTACCAAAAGTTGTCCTCTGGCTTCCACATACATGCCATACATGTACACACATGCATAAATAAATGTGGAGAAAACATTCTGGGGTAAGAAAATACATGTTCAAAGTAACATTAACAAGCCCAGCAGTAGTGGTACATGCCTTTAATCCCAGCATTCAGGAAGCAGAGGCAGGAGTTTCTCTGTGAGACTGAGGCCAGCCTGGTCTACAGAGTGTGAACTCCAGGACAGAAAAACACTGTGTCAAAAAAAAATAAACAAAAACAAAAAATGGAGAGGAGGAGAAAGAAAGAAAGAAAGAGAGAGAGAGAAGAGGAGAGGAGAGGAGGGGGAGGGGAGGGGAGGGGACGGGACGGGAAGAGAGGAGAAGAGAAGAGAAGAGAAGAGAAGAGAAGAGAAGAGAAGAGAAGAGANNNNAGAAGAGAAGAGAAGAGAAGAGAAGAGAAGAGAAGAGAAGAGAAGAGAAGAGAAGAGAAACAGAAATACAGGTTCAGAATAGGAAAGCCAGGGTACTTAAATTAGCCCCTGGTACCTAGCTTTCTTCTTGTGGTCCCTTAGGACCTGATTCTGACATTGCCAGAACCTTCTGACCTTTGGTCTGAGACCCCAAAATGTAGCCCCTCAAAACTAATAAGTGTGACTCCACTTTTCAACAAGCTCTCACGAATGTTGAGAGGCTGAGAGGCACTGAAGGCCTTTGGGGAAAACAAATTGACCTCAGCCTTCACCAAGAGCCTTGGCCATAGCTAGCCAGTTGCTAACAAGAACATCTCTGCAGAGTTCTAGCCTGGTACTTGAGGTGTCAGAGGAGCTCACACAGATACAAGATCTTCTATTCAGGAGTTTTGTGGAAGTCGCTTTTATCATGAGGGGTCCAAAGATAAGCTCCTGTGTTGGTCATCATCTGTCCTAACCATGTCTGACCAAAGCAGGACTACATGCATGCCCAGGCAGAGCGGGGTAGAAAGGAGAACATCACATCCTTTAAGAAGAACATGCTTTCAGATGTCATCGCTCTACTGTAAACCCTATAAATATTGATAACGTGCTGTTTACTACACTTCAGTGTGCACGAGACACACACCGTTGCCTTTCTACCCACGCGTATTGTGGGGTCTGTTTGCGATTGTTTTCTCGTGGCATTGAAAGAATAGTTTGCATGGAGAAACTTATGGGTAGTAGCCTCCCTACCCGTATTTATGGATGTTAGCTCAACGGCTTCGCTAGCTGCAAGGTCTTATTATCACAGTCAGAGTAAACTGTCAGAAACTAAAGGGTAGGGATAAAACCATTTTCTTTTATTAAAAGAAAAAAATGAATCCTGGGCTAGGGAAACGGCTCAGTTGTAGAACACTTGGTCCAACCTCTTGTAGTGTACACACACACACACACACACACACAGGAAAAGGGGAGGCGGAGGAAGTGGAGAAGAAAGAGGAGGATGAATGACCCCCATGAATTGTTGGGATTATGTCCCGACTCCCCAAACATGATCCTTGCCTTCCTGTGTTGTTTCTCTAACCAGAGCATTAAAGACCTCTTATTTGGTTCCTGAAGCAGTGTTTGCTACTGCCGTCTGTCCTTTCTTTCTGTCTGTCCCTGTAGCTGTTCACAGCTACTAGCAAGGCTGCTGCTTCTTAGTTTCACATGGAGATCCTTGGGGTTCTCCCCCGCTTTCTCTTCCCTCCAGTTCTCATTAATCACTAAGTACTAACTTACAGTGTAGCAGGATGTCACTCTGGAGACAGATTCTTAGTCTCTCACACACACAAGTCTCCAGGTGGCTGAAATGGTATTAGGAAGTGTATTGGAAGCAGACTGGGGTCAGTGTGCTTAGAAAAGAGGCTGAGGGTCAGGGAGATGGGTCGGCTGGAAAACTGCTCACTTTAACATGGTGAAGCATGCTTATAATCCAGCCTCGATACATCAGTAAATCCCAGGTAAAAGTGAGAGAGACCTTTTCTCAGAAAACAATCTGGGAAGCTAGGCATGGTAGCACATAACTTTAATCCCAGTGCTCGGGAGACAGAGGCAGGCAGCTCTCTGTGGATTTGAGAGCAGCTTGGTCTACAAAGCAAGTTCTAGGCCAGTCAGGATGACATAGTGAGACCCCCGTCTCTACATACACAAGATAAAAGACACCCAAAATTGGTTGCTGGCCTTCACAAATACATGTACCTGCACATAGATACACAAAGTAATTTAATTAATTAAACTAATTAAAATATAAAAGACCCAGGAGAGATCCCATAACTCTTCCATTATGTGAACAGCACCAGAAAGTAACTACTTATGAAGAAGCCAGCTGTTGTGAGTGGGATACAAAATGTCATTCTCCTAGGCTCTTCTATCCCCAGCTGTCAGTACTTTGGGGGAGGTTCTGGAAACTTTAGAAGGTGGAGACTAGCTGGGAGAAGTGGGTAACTGGAGGTGCTCCTTGGGTATGTCTTGTCAGGTTCCTGCATCCTCCCACTGCTTCCTCTCCATCATGGTATAGGCTGTTCTACCATGATGGACTGAACCCTCAGAAATCATGAATCAAAATAAATCTCTTGTCATTTAAATCATTTCTACCAGCTGTTTTTGCCTACAAACAGCTAATACTACGGCCCTCACCACATATCAGACCTGTAGGCCCTTGTGTGTCAGCCTCTTGAAGTGTGAAGAATGCACACTGTTGCTCATAAGCCACGCTGCTTATGATATGTATTTGTTTTTTTGAGACAGGGTTTCTCTGTGTAGCCCTGGTTGTACTGGTAGACCTGGCTGGCATTAAACTCACAAAGATCAGCCTGCCTCTGTCTCCCGAGTGCTGGGATTGAAGGCGTGCATCACTGCCACCCGGCCCAGTATATGATATTTTCTTACAGTATCCCAATTAGACTGAGACAGTCAATGAATTCATTTTCATTTAATCCTCATCATATTATTTTATTTCATCTTAATCAATTGTCATACAGCTATGCTTTATGGATGGGTTCAATTTGAGGCTGGACATCTTAATCCATTTTGTATTACTGTAGGAAAATGCCTGAATTGGGACAAGCTGAGGCTGGGCGATATGTAGAAATGTGTGTGTGTGTGTGTGTGTGTGTGTGTGTGTGTGTGTGGTGTGGTGTGTACCCAAAGTCTTGGAGACTTAGAGTTCAAAACAGGATGGCCTCATCTGCCCAGTTCCAAGGACTGATGTCCGGCTTCACCACGTAGTAAATGGCACCATTGCAAGATGACACCTGAGAGCAAGCAATTGCGTGATGCGCCAGGAAGGCAGAGAGGTTCAGGCAGCAGGCTGTCTTTCATCAGCTTTGTCTGGTGAGAGCTGATGTGAACCCTGCAAGAACTACACCCATCTCTTCAGATCCACCAGGTCTGTCCTCGTTTCCACAATGGAGGACAAGCTTGTGTTGCAGAGCTTTGGGAGACTCACTCATCTCTGTCCTAACGGTGCCACACCTGACTCTCACCACAGATTTAATGTTGCCTATTTCTAGGAAAGAGCAAGGCAAGTGGGCAGTGGGTTAAATGCTAATGATTTGCAACCAGTTTCTCAATCAAGAGGGTCTTATGGAACTAATGTGTCAGAATCTTTAAATTAATACATGCAGGATGACCCCTTGGCATGAACACCGAGCCCCTCTTCTGGGCCAGTGTACGCCCTCTCCAGTCTGAGGATTACAACTATAGGCTTTGCAATGAAAGAAGAGGAAATGCCTCCAATGATAATGACTTACTAATGCAAGAACACAAAAAGAAACATGGAAGCCACATCCAAATAGTAAACTTTCCCCTGAGAAGAAGAGAAAGGCATGGGGAATACACACAGGTAGTCCCAGTCCTTAAGAATGCAGCTCAAAACAAAACAAAACATAAAAAGCAAACTAAAAACATAGTGTACTGATAAGACTTGATGTTAACACGGATTCATTTTTAGTATTCTCTCGTCACAATTTTGTGTCTGATAATCAGCATTGTAAAAAAGGGCAGTGGGATCAAGAATATGAGTTAAATTCCACCTGCTGCACACCTTGACAAGAACTTTCCAGAAGTGGAAATACCAATTGAAAATAGAGCTAGGGCTGGGGCTTGGTGGTAGATGGCTTCCTTAGCATGCCCAAGGCTCTAGATTTGATCCCCAGCACCACCAACAACCAATCTAACAAGCAAACAAGCTCCTTACTTGTTAGGCAGGACTTTCCCTTCTTCCCAGGGACTTTTCTCAAGGCTTCTCTTTGGTACCAGGACTCATTCATAGACATGCCATTAGAGTTCATTCCAGCGGCTGCTCTCTACAGACTTCAGCTCATTCCTTCAACACAGCACTTAAACCAAGCCACAGCCTCCCTGGAGTCCTCCCTGGAAGTGGATGCGCCCTCTGCTGCTTACCTGAGCTGCCTAGAATGCACATCATCTGTCCACTCTCGATGTACAAGGAGACGTCTTTGAGAATTTGCCTGTCCCACCGCTGCTGGAAGGATTTGATGTTCCACCAGGGCCCGACGCGGTTGCTTTAAAGTAAATTCCATAAGGGCAAGAGCAGTGTAAGGCCCTGGAAAGGCCAGGCCCCTGTTTCCCAGCCCAGAACCCAACTCTTGCCCATCCCAGCACCCCAGTTGCTCCTGTACAATTTGACAACTTTATTTCAGTTTCTACACTATTCAGTCCTTGAAAGTCTGTGACTATCAGTTGGCCACCACCCAAGGAATGTGCCTCCCAATAGCTGCCCTGAATACTGAGTCTCTCCATCTGGCTGCAGGCTGGTAACCTGCACCATGTTTATTCTTGAGGTCAATCCTGCATTCCTTCCGCAGACTTCCTTCCACCTTGTGCCCCCAGTACCCCTACTTTTTAAGCCCTCTCTATCTATGCAGGACAGGTTGTGGACAAGCCAAGGAAGGGGTGTGAATAACAGAAATTGGTGCAAAGCAAATGGGCAGGGGAGGAGCTACTCACTCACTGCCCGCTGGTAGCCTTGCCTACTTCCACCCGGATCTGCCAAACAGGCAGCCCAAAGCCCCCAGGCCCATCCACCCACTTGGTAGGCAACAGAGAGGGTGGGAATCCCAGCTTTCTGCTGTGGGGTACCCTTACCTGATGCTGAAGGAGACATGGAAGACACCTAAACTGTGCCGAGCCTCCGAGCCAGTAATAGATCCCTCCTCCAGGGAGCTCTGAGAACTTCTGTTGATGTGAGGCCCTCCGGCACCCTCCGGTCTCAGAAAGGGCATTTCACTCATGGCCAGCGGGAAGCAAATGCAAGTGAATTTTCTAGTGGCCTGTCCCTTTCCAGAGTAGCTTCAACTGAGGAGCCAGTGGGAGTGCCTTGTCTGGTCTTACCCAGCCCTGGAGTCCCTCGTGAGACAGCAGGACACCCATTTGGCCACCCATGCCATTATCTGATGTACCTTTAGCCAGAGCGTCCTTATCTCGGCAACAGACAGAACACACAGTGTGTTTGGAGGAGGGCTTGCCAGAGAGGAATGCTGGGAGAAAGGGCTGGCGCAGAAGAGGGCACAGTGGCCCAGCTCTAGGAAGGAAGACAGAGAGAGCACCGGCCCGTCCAGTAGCAGGGACGGCTCACAGGAGCCACGCAGAGGGGCACAGACATCAAGGGTCATGGCTGAGAAGACCTCAGAGGATACCCGGCTATGGAATGAGGCCATACTTCAGGATGCTTCGGTGAGTAAGCTCAGCCACCTTGTGGGGTGGGGTCAGGGTAGAACTGGCCTTTCTTTCCTACCTCAGGAGTGTTAGTTCTAATTCACCACCTAGACCTCAAGTAAAGTGGAAATGGGGCAGCAGGGGCCTGTCTCCTCAACGTTGAGAAAGCTGATGGGAAGCAGGTTCGGGAGCCAGGAGACCTCTGAGGTCACTTCCCCGAGGTTCTTGTGGATGACTGGGGTTGATGCAGTTTTCCAAATGACATTCCATCACAGAAACTCCCACACATACTAGGACTTTTCTGAGGGAGGGTTGGCCCATGTGACTGTCAGGCCAAGAATCTCAGTGTTAGTCGAGACGCAGAAGAGAGAGAGGATGGCAGGTGGCGTTTATGGGAGCACAGAACCCTATGCTTGCACTCTTATGAACTGGGAGAGAGCTGGCGTGAACAGACAGCAGCCAGGTTGCTGGGAAGCGGAGGTTCAAGACTTCCTTCCTCATCAAACCAGATCGATGTTTGCTTGAGAAACAGCCTCTGAGTGGGGCTGTGGGTGGGGCCTTGAAGCAGAAAGCACTATTGGAAAACAGCAAAGAAGATCCCACCCCTAGCTTCCACATCCCGCCCACTTTTCTAGAGAGGAGGACAAGAATGAAATGGCCACATCCGACAGGGAGGGCACAGTTCCCTGTTCTGGCCGAGGCAGAGCTGCCTGGGATTGACCAATCTAGCCAGTTCTACTTCCACAGCAGCCGCCAACTCTACTGTCTGTATTCACCACGAGGAAATAACTACCTCTGTCGCTTGGGACGTCCATGCCGACTTCCTCATATGAAGTCAATGGTAACTTTGGAGTCTTACCCTTCAGGTTACCACCATAGCTACAAAGGCAAAGAACTGTCAGAATCCTCGCTCCCAAAGTGTGCCCAGGTTCTGCCGCTTACAAGTCCCTCTTCTTAGGACCTGTTAGTGCAGGTGCTCTGTGGTGGCCTGCCACTGACGTGCCCTGTGTCTCCATATTTAAAAGTCGTTCAGTCAAGCTAAAAACTGTCCAATGGTTTCCACCCTTTCACCTCTGCATGTAAACTTAGAAAATGGAGGGCTTCTTGAGGCCCTGGCTTCTGGTCATGCCATATCCAAGCCTTTTTCTGGCCACCCAGCATCTCACTCTACAAGAAACTCATACAGGGGCCACACACTCTTTCCACCCACACTCTAGTCAGGCCTGCTACAGACAGTTGCTCCTGCAACCTCTGAGCATGCCCCTTAAGTGGCACTGCCCATACTCAGAGGGGAGGCCTGGGAGGAGAACAGAGCTGTGTATGCAGAGAATTCTGGGATTGCTATCAGGGTTCACAGGAACAGGGACAGGAAAGCCTGGGTCTCAGTAGAGACAAGTGAGACCATGTTTGGAGGGGTCAGTATAGGGTCAGGCATGTGCCTTGGGCCGGAGACTCACCCTGTTGGTCCCGGCCAGCCACAGCCCTCTGCACATTTCTCCGTTTTTGTCTGCGTCTCTGACTCGGGAATTTAACCGGAAGTTAATATGAGGAGACATTACACTGTAACCCTGAAGGAGCAGAGCTGGGTACCTACAAATAAACCTGCTTGGCTTTTTTCGGGTGTCACCTGTCACACATGCAAATGATGTTCTGACAGTCACACTGATTAAAGTGTCAGCCGACTAGATATTCAGTCTTTGAAAAATACAGAGAATGTGTCAAAACCTCCAGAAGAGTCAAACAAATCCTTCCTGGGTGCCAAGGAAAATATTTTAAAATGGAACAGAAGTCATCCATAAGCCAGACGTGATTTTTTTTTCTGGAAGTTGAGTTGTCGGTGTGGCTCCTGGAAAGCCAATCTCTCCATGGTGGCTGGGGTCTGTGGGTTTGGGTGAATCAGAGGAACAAGTTGGGCACTGTTCAGATGCATCCCTCTGTCCTCTCTGTCCCCCTAAACCCCAGGATGTCACGCCACTCAAGTCACAATAGCACAGTAACTCGCCACCACCACACCAGACACAACTATCTAGTGACCCTCTCTCAGCAGCCCCTCCACCCGTGAGTCCCATGGGAACTGTGTGTCTGCAGAAGCATCTAAAGAACTAATTCCTATCCGATGTAAATCAGCTAAGTTCTCTCCTGAAGGTAATTGATTTAAAGACAAGAAAACCCGGGGCTGGAGAGATGGCTCAGTGGTTGAGAGCACTGGCTGCTCTTTTAGAGGTTTCAAGGTTCAATTCTCAGCACCCACATGGCAGCTCACAGCTGTCTGTAACTCCAGTTCCAGGGGGGTCCAACACTCTCACACAGACACAAATGCAGACAATACACCAATGCACATAACATAAAAATAAATCGTTAAAAATGAAAAAAAAAAACAAAAACAGAAGCAAGAAAACCCTAGGGAAAGGGGTTGGCTCTGTCCATACAGTGCTTGGCCTAGCATGCTTAATGCCATAAATTTGATTACACAACACAGAAAACCCGAAAAGCAATCCCTCTACAGCTCTACTGCAGAGAGCAAGATCACATCACTAGTGCTGAGAGGGGCAGGCGAGGGGGTGAGGTGGTTGGATGCTGAGGGTCTCTGGGACTAGAGCTGTCCTGAAGAAGCTCAGGGTCTCCTGAAAGGAGATGTACCCCAAGCAGTGTTCCTGTTTTCCTCACCCCTGGGTACCACCTGCACAATCCCACCTTCTATCAGTGTGGGATCTTGGCCTCATTGCCTGCAGCTGCCTGTGCCACTCGGGTCTCCTCCCCCCGCCCCCATCCTCAGCTGCCTCTGAGGGGGGCCCCTACCTGTCATGACTCCCAGCAGGGCCTCCAAGACAGTTTGTTCTCCTCTGAAAGTGACAACAGCCTGTACTTCACCNNACAGTGGCCAGTCCAACACTCTGGAGGTCAGAGATCTCACCTATCAGGTAAGGGTGCACGCCCGAGTTGAGGGGAGAAGAGTGGGCAGGTAACAGAATGTGCAAGGGAAGGAAAGGTGAGCATGCCTTTTCTACCCTTATGCAAATCCACCTGCTGCTGGAGGTGTGAAAAGGGGTGGAGGCTCTGGGAAGGTGTCAAGATTCACCATTAAGGCCTGTGGAGAATGTCTCTGGAACTCCTAACCTTAAAATTCAAAATCACTCTAAACATATATGTATGTGTGTATGTTTATCATATACATAATATATATGTGTGTTTATATAACATATGTGATATGGCTATATTATATATGTGCTATTATATTATGTAAAAATAGTATAGACAGACAGACAGACAGACAAATAGACAGACAGATAGACAGATAGATAAATAGATAGATATCATAGGGTCTAGGGTGATGACCCACTCAGTAAAATGCCTGAGGCACAAGTGTGAGGGCCTGAGCTCAGATCTCCAGAACCCACAGAAGAAAAGCTGGCCTTGGTGGCACATGTCTGCAGTCCCAGGGCCAGGTGGAGCTATACAGCTCCAATTGTTCCAGGTTCATCAAGAGACCAGGTCTCAAGAGTAAGGTAGAAAACGATTAAGGAAGACAGCGCCATTCGTCTCTGGCGTCCACACACACGTGTGCAAAGTGTACATACCTGCAGAAAACACACATAGTAAAACACAGTGTCTCCACATACTCCTTGCCTGGCTTCCCGCAAAGTCAACATCTTGCAAACTACATTTTAATGAAAAAACTAAGAAATTAACAACAAGTTCTTATCTAGACAACAGAGTTTATTGAAATTTCATCCTTTTATGTCTGTCTGTCTGTCTATCTATCTATCTATCTTTCTTTCTATCTATGGTCTATTTTTATAAAATATGTTGTCCTATTACAAATAAAACATCCCGAATGAAAAGGCTACCATGGGAGGGTCTCAGGAATGCCCTTGCAGAATCCATTGACTCCCATCCCCCCATTTCCCCAGGGGTAGACTACCTGCTACCCAAGTAGGATGGTGAACTTCAGAGTCCAAGCTGGCCTTTATGTGGGTATGAGTTAGAACAAATGAAGGAACCACTTTGTAACCTTTCTCTGCTCTGCCACGCCCTGTAAACTGTGTGAGCTTGAGTAAATTCCTTAATTGCTTTGAACCTGTGAAGCAGATGACAGTACCCACGCCACACACTTGCAATGAGCAGTAGACGGGATAAATGATGTAAAGTAATCATTGTAATGCCTTGCAGGTGGTAAACACTTGCTGTTTTCTGTTATTTCCTATGCTTTCTGGTCCCCTTAACTCTAGACTTGAACAGGATGGTGGGGTTTCACAGCCATGCTTGGTAGGATCTGGGTGCCTCAAGATCGTTCACGTCTCGGAAGCATGGTATCTCCTGAGACACAGGAGAGCTGAACAGAAGCTGTGGAAGCTCTCTGAGCCACTCAGCTTCCCCAGGGCCCTTCTAACATTTCCCCACAGGTGGACATGGCCTCTCAGGTGCCTTGGTTTGAGCAGCTGGCGCAGTTCAAGATACCTTGGCGGTCTCACAGCAACCAAGATTCCTGTGATCTGGGAATCCAGAATCTGAGCTTCAAAGTGAGGAGTGGGCAGATGCTCGCCATCATAGGAAGCTCAGGTACCAACAGAGGCAGTTGTGAGCACTGACTTTTCTCCCCTGGGACACAGAACAGCCTTCGGTCACGGGTCCTGCTCGCAGAACTCTGGGACAGAGTAATATGGCAGAGTGGGAGTGGGAGCACAGGTCCTGGGTCAGGCAGACCTGGGCTCAAATGTCACCTCCTGCACCCACTAAACTCCTGGACATCGCTGCTGTTGTGAACCTGCGGGTGACAATATCTACCTGGAGCTGCAGCCATAGAGTCTGCCTCCTGATAGCACTGGACTAAGACAGGCAGCTTCAGAACACGATGTTCCCCCACAGCCAGACTCCGGTCATGGCCAGACAATGACTCGCGTCTCGGGGCTGACCACTGACCCCTCCACAGTCCCAGCGTAACCTCTGACTACCTGCAAAGAGCCAGACCATTGGGGGTGTCTCAAGCAAACACTTGCACAGGCCAAATCCGATATTACAGAACCTCGCGGGTGTGAGGGGCTTGAAGAACAGTTCATTTTCCTTATTATCTTCTGCCTTGCTCCCTTTCTATCTGAAAGCATTTTAGGAAGAAGATTCTCAAATCACCTAGTCCTCCATACTTCTAGAGTGTTCTTTGTGTGCATATGCATGTGTATACACACACGTTCATTTGACAAGTGAGAACACTAAGCCAAAAGAGCTGAGTGAGTCTCCTAAAGACACAAATTTAGCTAGATTGGAATCTTACTTGCACTTGGTTCTTCTTGGGACTACTTTACATGGCATTAGAGAGAGTACTTTATACCTTTTAATTAATAATTTCCAGGAGGAAAGATTACTCAACACTTCAAACATCTGTTCCAAGCTTTTACGCTCTTCTGATAGAGCTGTTTACTGTCTAACCAAAGATCAAATGAGCTGCAATGTGTAAACACACTTTGTAACTAAAACAACATGCACACTCATTCAGCCCCTCTCACCCTGGCCCTGACCCTGTGATTCTGATCTAAACAAGAGAAAGGTATTTGGGCTTAACATGTCTTTTCTTGTTGTATCTGACTTTTTTGGGCATCCAGGAGACACACAAGCCATTACTCGGTCATGACAGTGAATATTGGTGAATACTTGTCTACATGGTGCACTAGCCAGCAGCATCCTTGGTCCATATAACACTTAAGCCAGCAGCATCCTTGGTCCATATAACAACACTCTAGCCAGCAGCATCCCTGGTCCGTATAACACTCTAGCCAGCAGCATCNNAACACTCTAGCCAGCAGCATCCCTGGTCCGTATAACACTCTAGCCAGCAGCATCCCTGGTCCGTATAACACTCTAGCCAGCAGCATCTCTGGTCCATATAACAACACTCTAGCCAGCAGCATCCCTGGTTCTTATAATACTTTAGCCAGCAGCATCTCTGGTTCATATAACACTCTAGACAGCAGCATCCCTGACTTCTAATAAGGAAGGTGAACTTTAGAGAGGCCGAGCAGGAATTATACTGAATAATGTCCAGGTTCAGGCTCAGCATTGCTTGGCTTCTAGATCATGTGACTGAACTTGTTGTACCTTACTTAGAAGGATTTATTCATTATATTCCTGTGACTTTAAGTACTTTAGTTAGTATCACACACAGAGAATATGAAAATGCATACTATCCAAAATAATAATTTTTAATAGATTCTAAAAAGAATAACTCCAAGCATTTACATTGTTCTGTAGAATCAGCCATATGAAAGGATTTCCCAATTAATGTAGTTACTGGTGAGGCTATGGCGGTCACAGTATAAGGCTCTTGAGTGCCATGGCTCTTCAGAGAACGTTTGCCTTAGTGCACCTGGCACCCTCTGCTGGAAAGGCTGCCTCTGCATTTTGCCACAGTTTTGCTTAGGAAACGTGATCTTCCTGCCCTCTGCCTGGGATCCCAGTACCTGTGAATGCTGGCACAGGCCCCGCACTCCCAGAGCCTGGAGTCAATGTCAAGCAGGGCTGACGCATCTCTTTCCGGCTCCTCTTAGGGATATTTTGCTCAGCCTAACTTTTCAGGATGCCTTTCAGCATACCCAGTACGTAGCCGACAAGCTGCCCCCAATTGCTGCCCCTTACAGTGAGCAAGAGGATCACAAACAAAGGCCTCTGGGCTCTTGGATTTTGTAGGTAGCATGTGACACATGCCAAGCAAGACTTATCATATACGGTCTATAGGCATTTGCCTTGTTTACA
>LOEQ01001660.1:136123-160047 GCA_001685075.1 Bramus lutescens | reverse complement strand
CTGCAGAAGAAAAGCCTGAGGTGCACCTGCTGGACTGTCACATGCAGTCTAGTAAGAGTGTCCATTTCCCCGGAGCCGGGTTGCTTCTGTAGAGCCGTCCTGGTGCTTGGAGAGCGTTGGGGGCGCAGTAGCTGGCAAGCTGGCCCTGTAGAACCTCTGCCCTCAGGGATGTCTCTGGCTTTGCAGGCTGTGGGAGAGCCTCACTACTAGATGTGATCACAGGCAGAGACCACGGTGGCAAGATGAAATCGGGACAGATCTGGATCAATGGGCAGCCCAGCACGCCCCAGCTGGTGCGGAAATGTGTGGCGCACGTGCGCCAGCATGACCAGTTGCTCCCTAACCTGACTGTCAGAGAAACGCTGGCTTTCGTTGCCCAGATGCGCCTGCCCAGGAGCTTCTCTCAGGCCCAGCGTGACAAAAGGGTAACCAATTGGCTGGTTGGTGATCTTTGGTGGCTGAGACCTCCCTACTTTGCCAGAAGACCCAGCCCTGTTGGAATTTAACCAACCCACCTTACACGCCAATGTTCTTAACCCCATGAGTTCCCTTTCCGGACCTTGTCAAATGGGTGATAAGTGTGCATTTATTTGTGTGAGGGTTTTCGGGTGCTTCGTGTGAGTTGCGGGGGAGGGGTGGGGCATGCTAATTATGTGGTCTCTGTAACCCAGTCGGGTTCCCAGTCCACAGCCTGTGCTCTCCAGGCTGAATCTGCTCAGAACCTAGGGACATAACCATGGGGGCAAATATGCTGCTGGGGAAATAAAATGTAGGCCCTGGAAGCCTGTGTGCTAAGCCTGTCTCCCTCAGGTAGAGGACGTGATTGCGGAGCTGCGGCTGAGGCAGTGCGCCAACACCCGCGTGGGTAACACATATGTGCGTGGGGTGTCTGGGGGTGAGCGCCGGAGAGTGAGCATCGGGGTGCAGCTTCTGTGGAACCCAGGTGAGGCTGGAAGCCAGAGGGGAGGGGCCCTGAGATGGTGTCTTGCCTGTCATCGGGGCTCACCGTGCACTGTCCCCAGGAATCCTCATTCTGGATGAACCCACTTCTGGCCTTGACAGCTTCACTGCCCACAACCTGGTGAGAACCCTCTCCCGCCTGGCCAAAGGCAACAGGCTGGTGCTCATCTCCCTCCACCAGCCTCGCTCTGACATCTTCAGGCTGTTTGACCTGGTCCTTCTGATGACATCCGGCACCCCTATCTACCTGGGGGCCGCGCAACACATGGTGCAGTACTTCACAGAAATTGGCTACCCTTGTCCTCGCTACAGCAACCCTGCTGACTTCTACGGTGAGTGAGCGAGGCCAGTGGTCTGTAGCCTGGTGCACAGCCATTTGCCGGCACCCCTCCCCAAAGCAAAACAAAACAAAACAAAAACGAAACCATCGAACAAAATAAAACAAAATGCTTTCTGAAAGATGCAGGGGAGACTCTGTTCCACATGCCTCGGGTGAGGAGGACCCAGGACAGTGTTTAGCATTCCAAGGAGAAATGGGTCAGTTTGCCAGGATCAAGAGCAAGGCATGAATACGGCAATCTTCTGACTAATTGCCCCTCTGTGCAGGACAGGTTAGGAAGGGGTAGAAATTTGCGGATGGGTGGGGTGGAGGCATAATTCAGGAAGTCTTGGATCAGTTTGTAGAGTCGTGGTCTTTACGCAGTCTGCAGGAAACAGTATGTATATGCCCTTGTGTACCACAGAGGCAGGCAGAATAGAAAGAAGGACCCAGGGCAGTGGGTCTCTGAATACAGACTGCTTACTTGGTCACTGCCTTACCTTTCTCTGGGGTCCCAGGCCTCAATAGTCCATGAAGAAAAGTGCTATGAACCACTTCATTCATGGGAGCAATGGTCTTCTCAGGACACCNAGAGAGCTGAGGAATAAACAGCCTGGGTGGACAAGTGTGAGCATTGTACCAGAGCCTGGGCAAACAGCAGCTATAACCAGTACCCTAGGTGACCAAGAACCCCAACTTATTCCTAGGATGGCAATATGTGCACCTTCATGGTGTCTCCAAGGTCAGCTCCATCTTTGCATATGACCCGTGGAACCTCGCCCCTGGCCTACTGTGCCCTAGCAGGGCTTCAGGGGCAGAACCAGAGCTCCCCCAGGTGTACCTGGCCCCAATTCTTGACTCTTAGCCATGCCACCCACACGGCCATCCCAGCATCCTCAGCCACCCAGGAGGAAAGGTCATTGTCCTGGCTCTCTGCCCTGTCCTGTGAACTCATGCCCTCAATGAACTCGCAGAGAGGTCAACTCTCCTACCCATGTTTCAGTTGCCATCCTGACTTCCTACCCATGTGTCACACTCTGACCAATGTCCTCAGATAAGGGGGCAGAGGACAGCTGCCAACCTGGATACCAAGGAAAGTCTGAAGTGAGCCTGGAAGGGCTGCCCAAGACTTAGTGCCCATGGAAGACTTGAAAACGTCTTCTTCTGTTATTATTTGGAGTGAGCAGGGATGGGGTCCTTGTCTACTAGGCCTGGGACAGGCAGCTGTCATTGATCTAGGATGCAGGAGCTGCTCACATGGAGCCCAAGCTGCCCAGCAAATGTGACATTTGAGCTCTAGCCTGCCCCGAGGGAACCTGCATGCTTCATAGCGACCCTCCCACAAATGTTCTTTTCTTGTGAAGTGTAATGAAAGCAGGATGGTCCTGGCTATGACTGGTGGACCTGGCTCTTTCTGGTACTGCAGGGACATTGGAGGGAGGGCAGAGCCTCATGAGAAGAGGGCTGCAGGTTCAAAAGGTCGCTCCCAGTGACCTGGCTCCCCAACTGGGTGGGCTGCCCTAGACTCCCTTGGGGAAGAGCTTAACACGGGCAGTGTGACCACTGAACTTGGCTAGTCCCCAGCACCCTGGTCACTTGGGAGGTCAAATTATGACTTTACAATAACAGGTAAATATATATACAGCTGGACTTTGGCCCGTTATATACCTATGTTGAGGCACTTGGCCCTGAGGGCACCTGCCCACTCCAGAAATGTCCCTGGGATAAGCCTTGGTGTGGGACTGGGGCCTGGGGTCAGGGCCTCTGCTTTTGGCCATTTCCTGATCTGTGGCCCACCTAAGGCATCTGCTTATGTGGTCCGATCTGGCGGAGCAAGGGAAGCAGTTTTCTCTGTCTCTCTGCCCTGACCATTGCATCAGAGTTCCTTCTCAGAGGGTGGGAGAGATAAGCTGCCAGGGACGAAGTGCCGATGGTCTTACATCTTCTGCTTACAGTGGACTTGACTAGCATTGACAGGCGCAGCAAAGAACAGGAGGCGGCCACGATGGAAAAGGCTCAGTCACTTGCAGCCTTGTTCCTAGAAAAAGTGCGAGGCTTCGATGACTTTCTGTGGAAAACAGAGACAAAGGAACTCAACACGGGTACCTACGCAGTCAGGTACAGTGGATCAACTGCCTGAGTGGGAAGCTCTCTGTGGTGCCCCCCAACCTGATCACACACTGTTTCCCAACAGCCAGACCCTCCCACAGGACGTGGGCTGTAGAGCTACTACTAAGCTGCCCGGAACGATACAACAGTTTACCACCCTGATCCGGTAAATGTCTCTCTTTTCTCCCTTGCCTGCTCCCCCTTGCCTCTGAGGAACAAGTGAGGGCGCAAGCAGTGTAATTGTGTGAAAGCCAGCATCCCTAAGACCCAGGTGTGACACGGAGCACTCTTGATAATCTCACTGTCTAAACAAAAACAAAATCTCATTAGTAGCAATCATTATAGAAACAGCCATGTAAGAAACTCAGACCTGGGAAGGGAAGAGTCCCTACTGTCCCACGCTCAATGAAAGCCTGAAAGCTAGGTGCACCCACCACAGCTGTCTTTCTGGGGGTCTGCACACACAAAGACATGCGAGTGGGTTCGTGTATTGTTTAGGAGCCAAACATTGTTTAGTCAAAGCAAGAATCGTTTTCTACCTTGGCTCTGAATACAGTACTGTGGCTTAGCCTCTCATACAGTCCAGTCTGTTTGGATGGTCTCTTTGCTAAGAGGCTTTCACCATCGCAAGACACACTGCGGCCAATATCTGTATGGCATACTTGATGACTCCCTGTAGTAAATGTTTTACTGCTGATTAAAGTCATCATTCACCGTGTATGGTGGTGCTTGTCTGAAATGCCAGTTCTGGGAAACACATGAGATAAGAGCGTCTCACGTTTAAGGCCACCCTGGGCTATACAGCCTCAGACTGTGACTCAAACCCAAAACAAGAAGGATGCCCCCCAAAGGATAATCCTATATTCAGTGCCCACTTCTGTCAGTTTTCTTCCTTAGTTGTCATAGACACTCTATGGTAGCATTACAGTCCACATTCTCCACATGAGGAAATAAGGTTTCTGGCAACGAGATTGCCTTCCTAAAGTCGTACAGCTCTGTATGTTGTTCCTTTGACACTTCCTTTTCCTTTCTTTCTTTAAAAGTCGTCAGATTTCCAATGACTTCCGAGACCTGCCCACCCTGCTCATCCATGGGGCAGAAGCCTGCCTGATGTCCCTCATCATCGGGTTCCTTTACTATGGCCATGATATCAAGCCGCTCTTCTTCATGGACACAGCAGCCCTCTTGTTCATGATAGGAGCACTCATCCCTTTCAATGTCATTCTGGATGTTGTCTCCAAATGTGAGTGTCGCCTACTGTCCTCACCAGACTGTGGCGCAGCTGGGCAGAGGGCATCAGCTTCCCCCTGCGCTGGTCTGAGGTTGATCCCTGTGCTTCTCCCAGTTCTTTATGGAACTATTTCATCATGCTTGTGTGATAAACGCAGCAGTTGTTTCAAAAGTTTTCATGTTAATATTAGCATGCAACAAAAGCAAACCATAGTGTCTTAGCTGTTCTATCCCAACAGGATTTATGCTTGGCAGCAACTTGCTGCAGGTGTGGACCACCTGGAGTAGGTGTCTTCACCATGCCTGTTATTTACAAAGCATATGAACAAATTCAGAAAGCATAACTACTCTTCCCCCCCAGTGCTGGGGATTAAGCCTATAGCTCTGTGCATGCTGGGCAAGTGTTCTGCCCCTGAAGAATACACCAGCTTCATATCACTGATTTCAATGGTATATTATCAGAGATAGATGGCATTCCGAGAGACGCAACATCAGTAATACTATAGGTGATTTTCACTCATTCATTCCCTTCTCCTCCCCATCTTTAGGTCATTCGGAGAGATCAATGCTGTATTATGAGCTGGAAGATGGACTGTACACTGCTGGTCCATATTTCTTCGCCAAGGTCAGGGCAGATAGCAAGTGCTTCTGGGCATTGCAAAAAGGGGTTTTGTGGAAACACCCGGCCAAGTAGTCTCTGTGGCAGCAGATACCGAATTCTCTAGAAGAGCTTCAGAAACTTACTAGTCATTACATGGTCTACAGGAAGGCTGGGGCTTAGAAGCAGAAACAATATGTTTCTGGGTAGCCAGAACCAAGAGAGAAAGAAGTGGGCAACACCAAGCAATACTTTACATCTCCAGAGCCCTGAGCAAGCCAGGCAGGTGTTTCCAGGAAGAGGCTCAGAGAAGTCACATGACTCTCATAAAGCCACAGAGCTGCCAGGTCTGGGCAGGAGAGGTGGAGAATTGAGCCAGGTCTTAGCAGAGTTTATATGCCAGCTGCCTCCATGGAGCGCAGCTCTGGAATGCTCCCGCAGCAGAAACCCAGGGAGAGGTCAGGTTCATGGGTCTTTACCTGCCACCCCCTTCTTCCCTGAGGAGGAGCCCTGACACCCTAGGAGCTGCAGCTACTTAAACAGCTTAGGATAATGGCAAACGTGGGTGTTGGCGGGTGTTGGCTCCGTATCCTAGCAAGGGCTGTGTTTTGCAGGTCCTCGGCGAACTGCCTGAGCACTGTGCCTATGTCATTATCTATGGGATGCCCATCTACTGGCTGACCAACCTGCGGCCATTCCCTGAGCTCTTCTTACTGCACTTCATGCTTCTGTGGCTGGTGGTCTTCTGCTGCAGGACCATGGCCCTGGCTGCCTCTGCCTTGCTGCCCACCTTCCACATGTCCTCCTTCTTCTGCAATGCCCTGTACAACTCCTTCTACCTAACTGCGGGCTTCATGATAAACTTGGACAACCTGTGGACAGGTGAGACCTGCGCCCGTTTGCGGGCTTCATGACAAACTTGGACAACCTGTGGGGAGGGGAGACCTGCTCTCCTTTGCCTGACCAAGCCTCTGTGGCTGGTTAAATCCTCATTGAGAGATGGAAGTTCATCAGTTAGATGTCTCTCTATGCCTTTGCCAGCCGCACTGCAGGCTGTGGGATAGACAACACTTCCCACAGCCCTCACACATACCCAGAAGTCACCCTGACTCCCTCCCTCACCATATCCACCAGTGATCCAGGCCTGAAGTCTCCCCTTGGTTTTAACACAGCTCTGGCCCTCATCATTGAACCCTGGGCCAGCAAAAGATTCTGGTCTCTCAGTGGCCTTCACAGTGTTCAGAAAGGCACAGTGAGCTTTCTGAAGTCCCTGTCCCTCTTTTGTCCAAGGCCTCTCAGAGCTGCTGGCTCTCTGATGTCCCCGTATGCCCCCCTTCCCAGCTCTTGTGAAGCCTCCAGCACTGCCTCTCACTGTGAAGCCTATGGGGCCTCTTTTCCATATTCATCATTGCCACCACTGGCTCCTCAGCTAGCCTTTCCTGACATCTGGGCGAGGGCTTGCAGCTTCCTCCACTCCCAGCGGAGTGCTCCCCAGACTCAGGATCATCCTCTCCCAGCAGAGTGCTCCCCAGGCTAAGGATCCTCCTCTTCCAGCAGAGTGCTTTCCAAGCTCAGGATCCTCCTCTCTCAGCAAAATGCTCCCCAGGCTCAGGTCCTCCTCTCCCAGAAGAGTGCTCCCCAGGCTCAGGGTCTCTGGTGTGGGGCTGATTGAGTATATTGTAGCATAATGAAAAAATGGCTGTCTAGAACTGGTCGGGACCAAGCATGTGAGTCACCCCTCCTTGGCCTCGTCAGCACACTGTCCCCAGCCATTACCCCTTGGTCCCCTTGTCTCTTTTGTCCCTTGGTCCTCAGAGGACTCTTCTCCTGGCTCCAGCCAGCATGACTCCTCTCTCCAGGAGTGGTTGGAGACTTAGCAGGGCAGTCAGAAATGTCAGCAGAGACAGTGTTAAATAACCAAGCTCTTGCTATCCGTCTTCAGTACCCGCATGGATTTCCAAACTGTCCTTCCTCCGCTGGTGTTTCTCCGGGCTAATGCAAATTCAATTTAATGGCTACCCTTACACAGTGCAGGTCGGCAACCACACTTTCACAGTTCCCGGAGAAAAGGCAAGTAATGAAGGCTGGGAATTCCCAATTCAAGAGCTCCTGAGAGGCCAGCATCCTTGGGAGCTCACCACGTGTTTGTGTCCGCAGATGGTCGATATCATGGACCTGAACTCACACCCACTCTATGCTATCTACCTCATCGTCACTGGTATCAGCTGTGGCTTCCTGTTCCTGTACTATCTGTCCTTAAAGTTCATCAAACAGAAGTCAGTTCAAGACTGGTGATGCTCACCCAGGTTTGCTCCCATTGGTGGGACCCTTCTCCCAGGGCTGACCGTCTCACGCGGAGCCCTACTGACACCAGAGGACAAGGATTACTCGGATCTCAGCAGCATTGGCCCCTTGGTGCTGCAGTGGCATAGGTCAGCCACAGGATGGCAGTAGAATAAAGACAGTCGAAAGGGATTTCTGATCACTGGCCTGCGCTTGTGATGGGAGAAAAAAATGAGGACTTGCAATGTTGCTGCTCATTTATGTTCGTTGGTTATATCTTAATATAAACAACCCAATATGGAATGGGAGCCAGTTAGATATAAATTGAGCAGCCAGGATATGCAGAAATTTCTGGAACCCAGAAAGAATAGTGGTTCAATAGTAAAATGGACAGCTTTATCTCCCACCATCCTCAGACCCTATGTTAAGCCATTCCCACTACAGTGACCTAAAACAGACTAGCAAAATGCCATCTCTTATCTTTGTGTGTATCCATAGACTCCAAACCCCAAAGTTGAACAATTAAGAGCTTATTGAACGTCTTCTCCATGGTTGCTTTGTGCTGGAATAAAAGCATCCTGAGGGTCTTTGAGAGTTAGAGAGCAAAAGGCCAGACCTGAGATAGTGGTTTTGGATTTCAAGAAGCTTCTAGAAACAGATTACAGAGGTTATGCCGGTCCAGCCAGGCCTCAGAATTGCAACTCAGTCCCGCTGTCTGGGTCTCAGGATTAGCCTTAAACCTTTCCTAACAGCCAGAGGATGGATTGCTTGCACACCCAGGCTACATGCTATATGCCTGTACTGAGGCGCATCTGACTCAAGGCACAGAAATGGGAGGGGTTGTTCCCACAGGAAAACTAGAGTCAGGCACTGAAAGAAACAGTGATGAGGGTGTTTGGGGCCAAGGGAGATGCTCTCCACCAGTCCCCCAGAGCCTATGTCTAGCGTGGTCCCTGGCCATCGTTAGAACATCACTGGTTACAGATGAGATAGGCAGAATCCCAGGGCCACCCAGACCCATAGACTCAGCGTCCGTGTGTTCAGGCTACCCTGTGACTTAAGTGCAGACCTCAGTGTGAGCAGCAACTGTCCTTCCCGGCACCCAGTAGACTCCGGGAGTCCGCACAGTCCCGCTGCCACCGTTCGGTCCACAGATGCCACTCAAGATCCAAAAAGAGATCCAGTGTCCTTCCTCCTCATCCAGATCAGAGTCAAGGGCACCGTTTGATTGTCACATCTCTTTGGTTTCTGTTCGGAAAGCTCCTCAATGCCCCTGACTCTAGGCTTGGGTTTATCTGGTGTATTTAAGGATTAAGTCTAGGCCGGCACCTTTGGTCAGGACACCCAGAAATGGCATTTTTTAATGTGTCACAGTCAGCAGCGTGTGCTTTCCACTTGTTGCACACGAATGCGCACTTTGGTGGCTTGACGGAAGGCCTGTCTGTCGGACTCCCATATGTTCCGTGTTCGCTCCTTCATAATGAATAAACCTTTTGAATGCCAGTGCCTAGAAACTGTTTATTGCTCATTCTTCATCAAGCTTTCCGTTTACTTACCAAGTTATTGGCATAAATTATATACTTGTGGAATCCCATTTTAATTTAGCAAGCTATAATCCATTGGTGTCATTAATTTTGATGCTTAGATTGTCCCTGATTTTGCCAGTGGAATGCTCAAGGTGGCTTCTGCATCTTCTTAATCATGTCCCTGTCACTGAGGACCCTGACAAAATGAAGTATTTGTGGTATCATCTTTAATTTCCCTAGCCCAGTCCTGGAATTGGATGTTTCTCTGTAGACACTTAACTCTTTTTTTAAAAAAAAAACTATTTATTAACTATACAGTGGTCTGCCTGCATGCATGCAGGCCAAAAGAGGGTGCCAGATCTCATCACAAGTGGTTGTAAACCACCATGTGGTTGCTGGGAATTGAACTCAGGACCTTTGGAAGAGCAGGCAGCGCTCTTAATCACTGAGCCATCTCTCCAGCCCAACTGTTTTTAGTGGGAGATGATAGAAGCCTGGACCTGAGGGATGAATCTGTTCTGATGCTGCCCGTTACTGCATCAGGGCTCTCCACTGGCAGAATGAATGAACACATGTATGTGTGGGGCGTGTGTGCATATGCGCAAGTGTGTAGTGACAGTCATAACTGCATGTAAGTTCATCTTGACTAGATGTCAAGAAATTGCCATCCAGTGCTAGCTCTTACCGTTCTGTCTTCCTCAGTCTCTGGGAGACACCTGGCTTTGGTGTCTGTGTCCCTCATCTGCTGAATCCCGCTGGTACTGTGCATTCTATCACGGTTCTCTCGTGTGGACAGTCTGCTCACTCCGCATGCACAGTATTCCCTCCCTAGATCCCAGCTCTGTTCTGGTTAGGTGACCTACTTACTGTCTTTAGGCCTGGATAGAGAGAGTGGGAAGGGGAAGGTTGGAAGCCACTGAGAAATGTCGTCTGACTTTGTGAGTTTGCCACTCAGTGTGCTGTGGTACCCGGAACTTGGAGCACAAGAGATGCTGAAACTCAAGACAGTTACTGGTTCTTTGGAGCCTGTCCTCAGAGCAGGCCTCCATCCTGTCTGCCCACACACAGGCCGGTGTCTATGCACCTCAATACTCTAACTTCATGGGTTTGTTTTGTTGAAAGTGTGCTCCAGGGCACACAAGGCCTGGGAAGAGAAGGGCCTGGGCCCTAGGGACACCCTATATCCTTCAGTGATCCCTTATCCTGCAAAGCAAAGGGGCAGAATGTTCTTGTGGGCTGCGAAGTCTTGCTGCTAAGGATCCATATTTTAGGCTTTGATAGCTATATAGCCTGTCACAATCTGTCACTATGGTTCCAGTGTGAAGGCTGCTTCAACCATAGCAGTGTGTGGAGCATGTGGATGTGTTCCAATAAAACAGCTTACACAAACACACAGCTGCTGGCTTTGGCCTGAGGCTGCAGCTTGTAGACTCTTGATCCAAAGATGAAGGTTTTGATATTTACATTTTAAGCTCTCCAAATTCAAGTTATGCTATTGATGGGGGATACAACAATTAAACCGAAAATAATCACCTGTGTTGACTCCCAATAGTCCTTGTGATTTTTTTTAAAAAAAAATGCTCTTGTTCTTAAAAAGATTACTTAAGACATAATCTTTCCCTGGGTTGAGCCAGTCCACAGAGGTAGATCTCCTGCTTGCTTTTGTTTTTCACTCATTCTTAAAAAGCTCTTGATCTCAGATTAAACAACTCACATACAACAGAGATATTGAAAATTATGTCAAACTCAAGTGGTAGCAGACCTGTGGCCAAGGGTTCTTCCAAAATGAAATTACTTAGCAGAAACATTTAGCCCAGCACAGAGGACCAGCTTTAGTGCAGACCCACCATGAGGCACAGGGTAGGAGCCGGCTGCAAAGGACGCAAATTCTTGGGTACTTTGCTGCTGACATAGATCCATTTGGACAACAGAGCCAGTGCACATACCTGAAATGTTCTTAGTTGCTAATAGTCTACGCCAGTCTTGACTCAGACGTCACTTGTGTGTGATAAATTGGTTCTTCATCTAGAATGATGGGGTGAATAGCTTGGTGGCAGAGAAAGTAATTAACAAGTTAGACTCAAGCCCCAACACCCAACCCTGAAACAGATGAAAATTGACGGTCCTGATCCAGAGCAACGTTCTGTGTCCAGGTTAGGAGGGCAGGCAGGCAGAATGCAGAGATGAGCAGCACTAGAAGCAGGCTGAGCTTTCCCAGCACATGCTAGCTGCCCACTGGCTAGGTGACATGCTAGCTGCCCACAGGCTAGGTGACTGACATGCTTGGTTATTGTTTGTAAAGTTGAGGTGTTGTTTCTCCAAACTAAAGATAGCTCTGTTGTTCCTTGCTAAAAAGGCAAGCTTTTGTCTTAACTGCTCTGCAGCACAGGTTCCCTCCTGTGCAAGCTCCTCCCTCACAGTGACAAGTGGGTCATCAGCTTACTGGAGATCTCAAATCATGCCTTGCTGGCCTCACTGACAGTGCTTTTTGTAGGAACTTGCATTCTGGAGGACTCCAACTCTCCCGGCTGAGCCACACGTGGGGACCAAAGACTAGCCATGAGAGGGAACTGTCCAACACATGCAAACCAGGAACCTCATAAACGGGAATCATGGCCTTGAATCCATGTGACTCAACCCAAGAGCCCTACTGTGAACCCACTAGTAGGTCTGCAGAGCACTGGAACACGGGGCCTTGGAAAAAATACAGGCAAATGGTTCCAAGTGGCTGCCCAGGGTGGGATCAGTGATGTTAAGGACCAAAGCACTTTGCCGGAGCAGGAAGTCTGGATTCTAGTCTGTCTTACCTGGTTCCGATGATTCTATTCTTTACGCAAAAAAAGTGACAGCTCTGAATTTGCTAATGCAGCCATTTTCTTCATGTGTACTTAGGCCGCATAATGTGGGCTTTATAAGTCTGCTGGCCTGAAAGCAGGATACATTTCTAATGGAAACACTCCCACGCCTGATTGTACAACAGCAAAGCGATAAATTACCGTGATTTTGGACCTCCTGTGGCTCCCAGTTCCACCACACTGGAGGAAATGTTGCTTTTGCTTAGAAACTCTACAAACATTTTTTTCAGAAAGGCAAATATTAAATGAAAATTGCGCTGAAAGCCACAAGGAAAAGCATGCAGAACGTACACACTGCGGACTGGGGACGGGAATTATGCCAGGAAGAGTGATTTGCGACATAAAGCTTGCTTATAATCCACCGGGACTCATAAACTTGATTATACTGGGCACTGGATTAAATGGATTGTTTTTTTCTCATTATAGTAAGGTGTTCAAAGTGCAAACATTGCATTATTGTGAACACTGTATTGTTTTGTTGTTTAAAGAGTTCACTCTTTTAGTCTGCTGTATTTTTGTATTATCATAGGTACTCTTTTCATTTTTTTAAGAGCCGGGGTCTGTGTACCCATGGTTGGCCTTGATAATACCTACCTGCCCCTGCCTCCCAAATGCTGGGATTAAAGGCATGCATAACCATGCCCAGTGGGAAAAATGTTAAAAAAAAAACCCCAAAACAAAAACATTGTTTTGCCTGCATTTAAACGCACCATGAGCATGCAGTGTTCAAGGAGGCCAGAAGTGGGCTCTAGAGGAACAGTTACACATGGATGAGCGTGAGCAATCCTAAGGATGCTGGGAACTGAACACAGGTCCATTGCAAGTCATCTCTTTAGCCCCAAGAAAAAGCCTTTTAACAAAGTCCTGGCCATCTGACTTAGTGCCGTGAACCTACGTAAATGGACTTGATTTCTTACCCTGATAATCAGGCAAGACAGGTGCCTGACATGGCAGTTGGTGTTTAGTGCTAACCACATAGAAGTCATGGAACTCACTACAGATAATCTAATTCAACGTTATCCTGCAGGTCTGAGGATAGACTATGGAACCAAAAACAGAGTTCACAATCTGTCCAGAAGGTTTAACGGGAGACGCACGCAGCTACAGGAGCCTTGGGCAGGTAGTGATGAGGGCAGCAAGCGCCCTCGTAGCTCATTAGACCCTGTGGAACGTGAGTTCTGGAACTATCTCGCCAGAGCTGACATCTGCCCCTTCACTGAGTGTCGGCAGGTATCAGAACTGCTACTTCTCAATTCTTTTCATTTGTTTGAGACCGTTTCTCTATGTAATCCTAGGTGTCCTGGAACTATGTAGACCAGGCTAGCCTGGAACTCAGAGATGCTCCTGCTTCTGCCTCTACTGCTGAGATTAAATGCGCACACCATCACACCTGGCTCAACTTCTCCATTCTTGGCAGCTTTGTTCCTCAGAGATCTGACACCATTTATCCTCAGCACTGGCTCTCCACAAGCCAGAAGACAGGGAAGCTCCTTATGACAGAGGTCACCACACAATTTCTAAAAATCCAAGGCTATGGACCTCATATATTTGATAAGATAAAAAAAGGCAGTTCATAAGTACTAAAATACACTTTATTCAGACAAATTCCCATTTAAATTATATTGGCTTTTGGTACATGAACATACATTATATATAAAATACCACACTTTCCAAAAGTTTACAATGATACTCCTTTTTAGACTCCATGACTTACTCTGTAGTTCTATTTATTTCAAAGTAGACATATTGAGGAAGCATTTATAAGCCACCTAGAATACAATTATTACTCTATAAGTATTAATATTCAAAAAGGGAACAAAACTAGTGGTAAAGACATTTGAGCAAGCAGTCTTTTTAAACATATATTCAGAATGCTAGATGGAGGTGCCTTTAAAACGCATATATTATTCCAGCAAAGGTGACTGCACCTCAGGTTTCCAAAGATTGCCATGAAGTCCCAACCGTTCCCCAAGGCTGTATTTCACCCAGGTGTGAGGGTGAACAAGGAAACTTCAGATCAATTCCTTTGGGCTAGCCTAACTGCAGAACTAGGTCAGCTTTGGAGTCACTGGCCACAGGTGGGTAAGAGAGGCTCCCGGCAGGCCAGACAACAGCTCAACTACACATGCAGGTCCTGCGCTGTATAGCAGGAACGGAAGCAACCTCCATGGTGTCTTCTAGGCTGGGACTCCAGGCTGGCTTAGCGTCTGGTCTTGCATCTCACTCCACAAAGCCAAGTGGAAATGAAGCACAGCTTGTCCCAGGCGCGTGCACACACACACACACACCCATCCCAGTTTCTTTCCGTCTACCTTCCTTCCTGTGCCCCCACAGGTAGACAGTGGTTGAACGATGGAGGGAGAGTCCCACAGAGAGGGGACAACACAAACAGCAAACAGCACCCAAGTCCTGTCCTGTGGCAGGGCAGCCTCTTAAAACAGTGGGAACCATAGACACCCAGTTCAACGAGGAATACAAACTGAGGGTGACTTTTAAAGAAACATTTCCACCATCACCTCCTCCCCTGTACTGGGTGTCTATTACCTGAGAGGGGAACTGTAGCGCCTATTTAAGTCTGCTTTAAAGCTACACTGCACACGTAGATTCTAGCAAGTGTATGGACAACACAGGGAATACTGACTGCTTGTAAATTTGATTACAAACCAGTATTTTACTCATTCCTATAAATCGCATGTCCAGTTTATAAGTTTACAGTTATGGGGCTGGTATAAGGTGCAGCTTGGACTAAAAATCCCGACACCAAAGGACGTCAAAACCAAGATTCCATATTAGGAGCTTCGAGAAAGCCCTGTGGCAGAAGGAAGAGGGAGAGGCTGTAAGCTGCAGGCATGGCCACAGCACAGCTCCTCTGCTCTCAGTTTCTCCCTGAAAATGCACTGCTGGATATGAAGAGCCATCTTAGAGAAAGGAGCAAGAGAGCAGGGACCAAGAATATGTGCTCATTGGTGACATGGTGGACAGAGTATTTACACACAGAAACACAAATTCAGTTTCACTTGTTTATTTTTCCTCAAGTACATTTTAGAAATAACATTTAGACACAGGCATGCTCTCTCTCTCTCTCTCTCTCTCTCTCTCTCNNCACACACACACACACACACACACACACACACACATTGCTTCTTTCATGAAGGGTTTTCCCTTGCTTCCTTTAACTGCTTCGCATAGAATTCAAAGCTTTCCTGTAAGGAGAAAAAGAAATTACAGTTATGAGCAAACAATGCAGACTCATACCACAATCAGTGTAGACAGGAGGCCAAGGCAGCTTGAACCAAGGTTGATCACCTGCTCTGTAAGACTTCATGTTTTGTGAAATGCCAAATTCAAAAGCTTCAAGCTAAACCCAGCACCAGGGCTAAGTCCTAGCTCAAGCAGAAACATGACAGCTACTACCTAAGAGAGTCTGGTAAATTCACACCTGGCTGGAGGTCGGGAACACATCTTCCATTTACCCAGAGGCTATTTCACTCTAGCCCATAGCCACGGCTTAGGCCCCAGCCCTCCCAAGGGTCTTCAGAGACCTAATTCTCAGTAATTTGGTATTCAACTTGTTTTCTCTTTACACCCTTGGTGTTCTTAGGCATACATAATCTGTGAAGCTATTTTCTCTCTTAATTAAGAGTACTCACAGGGGGCTCTGTGAAGGGGACTGGCTCGCCAACATCTTTGAGCAAAGTAGCATAGCGCTTCAGAAACAAGTCATCCAGCTCCACGTTCTTTGCTGTCAAGTGCTCATACAAGGCTTTGGCAGAGGTCACATCTTTGTCTAAGGCTGAAGGAGTTGCAGGAGATGAACCCAGGTGAAGAGAGCCATCCTCCCTCCCACCGGCACCCTTTGTTGCTAAGGCTCTCTAGGATCCAAGACAAAGGTAGGGATGGCTCCAGCAGGAGGCCAATCAGAATCTACAGACTGCCCACTCCTCCACACCCTTCCTGCAAAGCCACAGGCTGTGGGGAAGGAAGGGCAGGCACGGAAGGCCTGAGGAGCAACAGGAATAGTGCCAGATGGATCCAGCTGAGGAGTGATCGCATATCCTATCAAGTAAGAGGCTGTGAGGAGAGCGGGAGGGGAGGGAGTGACCGCCACAGGANAGCTGGAAGCTGCTGAGGCTCAGTCGGTTTCTCTGTGTCAGTCTTTGCCCAGCCCCTACCCCAGGGCCCTCACTCTTTGCCTGCTCCTGTCTAGGGCTTCTGGCCTGTCCTGCTCTGCTGTCCTGCCACAGCACAACAGGGACCTGTCTTAGCTTCTCATACTATTTATGTTACTGGCTTCAGGAAGTCTAGGATTCCAGCTGTTTTGAAACACTGCAAGATTTCATATGGAAGCAAAGAATCTATTTCCTAGTTCTGACTGCTAAGCCAATTGCTCTACCATAGATTCTTCATTTATTGCAGTGAGCAAGCCTGTGGGCGGTACATGGACACGCAACCATGACAGCATTTTATCTTCCTAGTGAGAAAATCTGAGACTGTCCCTTTCTCATTTGAGACAAGAAAGAAAAGGATGGAGTTCCAAATGGGACAGGTTGACCCTTGATCACAGCGGAGGTAGGCGGGCTGGCACCGACAAAAGGCCAGCACTTCTGGCTTGCAGGCTAGGGCTGGTCCTACCACATGTCCAAGAGAACTTCCAGGTCTGTCTGAAAGCCCGGAACCGGACTCTACCTATCCGGACAGCTCTGAAGGTGCTCAGAGTTATTTTTTAACATTAAAACTTTAGGAATAAATAACTTCATACTTTTCTTACAGACTAAAAACATGGGCCTGAGAGATGGCTCAGTGGTTAAGAGCACTGCCTGCTCTTCCAAAAGTCCTGAGTTCAATTCCCAGCAACCACATGGTGGTTCACAGCCATCTGTAATGGGATCTGGTGCTGTCTTCTGATGAGTATGAAGACAGAGCATTTATATACATAAAAAAATAAAGGAGTAATTATCTGAAACTTAGGATTAGTCCTTTGAGCTGAACTCATAGTTTACTATATTTAGATCACTGACTAATATAGTATGGTTAAATTTATTACCATAGCTTTTCATGCTGGAAGAATATGCTTCTTTCTTTTCATGTAATTCAGGAATCAATTCTAACAAAGTCTTCAGAACCAGTGCCTGGGAAGGCAAACAAAGGCAACAAACTCAGCAGAGTGTTACAGTGCACTAATGTAACAGCATTAAGACAATTACAGCACAATCAACCACTCAGCGGGCATTTGATGTTAATCCAACAAATCACAGCCAGATAAAAAAATCATAATTTCTCAAAAATTAATGGCATTTCATTTATATTTCTGAGTGCTTTCAAAAATAGACTTAAATAATAAAAGCATTAAACACTGCTTCTTTTATCAACTGTCAACTTATCAAAAAGTTGTAAGATCTCAAGGGTAAAAAAGATAAAGGTTGTATTTGTGGTTTTGCTTTTTTTTCTGTTGAGCCCTGGAATTCGCTTTGTAGACCAGGCTAGTCTCAAACTCAGAGAGATCCGCCTGCCTCTGCCTCCCAGAGCTGGGATTAACGGCGTGTGTCACCACTGCCATCTGGCAACAGTTGTAGTTTAACATCATGCTTTTTTTTTTTTTAAAGTCAAGATAAAATGTGATGATTCGAAACTTCTGCATTGTCCCCAGTTCGGTTAGTGAAAAACACATCTGTAGGACTTCCCTGGACTGTCACTGCTGGGAGGGCGACTGCAGAAGCAGATCCTATCACTGCAGAGAAGACAGAACCGCCCTCCTCCACCGTGTGACTGGGAAATCGGCCGTGGATTTCATGTACTTATAACCATCCTCACTTCCCCAGAGGGAAATCCAGCTTAACTAACTGTGGACTGCCAATGGTACTGCGACCAGCACTTAAAATCCTAACTTCTATCTTAGCATATCAATGTAGTCAGACCAAATCTAGATCCACATCTTTCCTGAACTCCTTCCTGTCCCATCTCCTGAGGCAGGATGAGGTTTGAGTCAGCACTGGGCACACACTAAGCAGCTTCTACCATTGAACTATACTGCAGCACAGTAAAAAAAGAAAAAAAAAAGGGGGGGGGACCAGAAACAAACAAACAAAAACCCATAAAACCTAGTTCTTAGACAAACAGACACACACACACACACACACACGAATGCAATCAGGACTGTGTGCGCACACATCCCAATTTTAAAAAGAAGCCAAATAAACAGACGTGCCTTTCATTTCTGGCATTTTCAGGTAAGGTGCTGCTCATGAACAGGAGTGTCTCACAGACCCGCAGGGAACAAAGCAGAGTACAGTACCTTTTTTGGTTTCCGAGCACTCCTGAGACAGAACAGCAACAAAATTGAGCTTTGCTCGGCAATGGCACCACATCTCTAAGAAATAAAACATCATTCAGTCAATGAAGGTTTTAAATAAGCAGATCAAAGTGGATATTCCCAATTAAGGGAGTTCCCAACAACACAGCACTGTCGTTAGCACAGGAGAGCCCAGCAGCCAGCCGGCCAGGTTCCGGCACGGAGGGACCAGGTGGGAGCCGCGAGACTGGCTCTTTGCATCCAAGGATGAAGTTTGTTTAGAAAGGAAAGGGAAAAATTGAAACAATGCTTCAACAACCACAGAACAAGGCTTAGAACTGCAAAGAAAGAGGAAAAAAGAAACATGATTCCTCTCCAATTATTCTGCCAAGCATTCACAAGTGAGCTAGGGATCATAAGGTTAATTCTACATTTAATAAGGTGTCAGGGAGATAACTGCTCATTTCTTTATAAAAATTAAAATGTACAAAGCACGTTCTCTTTAAAGTATAATTACCTACACTTATGCACACAAAAGGACCGATTTCAATCTCTCCATTTTATAAAAGGCTTTCATTGCAACAGACAGCCAGTGCTTGAGAAAGAGACAAAAGTTAAACTAAAAAAAAAGTTTATGTGACAGACCAGATAAATCAAGTGTCTATCCAATCTCAGATGCTTTAGTCAAATCAAATATGGCAAGACAATATTTTAGTTTATACTCATTGCAGATGTCATCCTCTAAGTTTCTAAAAGCACATTGTTCATTCAGAGCTTTAAACACTGTCAGTGCTAAGATGAATAGTATAAAAAGAACTTTTGCGGACTCGCGGAACATTTACATTATAAACTGATGTTTTCGACATCTGGGAATCAAGTGTTCCTCATAAAAGCAGGAAAGAACAACACTTTACTGTTTGGCAAGCAGGTAAAGGATGAAGCTGCTATGGGATCAGCACTCAGTTATCAAGAACTCCCAGGTGTGCCTCACAGCTAGCGGCAGCTCTGAGTGCAGCCAGGCTGCTGGTAATTCTGCTCCGGTGGAAGGCACGGAGATGATGGCTCAGAACAAGCTGCTCTGGAGAGGCAGCAAGCGCCTCTTCTAGGGAACAATCAAGGAGAAAACACCATCGCATGTGTGCTAGGGAACAGTGTTTACAGCCCTCGGTGGGCAGCTGAACACACAGGAAGACAAATCCCGAGAGAACATTCAGGGGAGATTTTGATACTCCTATCATAAATTTCCTGCAAAGAGAAGTAAAGGAACCACACCAAGAAAGCAGGAACAGTGTGCATTCTTATGCACTGTTAGATGATCAGACATGCCTTTGAAAAGTGGCTCAGGCTGTGCTGTCTCGCTAGATGAACTTGGATCCAACATGGAGCTCAAGGAAACGGGTACAGCATCATCGTCCATATCTCCTACTTAAGATATCTCACAGCTGGTAGGAATGTAAGTGAATATAACACTATTTACTACCAGAAATTGGTCCCAGGCTTCAATTTGACACAGGGAGTCTACACAAACACAGTCGCAGGCGGGATCACCGTGACTGTTTGACTGCCACCTGCTGGGAAGGGGCTCCCCAGCGGTGCCTGTTTGTGTACACTGCCAGTAGCAGCTTGATCACCCACCGCTCCAGCGCACTTGGCGCAGCTTTATATTTAGAGCTGTTAAAACGGCATGAATGCAGTTGTCTCCTTTTCCTCAAGATTGCTAATTTAACCGAGCGTGTGGGCCACAGAGACCTGCATTTGTCATTTAATGCGTCTGTGACACGTAAGTGAATAGAAAGCAAATCCAACTCTTAATAAACCTTGAATAGGGCACTGAGAATGTTTGAGTATTCAAGTGAGAAGCTGTACATGGAAAGCAAACATTTTTTACTTCTTGTTTGCAAACTGTGTTGCCATGGTGATGCACAGTATTTAGAGTGTTAAAGAAATTAGGAAACCAGAGGAATTGTTGCTTTGCATTACCCGTCTTCACTGAAACATTTGTCTCCTTTTCCCACCTTATGCCGATCTCAATGACAAGGATACTTGTTCTACCTGTGACCACAGTCTTGCCATGCAATCTTGCTTTACACTGAATTCTAGTGGGAGTGCCCTCCCTCACACTCCTGTCTAGTCATCCTGTTTACTTCTCAGAAGCCACAGATGCCGATGAGTCATTACCTCTAGGAGAGCTCTGGCCTCATCCACCTTGCCTGAATCCACAAGCTGCAGGAAGAGATCCGTGACGGGCTTGTAAAGGGCAAACTGATTGGCCAGCCTCTCAGACATGATGCTTACTGCAAGGAAAAGAGGCAAGGAGAAGCTTTCATTGAAACAGGGTCGTGACTCACTCCCCAAAGCAAAGGAATGGCTTCTATGTGCTTAACCAACAACAACTCACACTTCTCTAGCGCTGGCTCCATCTGCTCTTCTATTACTTTTCTGAATAAATACGACAAGCCGAAGTACTGGGGCTCTATGGTTGGGTTCTCTGAAGTAAGCATGTGTTCAATATTTTCTATGGCGACATCTATGTTATTACTGTAAAAGAAAAAATTATAATGAAATATTTGCATCTACAAAAATTGCAGCCAGTTTTAGTTAGAAGCCAATCTATGTGGGTACTCATGCAAATACTTCAGAAAAAAGAAACTATATTTACAAGCAACCAGGTTCATAACAGTGATCTTTTTAAAGCATATCATCTAACATAACAAAAGCAACCAGAGTGGCTCACACTATGGGGCACTTGTTAGAAAACAGTGTTTGAGAAACAAGACCAAACTAGATTAATCTCGAATATTTAATTTGATTTTGCAGTTCACTGGATATCAGATGCTATTATTTTGGCTTTATAAACCGCAATGATCACTAGTGTGTGAGGCAAAGGCAATGCATAACATTTGGAGAATAAAAAAATAAAAAGATCATACAGTCAAAAAACTATCTTCATGGTTAACAGTTGGAGATGCCTTTGCATCTGGGACCATACTTTAGGCGAAATCCGTACTAGAACCCTCAGAAAAGTGCACCTTTACACTTTACTATGGGAGAAACAGAGAAAATCTGCATCTTCCTGGACAAAGTACGAAAAAAAATATGCTAATGACTGTCATTTTGATAAGATGACCGATGGCTGGTGGTGTGTGGTTATAATGTGATGCCAGAAATCAATTTCATGTTGAAATTATTACATCAAAATAAGGACTCTGAGTATCTGTTAGATCTTTCTTATGAGTTTAGGTAAAAAAAATATTATAAAGCTAGTAAAAACATGTTTTCCATATCATAAAAATGTAACTATAAAATAAAATGTTCATCTGGCTCTCACACAGATCTAATTTTAAAACATCACATTTTCTTACTAAAAAGGTTTGAAACTCTATTTTAGAATATATTTTATTTACCTATATATGACTGTTTGCCTGCATATTTGTATGGACAGAGAAGGTATCAGATCCACATGGCTGTGAGGCACCAAGTGGATGCTGGGAACTGAATTCAGGTCCTCTGGAAGAGCTACAAGCCTTCTTAACCACCGAGCCATCTCTCCAGGCCATGGAAAGTAGTTTTAAAGGTTAAAACCAAAACATTTTTTGCTAAAAGAAATAAGTATAAACAACAAAAATAAAGACCCTGCCAAGCAGCATTTTAATATACCCATACATCCTATTAATGACTCCCCCCTCCCCCCCCAAAAAAGCCTGGCAGGGGTGGCATATACCTTTAACCCCAGCACTTGGGAGGCAGAGACATCCTAATCTCTGAGTTCAAGGCCAACATGGTCTACAGAGTGAGTTCTAGGACAGACTCCAAAACTACACAGGAAAATCTTGTTTCAAAAAACCAGACAGAGACGGGGAGGGAGAGATAGATTTCCTCAAAAACGTCAAGTATCAATTCTAGAATTATTCTTAGGATTTTTCTCTGAGGTTTCACTACGTAGCCCAGATTGTCATCAAACTCATGATCTTCCTGCTTCAGCCTCCTGAGTTCTGGAACCTTGGGCCTGAATCATGTTCAATCTTCTAACGATGTAATGTATATAAGGCACTAGTGAGATCAGAGAAAGTCAAGTCTGTCTGTCCTTCTGCAATGATGCTACTCAAGTCTGGATGCCTTCTCTGCTTGTGGACACGCATAGACTGGGGGTGAGAAAGATGGAACGCTTCAACTAGAACTCAGGCTCTTATGTTTGCTAACCAGATTCTCTATTATAAAGCTACCCACCCCAGCCCTGGCAATGTGTTGTTTGTTTTTCAAGACAGGGTTTCTCTGTGTAGCCCTGGCTGTCCTAGAACTCCCTCTGTAGAACAGGCTCTTTTTTAATTCAGAGATCCACTTGCCTCTCCCTCCCAAGTGCTAGGATTAAAGATACGTGTGATCACCGCTCGACAGAAATGTGTATTTTTAATAAGTTCGCAAGTCCTGTTTCACTGTTAGTAGTGTGTTGAGATGCTAAAGAAATGCTGATTAGAAAGTGAAATCACTTTCATTTTTGTAAATGAATTATTTTGATAACAAGAGGCATACACACTTGCGCATAACATACATTTTATATATGTGAGTTAGCAACTGTGGAGATTTTATGAATGATAAATGTTCAGTAAGATTTAATTAAAGATAAAATACATTTTAACATATAGTTTTAATAGTAAATTATCAACATAATTAGGATTGCAAATTTCCAGATGGTGCAAAGAACAACAAAAACATTTTAAGGTTGCTATCTGAGGTAATCCTTAGTCAAGAAAGCTTGAGAATACTCACTTCTTCATCTGAGCCAAAGCAATGTTATTGATGAAAACCATACTTGAGAGGCTGACTGCATCCAGTCCATTTACCATACTCTGAATGGCCTCTATGCTCTCCAGGTCACCCTTCACAGCGAAGGCCTGGATGAGGCGGGTGACAGCAAGTTTAGAAGGGATCTGCTCCAGATCCAAGGCTGCTTTTAGAGTCGCGAGAGCCACTAAAATGGAGAGCAGAGAACTGAGCTTTTCTTAAATGACCCATACTGATTTTAACCAGTTTTAAACAAGAGAGAGCATTAAATGGCTAAATACAAAAATGAACAATTTATCCTAGATTACAAAAATATTAATACTTCATGAAAAATCTTTATTAAAACGATGCATCTAACTTTAAAGCATGAGGAACAAAAGTTCATGTCAGAGAGAAGGAAATGCTGTTGACAGCGTGAGTCCCATTCAGGGTACTATTTTGTGACTATACAAGGAAGGTGACAAGCTCTGAAAAGTATAAATAAGGAAGAACTTCTTAAACTAAAGAAAACACCCCCTAAAAGAAAAGAAAACAACCAAAAATAACTTTTACTCTCATTAGTAATTTCCTAGATTTTACTAGTTCAAAGAGCACATAATTAACAAAAACTTGTAACATCTCCTATTCTTTCTAGAAAATGGTCCCAACTGGATGGAATCACACAAACCCCCTGAGTTGGAGCCACCACTCATCCACATTAGAAGACTGATTTCACACAATCAGGCTCCGTGCAGATATTTGCTGCATTCAGTTTTCAAAGAAAATTAAGCTCATTCAATTCTTAAGGCTACAGTCAAGGGGTTGGTTTGAGAAATGCTCACAATTACAAGCACTTGCTTATGCATAAATATGGAATGCCTTTCTAAGATAGACTCACATGCAAGTGTGGTGAAATCCTGGTATTAAATAAGGTGGTAGATGGGAGGGGATGCACCAGTACTTACCATAACAATCACATTTACCACCACCACCA
>LOEQ01001660.1:94493-110673 GCA_001685075.1 Bramus lutescens | reverse complement strand
AAAAAAGAGAAGAGCCAATAAAGCCTCTAGAATCATGGCTCTGCCTGAAGAATAGAATAAGCAGATGGTGACCCTGGAGCAAACCCCTGGACTCGCAGCCCAAGCACTTTGCTACATACTATGCTGTGAAAACACCACTGCTTTCAGGGCAATTATTTGTTTTAAGAGACTACACATTAAAAAAGAGAGCGTGAGACACCACTCACAACATAGACAAAAAGTGCACTCTGTGACAGCCAGAGACTCCTGGAGAAACACTTTCTTACACAGGCCAACAATTCTCACAGAAGAAAGCCTTTCACAATGTACTGATAAAAGCCTTACATTCTGCCCATTATACAAATGCTATGTCACTCTAGATGAGATTACTACAGTATCTAGATTAAGATTTTTAAACTGTGCTAAGCAAGTAAAATGCAGAAGTGCTCACCATGATGAGCTGCCACGGTGGGAAACGAGCATGTGTTAAGCCAAGTCGGCTGTGCCCCGCACTAGTCCTGTTTACAGTGCATCTTCTGGCACCCCACAGAGTCATTTGAATTTTTGTCATTTGGGGTGAAGACTAAATTACAGGTTAATTTCAAACCCGAAAGTAGATGTTGCAGGCTAGATTACTGTCATACGAAGGAAATGCTATAGTGCTACCACATATACTATAGGCTTCATATAATCAGCGTTTTCCCTAGCTTCAGACACAGGCTCATGTATTGCCTTTCTACAATTCCCCTTCATGGAAAACTATGAACACATCTCTAAGAGGAAAACTAATACAATCATGTTTTTAAACAGCAAGATCTGGTTTTTCAAACTGACTCCCAAACCAGAACAGCACTGTCTCAACTGTATTTCCCCTACATTAGGTCAAAACTATCAATAAATGAATGAATAAACGTACTGTCAATCAAAGCGACATGTTAATAGTCCTTGGTCTCCAAATATATGCTTCCGAAGATTATACATGCCCAGAACAACAACAGAAAAGAATAGAAAAATGGAAATAATTCATGTATGTTAGTCATTTTAAACACCAACGTCACCACTCCTAAGGCTGCCGACAGGATAAATTCAATCTACTAAACACCCCCTATAAATTGGATAGAACTAAAGTAAATGACTAGTTGGCTCCTTGCTGTCTGTGTTTTGTGCATGCACCTTGTGGGTGGTGGTGTTCTTAAAGAATAAAGGTTAGCATCCCTCATGTCCTTTGCCTCATCCAGATGTTTTCTGGGAGAGCCTGGAAACAGATGATGGAAATGAAAACTTGTACATTTGTAGGACTCCAGATTTTGACCTTCAACTGAAGAGAGCTGTACCACTAAATGTGGGTCCTTTGGGTCCCCAGCTTGTTTTAATCTTTGCTGGGTCACATGTTATGTACGTGTGTCACTCTGACACCACTGACGCTAAGTAGAATGAAAACATTAAGAGTAGCAAAATAGGGGAAGAAAATGCAGCTCAGCACATTACCAGCCAGCAGACTGCCACGATCTGTGACCTAGAGTACTCTATGATCCCTTTATACACTTGGCAGACCAGAAATGACTGGAAAATGTAGTCATAAACAAGAGTCCTTAGGAAAAAAAACTTCTATTATGTCCAATCTATATTCAAAAGTTGACTCAGTTGCTTCTGAGTCTATTGTTCCTAGGGTTTTGTATACAACTGTAAAGTCTATCCACAGAAACCAAATTCCAGCCACTGTTTCCACAAACCATATCTCTCTCCCACATACACACATACACCCACACATAAATCCACTGCATGACACACTATTAGTTCTAAGACAAAAATATATTTGCACTACCTTTAAAAACCAGAAACCCTGTTAAAATATATATTGAGGATCACATAAAATAATTCTCATAATTGAAATTATATGTTAAAAAAAAGCAGTATTTGACTGATGAAAATGTAGAAGTGTCACCAAATCATGGTAAATAAAGATGAAACGAGAGAAAAGATGACTCTGATACTCTAAATTTTAAGGACACATGCACATTCCTAATATACTCACCTAGTAAGGAATCTGAAAGCTTCAAAGAGTTGCAGTTATTAACCAGAGTGGCAAATTCAATATTCATTTTAGAGTCTGTATTTCAATTTTTACAGAAACTATGACCATAATATAAATTATATATTTGCATGAGTGCACAAAACTGAAAAGCACTTGTGATGCTTGCTCACATGGCAAATCTAATGTTGCCCATTATTTTAGTCTTTAATAGGAAGTGAAAGTGTGCTATATCAACACCAGAACATACACTAGATCAGGTGCAAGCTTGTGCTCCACATTCCTAGGAAGCACTCGCCCATCACAGAAATGTCTCTGTGAGGTACCGGGAGACAGGATCTCACTGACAGCCCTTCGTGAAGGCCGTCATACATGTGCTCCACGCAATGCTGACTGTCTCCAGCTAGGAGACCTGTGACAACCATCTACGCTCATCTGTAGCTTTCGACTCAGTCTCCTCACACAACTGTAGGAAATAACTTTTGAATCCAAGGTGGATACATAATTTAAGTAACAAAAAATATGACAAATATTGGTTTCTAATTGTAATAAAGTACTTCACAGCTATGCATAAAATAATAGTGAAATAGCAATTTATTGAAGGGCTTACTGATTAAACAGCCCTCAAATCAGAAATCACCAGAAACAAGAAGATCAAGGTGGAGGTGGGTGGCATGTGAAAAAGAAACAAACAAACAGTCAGACAGCCTAAAAACGAACTGTGTTTAGGATGGGGTGAGGAGGAACATTGCTCTGTCCAGAAGACCGGCACCTTGGAAGAGCCAACGGGTTTTCTTTTTGTTTTTCCCTGTTCATCATCTATAAATGAGAAATCTTCAAGGAGACTAGTGTTGCAATTACAACTAATCCTCCCAAAAAATTAACTGTGTTGAAGGCTTTGTAATTTCCCTAGGTACAATTTAGCTGTCACTTACTTTAAAATTTACTCAAACATGCGCTGGGAGCAGCACTAACTTCACATGTCAAGTGCTTTCCAGCCAATTGAGTCTAAACTGGAAGTCGGTGTTAAACAACTGAATGATTAGACAAGATAGCTCATTTCCCTGCTCTTTTGTTCAGAGTAAAATGCCACATTTACATTATCAGGCTCAACAGGATTTTCTGACAGAGGGAGAAAACCCCTCACTGCACACTGTCCATAAGAAGCACATGAAGCCTGTCATTTACCAATCATCCTTCACAAAGCAATAGCCATGAATGTAACTTAATTACGACCCAATGATCCTTGACAAAAAATCATCTTATCACTGTCCTGTCCCCTCGGGCAAATGAAACACTTTTTGTCCTTTGGCACTGATGACGCTAAATTCTTAATTGCAATAATGGAGTAAAAGAGCCAAACCTCCTTAATTTCCTTTCAACATATGAAGAGCCTTACTCTGGAAGGCAAGCGTTCCCACATATAATAAAAGTATCCAGTACAAATGAAGACGCTCAAATTGAAGGGGAGTGTTTACCACAGAATAACCAGCATTTAGAAGTGTACCTCTCATTTATGTAACATATATGTAGCCAGGTTACACTTTTAAAAATCTAAATTTTTACAAGTTCACCTTATGGAAATTAGGACATTTATGAAAAACTCAATATTAATTTAGCAACAGTTCTGGGAAAAGAAATGAACAACATCCGTGCATCTCTAAATTATAAGCATAAATCAGAAAACACAAAAACTTAATGGGAAGCAGAAATTATAGCGCTTTGATCATCTGTACTTATTACAATTCAGTTACACAGCCTTGGCTCCTTTCCACATGTAACAAAACCCCATGGATCACAGAGGACATGTGAATCTCAAACAGCATCACACACTTTTAACTCTGTTCTCTTTAACAGCATGAAGACTATTCAAAATCTACACTCATTTTAAACAAGTCCTTTCTGATTTAATAACAGAAGAACTCTGTCATCTCCCCGAATCAATTAGGAGTTGAGTAAGATAGATAAAATTTACAACAAAACAAAATATTTAAAGAAACATTCAACTGGACTACATGTAAAAAAAAGGGGGGATTAAAGACTAGCAATAGGAAGCACACAAAAATTGAACTCTCCTGTTCAATGTTATTATTTCATGGGTAGTCTAAAAGCAGGACATTTACCAAATTCTTTATAATTATGTAAACCTATGACTATCGTGCTTTCCCTTGTCAAATGCATATAAACAAAATGCACTCTTTCCCAACCCACAGTACATAAGTATATAAGGAACACAATCTAACAGTATTACTTCCTCTGTGTTTTATCCAAATATTGAAAAATCAGCTCAGAATGAAAGCCAACAGAATCTTAAAGACTTGCTTTACAACCGTAATATGAAAACGATAACCCCTTTAAGTCTTTTGCAGTAACATGCTGAAAATAAATGAAAATGAAGATTTTTAAAATGATGGTCTGAAACTGTTTTCATAATTTTATCCCAAGTTTAAATAAATATGGCTCATTTTGCAGATCAGCTCATAACCTGCTGGAGTCAATTATGTGATATTACTGAAAAGTCAATGTTATTAAATCAAATCAAATACTTGTGCCTGTTTGGGTAGCCTGGTGAAGTTAATCCTGGTACTTGTCATGATTCTGAATTAATTAGCTAGCTTCTATCAATCAGACAAAATATAATTGAATAAAAATTCCAAAGTCAGTATTTTTATCTAATTTCAAAGTCAGTTTTTACTCATGAAAGTAAAGAGGGGTGGTTTGATTTTTGGGGGTGTTTTTTTTTCCCTTTGGTAGGTTTATAAATACAAAGTTTCCTTAGTTTCATTTTTATTATTCCCATAAATCTAGGGCAGGCAACATAATATTTTTAGTATGCTAGAACAAACAGAAAGACCTTGTCATGGAGCCCTCTCTGTAAAAACAAAAAGACAATAAAGCAGAATAACACAAAAATAACAGAAAACTCTCTCAAATGATAACTTCTGTAAGTATCTGCAACAATGACACCCTTTAAAAAGGTACTGACTTAGATTTCCTCAGCCCAGCTAACAAAGACAGCCAATGTGAGGGGAGACAAATATCTGCTGTTCTAAACCACCAGAAACACAGAGCTGCTAAACTTCAGGTTAGCACGGCCCAATGCTATGTCCACTGCCCCTGGCTCAGAGCCTCATCTGCAGGCCTCTTTTGGAAACCTTTCATGTCTCTGTCTTCAAAATTCTCCTGTTTGTAACATACTCTTCTGCCATGACCTCGTTTTCTTTGTTAGTATTTGGTTTTGCCCAGTAGTGTAGGAGGGCCTAATTCTTCTGGGCACTGGGCCCATTTCTTTCAAACCCCTGTGTAGAGTTCCATATGCGATTTGAAGATAGGGGCTTTTTAAACAATCAAAAAAATTCCACTAGGAAGAATATTAATTATAGGATTTCTATTTAAAGTTGGCTCTGAGTATGAGAACTCAGTAACACAGCAATTGTCTGAGTCACTATTTCTTGAAAAGAATGTAATGCTGAGATTGTGAAGGTGAACATTTGTACAATCATCTAACTTGGTAGCTGTTTATGACTGGACAGTTAAGCAATTGTTTTGTGTATGCATAATCCAAAAGTACAAATATACATTTCCTAATAGAAAGCTAGCTAGAAGAAATATTTTCAATTCTTATTTTAAATCCAACACTATCAGTCATATACACAGTCACTATACTACCTAATAAAACTAACACTACCAGAAATTAAGAGAGACAATGAGAACAACTAAAATATAAAGTCAGTTTGTCTGGCACTGATAGACACCACCACAGGAAAATCGGTAAACCCTAATCACAAAAGAAGTAAATTATAAACAATATTCGCCATGGAATAGAAGATAAACAGGTAAAATGTACGGGACTAAAAGAAATCTAAAATAAAAAGATAAGGGGTGCTAAATTAATCTCACAACAATTTTTTCACTAAAAAACACTGATTTAAGACTCACTGTACAAACAGCACCTTAACTTGTGCACCAACAAGGGCATTCATTGCAAAGGGGAAATTTTCAACCTCAGAAAATCTTGCCTTACCAACAAAATTGATTTTCCCATAAAGAGAAATATTTTTCAAATAACTATATTGGTACATGTGGTTGAATACCAAAGAGGAAGAGCACATCAAGAGGTCTCTGTTTATTACCTGGGTAATAATCATGGGGTATAAGAAGAAAAATCCAGAGGATCCCTATTTCTTATATTCATTAATAACCAGCACTTATTAGATTCAAAACTTAGAGGAAACGTTGTATTTATGTATTTCTTTCTTTAGACACAGGGCTCTCAATGTGTAGACCAAGCTGGCCTACACATTGAACTCACAGAAATATGCCATTCTCTGCCTCCCATGTGCTAGGATTAAAGGTGTGCACCACTGTGCCTGACTTGTTTTTAGGTTTTGGAGTTTGGGTGTTACTCTGTAGCTAAGGATGGCCTAAGAACTGACTATATAGCTAGACTAGACTCAACTTCCTATAAGCCTCCAGCCTCAACTGCCAGAGTGCTGGAATTATAGGTGTCTGCCACCACACGCCCAACCAAAGATACAATTTCATGTAATACCATTACAACTTCCTTAATAAAACAGTCACCAGAGACCTCCACTGACAGGTAAGACAGCCAAGTAACAGGCTGCTGGTGCCTGAAGGGATGCCTTGCCTACACTTACTCACCAGCAATTGATGCTCAAGGCTCCTACAGTACCAGAGCACTTGCGGAGCATAACCCCAAAACAATTAGTTCACTCTTGTAATTCCAACATCCAAAATTCAATTCACTTACTTTTCCAGGTGCACAGTGACCAATGGAATGCTTATGTTGGTGGATGGCTTTGCTAACCCAAGAGTCACGATGGATTCATGCAACTGTTTTACTGTTTCAATTTCACCTCTTAAAGCCGCGCCATTTAGGATGTGGAAAAAGGACGTGACTGTTGCATCTTTGATAACTACATCCTTCTCTTTCATCTCCTTTAGAATGTTAATAGCATCTACAATGAAGTAACACAAAAGACCCTTAGGTAATTTCATGTAGGGAAAACAAACTGCTATTAAAACAGCATTTCAAGCCCGGCAGGAATGTAAATTCTAGTGTATAATGCCGATTTCAAGTTAATTACTACTTGCATTTCTAAACGAGACTACAATTATAAATCCACAATAGCATGGTTTTATCATTTCCCTGCAACTTTGACTACAAATTATAGATAGGGACTTTGTGCCCACTCTGCACCACATAGCCCTGCATGGTCTGCCCTGTAGCTGTAAAATCCTTCTAAATGGATGCTTTTATCGTTTGGAGCTAACATCTGCTAAATCACACCATTGTTTCTTCAGCAGATGGCTTGTCAGGAGGCCAGATAATAAAGATGTGTTTACACTGTATATACAGCCAGACTAATGGTCTGATACCGATAGGGCCTGTTTGCTATGTCGATACTAATTAGCCAAGCAGAGCCAATGAAAGCTTTCCAAAAGACTGCATGTTAATACATTAGATTTATTAAGCTTCATTAGGAAGGCAGAAACAAACATTTTATGATATGAAATAAGTGCATTTTTATAATTATTACAGACAAAATGTTTTGACCACTTTACAAAAAGTGATTTTAAAAAAAAAGCCAATTTGTGTTAGAAAGGCTTCATAGGAAAAATATCAATATTCAAATCAAGTAATTTCCCCTTCTGTTTCTTCCAAAAATCAAAGAAAGAAATGTAAAGAGGAAGTTCCAATATAAAGCTGATAGGAATATCAAGAACCTGCAATAGGAAGACTGGATTATTAAGTGCAATTCATTATATTATTAAGCTTAGCAATTTTTTAAAAAGGAAATTAGAGCATGCAAATCATCCATGTAACCAAATTTGCTTTTCCAACTAAAATATACATTTTGTTAATGTTACAAAGGGTTAAGACAAAACTGCACAGTTCAGAACCTGGTAGTTCTTATCTACCAGGTTGTGTTTACAGGCTTTATATTCAGCCTTCAGATCTCTTTAAGCAAAAACAAAGCCATTAGTGCAGCATATAAGTAAATTGTGCCATAAGTCATGATCTTCAAACGCAATCCAAACAGCAATGCTAATAAAAACTAGCTGCAGAAATGCAAAAGGCATTGAGCTGTGCAAATGTAAATGACAAGCTTGCCAATCCATTAAAACTAATGGCCTCCACTGTCCATGCAGCTCTGGCTAGATTCACATGCAAATTTGTATGCAAAGTGTTCAAGCTCTTTGTAGGACATGATACACCATTAATATCAATTCACGTGTAATTCCAGTGGCAAAGGCTGGCATCGCGTATTTCCTCTATGTCTGCAGGCTTACCTCGGAGCTTGCCGTGCTTTCCCAACACTTTCACAAGGCCTATATACTTGGCAGTGTCAAGAACAGCAGAAGGATCTAAGCGGTCACTATAAAATAAGTCACAGTTATATTAAGTAACTGAAAAAGGATAGTCATATTCATTTTATTACTGTCTGAAGCTAATCAGACAGCTTGAAACTGTTATGATACTGGCTCCTACATATAACTTGTTTGAAACCATGTGTCAATCCAAAATCAATTACAGACAGGTGACTGCAGAAGTAAACATGCAGAACCACACACACTGCCTCATTGCACAAGGAAACACTGAAGACACACTTTGCCTTTACAGCCCATTTCATGACTCCAGCTTTCACTGCAGATATTCAAATACCTAACACGACTTGTTTCTGTATTATAAATCTTTAAGTAAGGAAAACAAATGATTCTTGAAAACCAACAGAATCTTGAGTACATATATAGAAAGGGAAAGATATTACAGCTTTTAAGAATGTTCCCATCACCAGTCCTTGGCTTGGAGAACTAGAAGGTTTTACTAAACTGAAGAGACACACTGAAGAAAGAACAACATAATTAGCTAAAGAGACTTTCTAGCACAAAATTTAAAAAACAACAAACAAACAAAAAAACCCACTGACAACAAAAGAATTTCTAAAAATTACTTATGTCAGTAATACTCAATCCATCAAGGGCATTTTAGATACTGGCTGACTGGCTTCAGTGCCAGGGTACTTACAATTCTTGTTTCAAGTTCAATGCATCTTCTGCATTATCATGTTGACAGCACAAATTTATTAAAGCTGCATAACCACCAATAACCATATCTGATTCGTATTTTGCTTTCACTTCAAGGGCTTTTTGCATATTCTAAAATAAAAGGATTTAGTGAAAAAGAAGAAAATAATACAAAGGCCAAAATAGCATCTTTTTTATTGTGGTGTTCAGAGTTTAGAAAATGCTAACATTACTTTAAAAATAAATGGTTTCTCAAGTCCGCCTTAATGGTCTAATTTCCAGACTTGGAAATACACATAACTGAAAAGTTCCTCAGAGTAGTTCAGTATACAACTGATGTGACAAAATCTGTTTCAGAATGTAACAGAGCCATGATGCCATCTCAAAGTCACAGTGTTTCTTTCCATAAATAACAGGCATAATAACAATGAACAAGAAACTTTAAAAAGTGCAGCGATACCCTACAAACTGCAGATATACTAACATGAACAAAAAGTACAGCTGCATGCCTGCTGGAGAAGGCAAGGGACCCTTTATCTCAGAAAGCTTTTTCCTAGCAGGAAAATGGAATTTCAATCCCTACATTAACAACCTCGGTATATTTGACTTGCAAATGACTACTGCATGTATCAGTTGCTTGACAATCTAGATATGAGAGACCGGAGCCATGGCTTGAAAGGACATTTGGCATGTATGATAAACCTATCACAGCTGTTACTATCATTCACTTTGCAGATTATCATAAACAAACTACAGCTACCCGAAAACATGCCATTCAAGGAGTCGCTGAAATTAGTTAACCTTTCATTTAATTGCTCTGTTCTCAGCATGACACATAATAATAAAGTGTAAAAATCATAAACATTATATTAGGTTGGACTTCTGTGGTCTATGTGGACTATTTCACCCTAAGAGCATGAGGTGTTAATGTTACCTCCTCTGCGCAGAGCATCAGGACGAGCTGCTTGAGGACATCTCCTACAGGCTGATTTTCAGCTTTTAGTTTTTCAAGTGTTGATTCCAAATCAGATGAGGCAAGTTGATGAGACTACATGGGAAAAACAAGTTAACTATGGAAAGAAAATACAACCCTCATCATTCTCCTCTCTAAGCTGGCTTTATGAACTGTCAGAAATGCTGCAAGGTTATTAATCTTAGGATCTGCAGATGGAATGGACTACAAGGGCTTATGACTCCCAAGATTATATGCAAATGCAAGTACCATAGACCTGTCTGTTGGTTTTTCTGAGATGGGGGACAGTTTTACCAACTCAGAGGTATTGGAATGCTCAATTAGATGTAGTTAAAAAAAAAAAGGCAAAACACACCACCGGGCGGTGGTGGCGCACACCTTTAATCCCAGCACTAGGGAGGCAGAGGCAGGTGGATCTCTGTGAGTTTGAGGCTAGCCTGGTCTACAAAAGCTACTTCCAGGACAGGCTACAACGCTACAGAGAAACCTTGTCTGGAAAAAGAAAACAAAGAGAAAAACAAAAAACAAACAAAAGCAAAACATACTTACTTTTCGAGAATCTACCTTCTCGCTGTCAATCAGCACCTTAACATCCTAAAATTGGGACCAAATTTTGTACAGAATTAGAAAACACAGGATAAAAACTGTTAGTGAATGTCAAAGGTAAATTCTGAAAGCCCCACCCCATTTTAATGTTGAAAAAGCATTTCAATGCTATTTTTCTAAAAACTTACAGGAATTCTATTTATACTGCATTACCCACTGTAATTACTTTAGATGTTTCCTTTAATGTGTAAACAGTTTCTACTAACAATAAAAGCTTTATTTTTACTGTTGTTATTGGGAAAAAATTATGTCACTCCAAACTAAATTTAAATGAGATTTTTAATAAGTCTCTACATATAGATGAAGCATTTAACAAAGTTGGCTGTTTACACTCACATACCTTGATCAGTTCAGGGACATGGTAGTTATTCAGCAAATTGCGAATGCCTTTGTAGATGTTTTCAGGAACTTTAACACCCTGTGAGAAAGAAATGGGGGGGGGCAAAGAAAACACTGAGTTTTAGACAACCAAACGGAAATTTGTCTAAGAGAAATTATCTCAGATATAATTTAAGTCTCTAACTCTTGCATGTCATTGAGAAGTGGTCTGGTTGTACTTAAAAGCAGCAATTTCAAATCTAATAGATACATGTCAGGCAGGACAGGCATTATATAGCAAAAATGAAATGGTACCATCTCCTTCAGCTGATGGAAGTATTGTCTCAAATGCTCCTCCTTGGCCTGTACCTCTGAGTCACTCATGCTGTCAATCAAGTTATAAAGAAAATAGCCAACAGCTTCTGTAGAAAAAAAATAAGGGAAAGCATTCTACTGAAATTACTGAGACTGTTATGTTATCAAGATTAATTTATAAGAAATCATTTTGGTGTGAGATGTCACCCTGATGAGAGGCTCTGAAATGGCAACAATGATCACTGAGGCATAGAGATTATGTGGATTTGGAGTACATATCCAACTGGTGAGTGAAAGGAATATTAATTATTTTCAGACCGAGTGACAGCTTTTCAGTACAGAATCTTATTTCAAACTATTTTCTCCACAATTCTGTGACAGAAGTGGTCCTGCCCAAGGCCTCACCCCTCTCCTGTCCAAAGCACAGGTAGTGAGTGTAAATAGATGTCTTCACATATTTCTATACTAATCTTTTGTGGACAATATTTTGAAAGTAAGAAATGACTAATAAATACTGAGCAGAGAAAGTTACATTACTGTTAATGAGCAGACACAGTAATCCCATGGAGAGCTGCCTATTAGCCAATGAAAATCCAAGATTAACAAAGGTGTTTAATAACAACAGTCATTTTCTTATGCATTCAAGCATAAAATTCATAGGGCCATGTGTTAATGCCTCCAAGAGGAGGTTTGAACTTTCAAGAAGGGGACTTTCTTACAGAAAACTATATAGCCCTGACTCATTAAATGCCTGAATTATGTCTTTTAGGTAATAAGTTATATTTAAGTCAAAAATCTAAGACCTTTTCCTACTTTGCACATAAAGTTAACTACACCCACAAAATGCTTAAATCATAGACACTGGGACTCACTGGCTTCTAGACCTAGGTCCACAGAGGCTATCAGAATACCTCAAAGGCTTCACATTCTGTCTTCGAAAATAATAAAACTGTACACTTTAGAGTTCTCAAAATGTAGGTATTGATACAGATTATTAGAATCAAGTGTTTTCAAATTTTACTTTCAAAAATCAGAGTGTTTAACTACTGTAATCCTTCTGGCCCATCATTACACAGAAGAATGGGTTTGTGGGTAAGTTACAGTCATCTAAATAGAAACGCTACCTGTTGGTCCTGGAGGGTCTTGGCAGTAACGTCCATTCTTGTACAACAGTTCTGTTATCTGGCAAGACAGAAAATCCATGCATCGCAACAAGAGGAGCAAACAAAAACAAATACAATATGAAATTAAATTCCTGAAATAATAAAGCCTCTCCCCAGTGAGATATTACTCTGTGTCACAGCAATCCCACCTACCCCACCACAGAGGTCATTTGTTTTTAAATAGCAGGTTTGTCTTCTAAAAATAATAAAAAAAAAGCACAAAAGGAAAACTGCAGCATTTTATGAAACATCACAAAGAAAGGCTTTAAAGTGATTCTTCATGTTGAATGTAAATACTCAAAGCTAGTTCTGAAAACCAGAAAAATCTCTTCAGGACTGTAAAGCATTATTTCTCATTAGTGTTCAGAGCCCACTCAAACTGGATCAAATGCCCCCCTTTGAATAAAATACTAGGAAAATAATAAGTAAAATGTGCTGGACCAAAAAATAATAAGTTCTTTTTATTTCTCAGTGACATTTTTTCAATCACTTAAATGAGTTTTTAAAATACGTCAAAGATTCAAATGTGTTTAAATTCAGATTCTTATCAATTCAATTCAAAGACATTAAAATCATACAAGTTTATTTCTTAGCATTAATTCTATGACAAATTTTAACTTAAAAAATCCAAGCATACACTTTATAATCAAAATTAATATACACCTATAGTACTGCCTTCTAACCATGAACACATTTGACCCCATAAATCCTTAGGCTGAAGACAGAGCAGAAGCATATAGTAGCTGTCCAAAATGATAAGGATCAGGACTACCACGTGTAGTCTACAGCTGAGCTTATCGTGGCATACATAATTACCGTTAATAAAAGTCAAATGTCAGTCACTTGGATCATTTGTTGGCTAATACGGAAAAGAACAAGACTGATCATATGCCACCATGAAACACTTCACTTAATGGCCGTCCAAACAAAGGGAAGGTAAGATTAAAAAGAAAAACAACCTTTTATAGGCTGTCTATTAAGCAACACACATAAATTCTACAGAGACTGTAGCTGCAGAAAACACGTGAGACAGTTATAGTATTTAGTAACAATGTGAACAGACACATTTAATGAATAAACCAGTGAATGTCTCCATGGCTATATATCTAACCCAACTGTATACTAAAATCAAGTACAAAGTCTGAGCGGCAGCTGCAGTAATACTAGATACTAGAGAACTGGATGAAACTGGAAAGAAAAAAGTGGGCCTGATTTGCCCAGCATATGTAAGGCTCTGGATTCAACCTTGGCACCAAACATACAAAACACAACAAATTTAAACTGTGGACTTTAGTATGTATTCTGATCTTCTTGGGCTGATATTTTTCATGCAATCATTAATTGTCCTTCTGCCATAAAGAGCAGCTGACTTCTTTACAAAGCAGTGGGTTGGTCTATGTACCATTTGCATACAGGAATACATAATTACAGATACACATGGATGTATCAAGAAACTGGGCTAGAGATGATCTCAATGAACAAACACTCACTCAGGAAATGTGAGGCACCACCAAAAAATTTATTATGCTTATATATAAGATCAAATGTCACCACAATAAATTCTGAAGTTTTGTTTTGAAAGATGAAAATCTTAGTAAGAATTTAAGATTAAATCAGGCTACTTGAATAACATTTTCCTGCTGTTTTAGAACTACCAATATCAAGAATTTTAATCCATTATCTTGTAATAATGTAGCAGATGTATGAAGCTATTAAAACTTACTCTCAATGGCTTTTCAAGCATTACATTATGGTTTGCAGTATTATGAATACTTACCTTGCTCCAAAGATCTATATTCTTAGACCTGCAGAGGGCAGCAAAGGATTAAAAATAAGCTCAAAGGTCCAAAAAAACATTTTAAGTCAAAATGCATCAGTAATTACATTATGTAATACATAAAAATCAATGTTTTATCAAGTAAATAAATGTCAAATTGAACTATTTAAGAAAAGCAACTTTAAAATTTTTTAAATTAACAATAGTTTGGATATGGACATTAAAAAGCCACATCTGCATACTAGGGTCCAAGTCTGAAGGGCAAGCTTATTTGCAGGTGCCCCAAGTCTCTGAGCTACCTGTAATGGGGAAACAGCAACTCAGAAAGGGATAGTGGCCATCCTGACCGAGTGAGCAAGACTAACATCACTGCGGGATGCTAAGGGATAATTGTCCTTTGGATGTAACTCCCTGAAAAGGCAATAATGCAGCAGGGAACACACAACCTGAAGCTTATGGGGAAACCACGAACCACTATGAATTACACATTCTGTAAAAAAAAATGCTAATATCATAAAAGACAAAGTTATTCCAGAATAGAGAAAATTTAAAATAAATGACAATATCTATCCCTGAAATGAACTTTGTACAAAAGGGTATAAAATATAAAAAAAGGACACAAACTTTAAAATGGAAACATAAACTGTTAGCTAAAAATAGCCCAGCAATGTTCAAATTCCTAAATTTTTTTTAACTGTGCTGAGGTTACATTAAGGCTGTCCTTTTAGATTACACACTAAAATATGGAATGGTAGAGGATCATAAAGCTAATTAAGCTAAAATAATTCTGAAAAATCCATTTCTCATATACATTTGTGTGTGTATATGTATGTCACACAGAGGCAGTAAAAATGATGAGATAAAATGCTAAATGCTGGAGTATAATATATTTGGATTCTTTGTATTATAAAATCTGAAATCAATTCAATGAAAGAAAGAAAAAATATAATACAAATATGTTTTTTTTTTAAGTAAGACACAATTTTCAAGAAAGGTTAACAAATGAGTGCTGGCTTCCCATCACTGCTGAGTTTCATGCTCAAGTATCCAGAAGCTGGACATAACCAGTTCAAAATGAAGAAGACAGTGCTTCTGTGGTTCCAATGTTTACAATGCCCAGAACGTCTGTTTTGCAGAAAGGTGTTCAAAGATAGCCTCTACTAAACTTGAATAAAGAAGAAAAACATCGATGTGGATACAGTGATCCAACGTGGACAAACAAAGAACCTCTAGGATGAAAGTCAAAGGAGCAGTCTGGGGAAGGGACAGACTATTGTGCACAGCACACAATGAGTCTATATCACAGGCCACCAACACTAGGCACCAACATATCTTTTTAGCATAAGGTACTGATGCATCTAATTACTGATCAATCATGAATGGTAGAAAACTTCCTTCCCTGACCACGCCCTGCACTTAAAGTTGATGACAACATCTATGGAAGCATTTTCTTACATGTCTGAGGAAGGCCATAGTGAGCCTATTTTTGGTCATAGGTTCTCCAAATATATTGAATCCTATGCTTCTCATGACTAACCTTTGACCTTTCCTACTGACTTCCCTGGAAATGCCTTTAGAAAAGCTGAAGCCTGAGTCTCCAGGGAGACTATTGCTTTGCCCTTAAGGCCAGGCTTCTGTGTGGTCTTTCAAAATTACATATTGTTGAGAATATACAAATGTGGCATAATTATAGACAAACTCAGGTGAAGGAGTTATATCAATGTCAGGACAGCAGGGAGCTTCAGGAAGACAACACAGAACTGAGGAAGGATACACAGAGGACCTTACAGAACAACAGACATTCTGTGGGTGACAGCTATGTGTTTGTTTTATATGGTACATTCAACTTTGAGATACTTCATCGAATGTATAATACAATTCACAATTTAAAAATGCAAAAGAGGGCTGGAGAAATGGCTCAGAGGTTAAGAGCATTGCCTATTCTTCCAAAGGTCCTGAGTTCAATT
>LOEQ01001660.1:67703-87903 GCA_001685075.1 Bramus lutescens | reverse complement strand
CAGGCGGATCTCCAGGCTCAAGGCCAATCTGGCCTACACAGAAAAGTCCTGCCTTGGGGGAAAAAAAGCAATTTATTAGGGGCTGGAGCTATGGTTCAGCAGTTAAGAACACTGACTGCTCTTCCAGAGGACCTAGGTTCGATTCCCAGAACCCATATGGCTCACAACTGTCTTGTGGCTCCAGCTCCAGGAGTTCTGATACTCTCATAAGGACATACATAAAGACAAATCCTAATGCACATAAAATAACAATAAATTAAATTATTTGAAAAATATGTTGAAAACGGCAAAGTTAGAACCAGATTTTGCTTCTGGTTCAAAGAACCCTTTGATCAAATTATTCTCCCTCACTGTGCCCTTCTGTCAAGAAAACTGACTTTATGTGAGGTACATATACAAGGATTCTTTTAAATGCTCAGCAAGCATTAGCTATGCTTTTTGTTAGCCAAATCTGGGAACAGCTTCAAATCACTAACCAGAAGTCTCACTAGATTTCTATAATCTCTACAAAACGGGCTGTGTCACCTCAATTTCAGAAAACTGAAGCAAGTAGCTATTAACAGACTTGTTCCGTGTCACTTACAAGCTCATAAATGACAAATAGGACCCAGACTTTGGTTTACCACATGTCCAGCTACCACTCTAACACCATGGCATCTTCATGTTCCTTCCAACTTTAAAATTACTTCCAAAGTAGCCCCAAGTTCAAGTCATATACTGGCTTCTCAGCAGGACCTTAACACAAGCTGGAAGTGTTCTTGCTCGCACTGTACAAACTACTATATATACATATACTCTCAGAGGCGATTGACGTCAACACCAAGTCTACTTCTCCCATGGAATACTTACGAAGTGACAAAATGTTCTCTAAATTCCCATTTTTTGCTTCACTTCTCACTTCAGCTTGAGCAAATATATTACTCTGAGGTAGACATTCATTTTCCTGGGGATAAAGTATACATCAATGGTAAGTTCTTCAACTAAAATACTTCAATATGCCTTTCTAGTCCCCTACCTTTCAAATATGTTTTTAATCACTATGTACCAAGATAATCTATTATCTTTTTAAAAAATTTTTTTTCTAAAACTATATGTAGTTGAGTACCCAAATGTGGGCAAAAAGAAACTTCAAGCTAGAATGCCAATAGCCCAAATAAGCACTATCAAGACAGACAACCTGAGGGGAGAGGGTGGGAACTTGGATTGGTATGCATAGTAAAAAAGGATAGCTTGTTTTCTCTTAAGAAAAAATAAATAAATACAGGTGACCTGTTCACATGTTTACTACACAAGACATGACAATCCTATTATAAAAGAGTTTCAACACAGAACTGAAATAATGGTTATAAGAATTACATATTTTTACTTTATGGATTTTTTTATTGCTTGCATGAATGTCTGTGCAAACAGGCGTGCCTGGTGCCTGTGGAGCCCAGAAGAGGATGTCAAATCAGCTAGAACTAGAGTTACAGATGATTGTGGGTGCTGAGATGGAAACCTGGCTCCTTACTGTTCTTAACCACTGAGCCACCTCTCAAGTCCTACTAAAATGGTATTTTGACACATATGGTATGGATCAAATTTATTTAACTCCAAATGGTTTCCATCGCTTGTCTCAACATTAGATAATGTAAGTGCATGAACAATATTTAGTTCAAATGTTTCTTTAAAGTAAAATATTACAAACCACCCAGAAAATAAAAGGCAAAGAATAAAAATGTCAGAGCTATAAAATATCACACAAGCATTAAAATGATTTGTAGAATTAAATAAGATACCCACTTCTCAAAGATATTTCTTATGTACACTCATATATGAAAGGAAAATATTAAGAAAAAATGATTATCTAAAATATAAGATTATCTTAAGAAATCACCCACGGGTGAGTTATATACAGATCTACCACCTGAATAGTGGTCTCCATGTATTAACGAATGACATATATAATACTGTCATATGATAGTAATGGTTGATTCTGAGCCAATAATACTTAATACTGAAATAATAACAATGAAAACAAAAGGCAGTTGAAATATGAATGGTTATAATCAAAATTCACGCAAGTTTACAATTTAGGTCTAATTTTCTCTTAAAAGAGTTCAACAGTTCTGAAAAATCAAGAGTAGTCACAAGACAGCAGTGGAACTTCAGTCTGTATTTCTGCAAGGAGTGAATTATGGAGAAAGTCACTGTTTAACAGTAATTCCTAAGGTAAAGTATGTACAGCATGAAGTCAATAGCTTCTTCTGAGAACTAAGGAGGAAGACTGGAGAAGGGAGTTCATTTGGTGGAGTGATTTCCTGGCAGACACCAAGTCCTGGACTTGGGCCCTACTAGTACAGCATAAAAAAGCCAACATGCTAACATATGCCCACTGTCCCAGCACACGGGAGGTGGGGACAAAAGGTCAGAAGTTAGCCAGTGTCCCCACAGTCCCCATCTTCTCCTGAAAAAGGAAGTGAGGAAGGTAAGTACAGACGTTCAAGATATAACTCTCGATTTTAAGATGATTATAATATTAAGTTATTTCAAAGAAAGGAACACTCTTACAAAAATCCAGACAGCACTTAGCAACTTCTGCTCTACAGCTCTTCCTAGCAAAATACATGTTACACATATGGAGCCTGCACCTGCCACTCCTAACTGTACATACAACACTTTGCATTAAAATTATAAAACTCAGTATTTTTGTTTGTTTTGCTTTTTGAGACAGGATGTCTCTGTGTAGCCCTGGTTGTCCTGGAACTTGCTCTGTAGACTAGGCTGGCCTCGGATTCACTGAGATCTGCTTGCCTCTGCCTCCTGAGTGCTAGGATAAAGGTGTATGCCACTACCGCTTCAGGTATGGTTCAAATCAACTTTAGTTTTAATTATTTGTTTCACTATTTTATGTGTGTAAGTGTTTGCCAGCATTCATGTCTATGTCCCTAGTGCCTATGGAGGTCAGAAGAAAGTATCAGCTTTCTTGGAACTGAAGTTACTGACAGACAGCTACCACTTGGATGCTGGGAATCAAAGATTCTGCAAGAATGGTCAGTGCTGAGCCATCTCTCCAGTCCCCATTGTCAACTTTTCAAATAATACTCACAATACCTTGCCTTTTCTGGTAGGGTCAAAAGCATGGCAGAAAAAGTGTTTCAAAGCCCAACAAAGATTATTTTTCAAATACAGAATAATAAATATACTATTAGTAATGCATTTTGGAAATTATTAAAAAAAAAAAACAACGAAAATTACAGGTTCCAGGGTGAGACCAAGGAGTGAATCTTTTCTATGCTTCTGCTATCAGGACCGTCTTACCAAGACAGAAGAAAGACACTGTTTAGTCTGCTAGTTAAACCTATTACATATACTAACCAGTATGTTTACAGTCTTAAAAACCACATGCACAAGACCATTTTTAGTCCTCCATTCAATGGTGCTCTCTTCTTTTTTTCTAATGATAATGAAACATTAGGGAAAAAGTGTTTTCTTCAATGATGCCATTAGAAGCACACTTGTACCCACCTGCAAAGCAGCTTGAACTGACTTTACATCATCAAAGCAAGGAAACACATAATTTACATATGTGTCCTGATCAGGATCTACTCCCAACTCATTCATTATTTTGAGTATATCCATTATTCCTATGAGATAAAACACAGCAGGGCAGAGATGAAGAACTTAGAATTCAGGAAAGTCCAAGGTTTAGCTTGGTTGTTTGCACTCTGTCTAAAAACAAAACACTGTAGCAATTAAAATAATCCAAACTCTAGGGACAGACATGATTTGCCTAGGCCTACTAAGACGGTCACGTAAGTGTTACAATCAATCAAATAGGCTCACTTTATTTGGAGGCAAAATTCTACTTTTTGAAAAATAAGGCCCATCTATTCCACCTCAACTCAAGGAGCACTTTTACTTTCAGGGGTATCCTGACACAAACAACTTTCTTTGTATTCTTCCTGTTTTGTTGTTGAGACAGGGTTTCTCTGTAGCTTTGGAGCCTGTCCTGGAACTCACTCTGTAGAGTCCAGGCTGGTCTCAGCCTTGGACATTCATTCACCTGCCTCTGCATCCAGAGTGCTGGGATTAAAGGTGTGCACCAATACACTCCACTCAAACCTTTATATTCTTTTTGGTTTTGTTTTCGAGACAGGGTTTCTCTGTAGCTTTGAAGCCTGTCCTGGAACTCGCTCTATACACCAGGTTGGCCTTGAACTCCAACCTGCCACTGCCTCCTGAGTGTTGGGATTAAAGGTGTGCGCCACCACTGCCCAGCTCAACCCTTCATATTCTTATTTTTATGCTTCCAAAGTTTAACAAAAGAAGTTTGGTCCCAATTCCAAGCCTTTCCTCTCATTCATCAATGGGTGCTTGCTGAAAATATCTCAAATAGTGACTTTTCTATTCGTCCCACAGAAGAGAATAAGAGGACTCGGGAAATCTTGTTGGAGGCTGGTGATAGTGAAGGTCCTGCCTCAAATTCAACAGAAATGTGACTGCCCTGTTATTGAAAACTGGGTTCAATTTTATCGGACCCCTGTTTCCTGAGGCTCTTCCCATCCCTTACTCACCCCTCCTGAGCAGGCATCGACATCTCCCCACCAGGGTACACTGGATGTTGTCCAGACAAAGAACAGGCTCATTTCACTAAAGACAATGTGGCATTCTAGCCTTGCATGCAGTAACAGAAACTACACAAAAGCACACAGCCCCTTGCCTGCTACATGCAAGTCTACACAATATATTTTCCTCATCAAGACCTCCAGAAGAAGAGGTCTAAAGAGTACAGATGGTTTTTAAAAACTGAAGGACAACTGACATTCTCTGGTACTATCAAGTCAATAACCTCCAATAAAGCAGAGGCTTCTGTATTTTTCCAAGTAAAACTTGGATTGGTTTAAAATCTTGTTCCCGATTTTCCGATGAATTAATGTAAAACATGGTGTATTTCCAAAGGACAGCTAAGAATGTTACTAAAACAATGTAACGGTTACTGAGTGGTGGTGACAAGAAGCAGCATTACAAAGTGCAGAAGTCATTCTGAACACTGACATACTGACAGTGTCTGTGGTCAGCCCCTGAAACCTTTGGCTCTCAGGTGCCTCAATAACACAAGGTGACCTTTCAACAAAGCACCCTCCAAGTCTGCACTCAGATCTGCAGAAAAGGCCTCATAAGCTCAGCTCGCTCCAGTTGAAAACAGTCTTATCTTTTATGTTTACTATTACGGAGCATCCCATTCAAAGAGGTAGACATTATAATATGGTGCAACCAGGAAACTTACCCAATACATAGACATTTCAAAAGGCACCAAAAATATTTTCCTATCTGTGTAAAAATAAAGAATACTAACAGGCTCAAGAGTTTGATGGAATGCTGCAAACGGTCTGTGCTGCAGAAACACTAGGTTAAAGGTTACTTCATGCTTTCAGAACTGGAAGATATACTAAGAGTTAATCAACTCTTATTGGTTTCACAAAGACTTTTCTAAAAAGGATTTAGAGACTTTTATAACCAGAAACAATTAGGGAATACTTGTTTCACTATTTTCTTTAAATCAGAAGACAACTATATATTTAAAATAAAATTGCAATGTGAAAGTCTGCTAAAAGCACTTTTTGTTGTTTGTGCATTCTGTTTGTCACCCAGTGTCACACTAACAACTCTGCATCTCATTCCAAAGCACATTATACTGTGAGAGAAAATGAAAAAGACCATTTTTGTTTCCCCAAGGGGGAGGTACTTCTGTTAAAAGCATCTTTTTATGAGACTACTTTTTCTGATTACCAGTAATGCAAACCAAAGAATTAGATACTGTGCTCTAGAATTTAATACTTTTTCCATTTTATTCATATCCTATAGACCTCCCATGTGTACAAGGGAAAGTATGCTAAATGCTTAAATGTACTTAAGAAGCTGAAAGTCTGAGCATTTCTGTCCTTCAATCAGCAGGCTGTCAGGTCATGAGCACCTCTTTACAATAAACTCAAGTTTCTCTGCCTTCCCTCCTGGAGCTGATCTTGGGGAAGAACAGGCTGGCCTGGCCCATAGAGGAAAATGGTCACACTTTCTGTTTTACAAACTCCATTAAATATAACTTCACTAAGGCTAGACAAACTGTTCACAGCTACACTCACAAATCTGAACATTTGCTTAAGATGCAAACTAAGAAATAAAATCACAGTGAAAAATACCCACTTTAGAATTATTAACACAATCCCAGTTTCTCATGAGCTCTAACTCTCAGAAGTAAATGTGCTTTAAAGAATTCAAAAAGATGTGTGTTTATTTGCAATTGTTCTGACTAACTGTGACTCCATAAAAGGCAAAGCTCACCTTGAACATTTTTTGTTTTCTGATGTCCAGCTAGCAATGGCCAGAAATAGTGAGTTCGAATAGGAAACCCTTCTTCCTTCAAGGCCTGCATCACTGCTTTTGCCAAAGCTGAAAAACAATCCATAATATGTCACCGTGGTATGGCAGAGAAACTTCTGGATGCTGGTCAAAGCTACAAGGATACTGTACCAGTTTTGTTGGCCAGTAGAGCACAGTGGAGAGTGAACTGCAGTGAGGAGCTGTGCAGCTTGGCCTCCTTCAGCTTCCTACAGTAGTCTATGAGCTTCTCCGCAGGCTGAGGGGAAAGATACCGAGTCAGCCGTACAGCCAGAGCCTGACCACCGCACTTTCTGCAAACAGTTAATGACTTTGGCAATGAAGTCTCAATTTCTCCCTTTCTATCCAGAAATCTTCAACATTAAAAATTTCAGATTGTTTACAACTTGTCTCATCTCATGAATTCTCGCCTGTTTTAAATCATCTCACTGACAACTGGACAATCTACAAAGTGAAACAAGCGGAGTACCGTATTCATAGTCACGCAGTGCCGCAGAAAGAAACTGCCAAATACATTTATGTTCTCTTCCTTTGACACAGGCAATGCTAATAAAATCTGGAATGCCGTATCTTCCAACTTATCAGTGACTAAAAGCAAAATGAGGTTCATTGCATCTGGGAAGAAAACAAAGACATCTGTTACTAAACTGAGCAATGTGTTTAAATAGTAATCAATACAAATGGAAAAAATAGGGCTAGTGACATGGTTCAGCAGATAAAGTACTTGTTGCCAAATTTTATGACCTGAGTTCCATCCCCAGGAAAGATCTGGAACCTGAACACACCCTGTGAAATATGCATAACCAAACACACAAACAAAAATTTTTAAATTTTTAAAGAGAAAATTAAGAACGGAAATCACCAAAAGGATAAATATACATATATAAGAATAAAATACTTCTTAATACCATATCCTGGAGCACTCAACTCACACATATGTAGCTTACTACACTGACCAAGCACTCTGTGTTTGCCTCCCATACTCCTGTACTGTTAAGAAGTTCCCTTTGGTACAGCCGCTCTGGAAATCAGTATGGTCATCTCTCAGAAAATTAGGAAACAAATCTACCTCAAGACCCAGCAAAACCACTTTTGGGTATATAGCCAAAGGAGGCTCAATCATACCACAAGGACAAGTGCTCAACTATGTTCATAGCAGCATTAATTATTTGTAATAGACAGAACCTGGAAACAACCTAAATGCCCCTCAGCCAAAGAATAGATAAAGAAAATGCGGTACATTTACACAATGGAGAACTACTCAGCAGTAAAAAATAGTGACATCTTGAAATTTGTAGGCAAATGGATGGGTCTAGAAAAAATACCATACTGAGTGAGGTAACCCAGACCCAGAAAGACAAATATAAAATGTACTCACTCATAAATGGCTTTTAGACATAAAGCTAAGAAAAATCAGCCTACAATCCATAACCCCAGAAAACCCAACAAAGAGGATTTAAATAGGAAGGAGAAAAAGACAAGATCTCTTCAGTAAATTGGGAGCGTGGAGATCAAAGGAGAGGGTAAAAAGGGGAGAGGGTACGAAGGGAGGGGAGCAGAGAAAAATGTATAGCACAATAAAAACAAAAAAAATTGACAAAAAGAAGTCCCCTTTGTATCATATAAGCAATAGTAATCCAGATATTCACAAAAGTCATGCAGATAAAATATTTTAAGTACCTGGAAGATATCTTCTTTCATAGGTAATCTTTTCTAGAATTTCTGAGACATACTGAGGATATCCAGCTTTAGTAAAGGTAACAATAATCTGGAATAAATCACGATCCATAAGATAATGATCTGACTTCTCCACTTTCTCCAGAATCTAAAGATGGGTGTAGTAATTGAAATGAGAAATTAGAAGTAGTAGAGCTAAATAAAATAACAAGATTCAATATACTAATCCACAGTGACCATCACATAGCAACATCAAAGTATCCAACTAGTAATTTCCTTTGAATATTACTCTTTATAAGACATCTTTAAAATGGACATGAGCTATTTTTTTTTTTTGCTTCACATAAACTGTAACACACGTTCACACAGTGACTTCAATATTGACCTACACAGCATGAACCATACCTGCTTAACATGGTCAATATCACCCTTCTCAGCATATGCGTTCAACAAAGCCAGATACGTGTCTGGCCCTGGTTCAATGCCAGCTTCTTTCATCACTGTGAGAATATTTTCTGAGTTCTCCATATCTCTATAAATTTTCAAAGAAAACATAAGAGTGCTGAATATAATTACTCTAAAACATATTATACAAGTATATTAAAATTACTAATTTTAAATACTATTTGGAATTCTACCCGAAAAGAACTACTCATTAAATTGGCTATATATTTCTGAAATAATAGGACCCATAAGCACCTGACATGTTTACAGCTAACTTCACCCCCATATGTAATAACTGCATAAAAATAAGGCATAAATTTCAGAGAAAGTAATAAAAATACCAGTGTGCTCCACTGCATACCAGATTGTTTGGAGTAATAAATAAGCATGCTCTATGACTCCTCTCTAATAATTTTCTAGGACCAAAACCTTGCTGACAAAGCAAACCCAGGTGGAAAATTACCCAGCTCTCGCATGGCCTGTAACCAAAGCACTGAACACCACCTCTGTGATTGGTAGATCCTTCGTTTTCATAAATCCAAGAATCTTGCTGCAATAAAAGAAAGGTGACATTTATCAATGACACTTGCTAATGCGTCCATGAATTAGACCTTAAGTTATTTTTGTTTAGCATAACATGTCCTTGTTAAAAAAAAAAAAGCAACGAAGTGAAGCATAATCCCCTTCTCGTGAAATTGTATTCTTTGAAGTATCAATAATTTTGAATACTGTTAAAACGACTAAGCAAGCTAGGATTGTGGCTCAGTGGTAAAGCATATTGAATAGGCCCTACGTCAATTCCTAGCATAGGGAAGGAGGGAAATATGAATAATTCGAGAGGAAAATAAATCAATACACTGAATTAAAATGGATTATATATTTCAACCCACTACTTATTGCCTAGGCTTTAATTAAAAAGCAGTAATAATTTTTTATAGGCAGAGAAATATTGCAGTTGATTTTACCTGAATCAGTGGGCAAAGAAACAGTTTAAATGGGTAAGGATAGCTCCCTAAGAAAACAGTTTTTTAAAAGTAAATCTAGGTTTGCATCTCAACAGTATACCTCTGTTCTAATTCAGAGAGCAACTTTTACTTCTTTCCCTTTTATACAACAATTTCATTTTATTTAAATCATACTACTAAATTTGCTATATAGAATACTTCTGAAATAATTCCCTTTATAAAGAATAAATTTTCAAAAAAGTAGATACATTTATGGTTATACAATTTGCAAATCTACTTGTATAAAACTACATTTAATGATGAGATAGCTTTTTGGGTAGAGGAGCGTATGGTCAAGCTTAACAACTGGACTTTAACCCCTACCACTGAACCCAGAATCCACATGATGAACAGAGCTAACTCCTGCAGGTTGTTCTCTCGATTTACACACTCATGTCCACACACATGTATGCAGAAACACAAAATAAATAAAATGAAATTAAACAATAACCCACATTTATTAAAAATACATACCTGGCACCTTCAATATCTCCAACATCACAATAGGCAGCAATCAGCCTCTGGTATGTTACCTGCCAATGAAATGGGCAGCTTAACACTTTCATACATAAACATTTTTCTGGAAAATAACAGAACTGCATATGGCTGCTCAGCATCCACAGCAGCAGCTACCTACTCGATTTGGTTGAATGTTTGCTCTCTCCATCTTGGCCAGGAAATCAGTAGGTGAGAATTTATATTCATTTTGAAGATACACTTTAAGTAAAGCATTGTAATGACTGACATCATACACAGTACCTACAAATGAAATTTAAATCAGATGTTTAGAAAAGCATTTACCATCACATCCTTAGCACAACTACACTGCAGATACTGATGGCAGCTGTCTTATGAAACAGTACCGTCTTCAAGTGAGAACACGCTGAAAACACCTGGGCATTTAAGTGACAGGCATTCCTCTATGAAGCAGTCCTCACCACGCTGCAGAGGAACTGGGACTACAATTCCTTTATAAAGTAGGACCGTTGGCAATTTTTCTTAATCTTTACCAGGTCACCCAAAGCCTTTGCCTGAAGGACCTGTTCCCCCGAGTCTGAACACCACTGCCAGTTTGCCAGCATTGTTTACCCATGTTCTAATGTCCTTGTCTTCTTCCTATGTATCTACTACCTAAGGTCACATCTGTTAGGACTAGCACTCAGGCTACTCTACAAATGACATTATTTCAGGCAGTACAGTATGACTCTCACCTACAAATGTGGTGGGCTGTATTCAAAGCCATCCTTGGATGCATGTGATCTTGGAGCCACAGACTGGACACATCTGAATGAATTAACATGCTGCACATAGTCCTAGAAATTACCCCCTCTCTCTGGCCTCGGTTTTTTGTTTGTTTAGACAGGGTATCCCTGTCATGTCTCAAACTACAAAAATCCACCTGCCTCAGCCTCTCTAGTGTTGTGATTAAAGGCTTGGCCAGTCCTAAAAACACACACATGAGCACCATTAAATGGACTCAGTAGCCTGTGTTTCTATAATCACAGAAATGTGTGACAGTAAGTAAAGAAAAGAGGCTGTGAAACTGAGGGAATGATAACACAAAGGCTCGGAGGAAGAAAAGGGAGTATAATGCAAATACAGTACTGATAAATGAAATTCTCAAAAAATATTTTATTTCTCATTTTTATACTTAATTCATACCACATTCCTACTATTTTTATACTTAAAATCCTTCCCTACTGTAGAATCCGATATATACATAAGTATACTCAATTTTTGAAATAAATTCAAAGCAGTGAGGTAAGATCACCCTCATTTTACAGCTTTTTCATACAGCTACAAGATAAGGCTAGTCTAAACATCTTCTGAGCTTGTCACTGTCCTTCATCGAACCTAAAGATTTTGTAATTAGAAGAGCTGTGGGTTTCTCATTTAGTATGCACAGCTGACCACTGTGACCTGACTTTCCAGGCTCTACAGAGCAACAATGCTGCTGCTTTAGAGCTTTAACTCGCTGAAGAAACTTCCTTCTACTCTTCAATGACTTGAAAAATCAGGAACGAATACCCATTATCAAGTGGTCTTTTCAATTATTTATTTTTTAATATTAAATGTTATATGGTTCAAAATTTCAGTTTTGGATTTTATCTTTCATTTTTTTTTCTTTTAGGGGCTGGAGAAATGGCTCAGCGGTTAAGAGCACTGATTGCTCTTCCAGAGGATCCAGGTTCAATTCCCAGCACCCACATGGGAGCTCACAATTGTCTGAAAATCCAATTCCAGGGGATCTGACATCTTCACAGCAATGCACATAAAATAAAGATAAATAAACCATAAAAAAAATTTTTTTAATTTTTTTTCTTTTAGACAGAGTCTTACTATGTAGACCAGGTTGGCCTCAAATTTATAGAATGCTGCCTGCCTCTGTCTCCCAAGTTCTGGGATTAAGGACATGAGCCACCATGCCCCGGCTGGTTCAAATTTTTAAAGTATTAAAAAAAGGCACTTAGCCAGGTGTGGTGGCACACACCTTTAATCCCTACACTAGGGAGGTGTTCTCTGGGAGCAAGTTCCACACTAGCCAGGGCAACACGGTAGACCCTATCTTAACAGCAGCAAATGTACTGAGTAAAAATTAGAGTCAGTGTTTGTCACCCTTCCAAGATCAGAAAGATTTCACTATAGTGGATACACACACATAGAGAATATGCACTGCTTATGGATGGTGGCACATGGTGTACACTGCTCAGCATCGTAAATTTTACGACTATTTCACCAGTATGTGAAGACTCATGATATGCTATCAGAGAATCTCCATAATTAATTGACCTAATTGTTACAGTAGAGTCCTCTTTTATATGTGAGCATGTGTCCCTAAATTCTAACAATACTATAATATTGTAAGTTGAGTTACAAATGATAGCCCAAATACCTATTTTTTCACTTATTAAAATTCTAATTCATGATATGAAAACTAGTTTATTCTTAATGTCCCTAGATGTCACTATAACTCACCATATAAACCATATTGCCAAATAGTGTTAAATCAAGAAGCCCTATGATAAAGTAAGATTATAACTTACATGAAGAACACATTCAATGGAAGTGAAAAAAAAAATACCTATGCCTTTACGCATGTCAGGGACTAAAGCAATCATACCTAATTTCTGAAGTTTGTCCCATATCTTATGAGCAAATTCTGTCCTTTCTGCAAGACTCAGTTCAGGCAAGAGTGAACCACAGCTGCGCAGCAGAAGCAAGGCTTGATTACCACCTGGGCTACCTGCAGAGAAACAGTTCATAGATGCAGATAATAGGAACAGTAACATGGAGGAGGTAAATATCAAAGCTTCATCTGAAGTTTATAAATTATTTGACCATCTTCAGGCTTTTCAAAGAGATCAAGAAAAATATCCATTAAATGATCCACAAGCCCCACCCCTCAGATCACCAAAGACAAGAGGGCACCCAAAGACTAGCACTCCATAACACTACTAAATGTCAGAACTGTAATCTTTAGCAGCAGACTGCTTTAAGAAATCTAAGACTACAAAATCTACATACTCTCTAAGACTAATGGATTCAAGGAGAATCTAATTCCTAAGCAGTGCTTGCTACAGTTCAAAGGCTTTGCCTCTCAGCACCTTATGGGAAGGATACAAAGCAGATAAAGAACATATATTACCACGTTTAAGTTTTATCTCCATGTCCCTTAAACTGGACTTTAAGACAACACAAAAATAAACACACATTGTCTAACTCCATCTGTAAGTACATCCAGAGCAAGGAACTAAAGGGGCAGAAAACACACTTGTGGGTGACTAGGACTGGAAAGGATGAGAAGGGCTGGGGAGGGTGACAATGAAAAGTTCCAAAATTAATTGTGGCGATGGCTGAAGAACTCTGAGTAAATCAGAAAGTTATGGTCTTTCAATGAACATGACCATCTGTCATGGAACCTCTGTTACACCTCATCATTAGAAGCTCTGCTCCCTAACGAAATGATGCCCACAAACAGACTCCGGGAGACTCTTCCTAAAACACACACAAAATCGCAGTAGTACATTTGCTTTTGTGTTTGTCAGGAGACGGGGGAAGAGCCTAGGAGTGAAGGACCTGCAGCTCCTGCAGGACTAGCCAAGATCTAAGCCATTTGCCTGCTCAGAGGCTGCCTGGAACAAAGAGAAATGGCAACCAGTCTTCACTGCGGTCACGGCAGAAAAAACTGGTGCCTTCTACCACAGTTTATAATGGAAACTGTACAACTCTAGAAACCTGGGGAAGCAAATGGCTATTTTTACTTGCTGATTCTGAAATGGACTCTAACTGAAATATTTCATGTTACTGCAAACTCTGCCTGGATGATCTGGAAGGACAGCAGGATTGGTTAGTCACACTGACACTTAGTATCAAATGATGTTCTCCACAATGAGCTTCCAGACACCCAGGAAAAACTTCAACTACCTATAGAGAAACTCTGAAATACCTGAGCGACACGTGCTCTCAAAGACTTTCTGCAGAAGTCCCCCTGTAATGCGGCCCGTTCTTCGGACAGAATCATCCAGTCTCATTAGAGCCCAATCAAACTGATTGTTATTTCTTCTCACAGGAGCAGGCTCCTCTTGAAGATCCCTCTTTTCAGCAACAATTGCATATAATCTGGCTTGGCTCGGTAGCTCTCTGTAAAATTGAACACAATCAGTAATAAACTAAGTAAATTGCTATCTAGTCAGGGCATTGTTTGTGTGAGGTTTACGCCAAGTTCTGACAGTCACTAAATACCTAATATTGCAATGCAATAGCAAAAGTACTCAGAGAACTATGAACTGACAACAAATAAAGTTCTGACTTTTTGTTTTACACACACACAGTAAAAATCCAGTTGATGCTGGGTGCATTGATAACCTTACATGAAATCACTTCAAACTAAGAAACTAAAATTAAACTTCCTTAATGAAGGAAAATAAAGCAGCCCATGCAACGAGCTCTTCTCACTTGTATAAATGAGACAAAAGGCCAGAGTGCACTCCAAATTCTAAAACTACCTTTATGGCTTTGTTCTGGCATGAGCTTATATCAACTTAAATTTTAAATCAGTTATTAAACCAGACAATGAAGTTTCTTCCAAGTTAAAACTCTGCACTTACTTTCCAGGACCACTCAAGACCATGTTAGTTCCCATCTGTCTAAGAAGACTGAAGCATCTCAATTCCATAGCTTTGCATTTTCAACACACAGTTTGTACACTTCCCTAACTCTCCAAAGTAGGAACTGTCAAAAATAAAACTGCGATTCTGGGCTTAAGAGTATTTTTTTAAAGTTGTCAGATAAGAAATTAGTTAAGATGAGAATGATACGTGTTTCTACAGAATAAACAATCTATTTTTCTTTGTTTTTTTTTTGAGACAGGGTCTCATTTAGTTCAGACTGGCCAGGAACTTCCTGAGAACCAACAATGACTTTGAACTTCTGATTCTCTTGCTTTCAACTCTGATGTCATGCCAGGCCTATGCTGTGGGTTATGTAGTACAGGGATGGGACCCACGCAAATAAGCATCCTATGAACTAAGCTAACTGACATCCCCAGAACAAGCAACTCTTTAAATCAATATTTTATTAATACAGTCTAATATACAACTAAACTTCTAAACTGTGCAAAGGTATTTCATACTATAGGAATAAATACTGCACTTGATTTACAAATATTAGACTTAAAAAATAAACTTACATGTAAAGAACACTGTTATAAATCCTTAATTTTGAAAGGCTTTCTCAAGTACCTCACTTATAACATACTCAATTCTTGGGAAACTCCTCTGAGTACCTTAATTTTAGTTGCCACTAAATTATGCTAAGCATTATGTCTAAAAACATTAAGTCAGAAAATGCCTTCAAGATGATAACCACATTTTCTGGCATATAGACCTTTTTACCAGTCAGTGGTGAGTTTAGAAATAAAACTGTAGGAGCTAAGTGCATAACTGAGTGATGGAGCATGCACTTAGCATGCAAAAGGCCCTGGGTTTGATCTCAGTCTCCCAAAGCCACTGTTCTCCTGTTTCTAACTGACTGTGTATGTGAAGCGGGATCAAAAGCTCTGTCACACAGTAAGGTAAACCAGAGTCCATAACCGATGCTGGAGTAGAAATCATACCATAGTAAGCGGAGACAAATCATAACCACCTGGCCATCATATAAAAAGAAATAAATCAGAAACTATGGTGGGGGGATTGGAATACTATCAAATAAGATAAGTGTCCTCTGTGTGCTTGAATGTGTGTGCCCATGTGGAGACAGCTGTTAGCTAAGTGAGCAGAATTACTTAAATGATATCCACAAACCAGAGAAGATGCACGTTTCTACCTATTTGTCAAAGGTCTCAATGATTATTTCTTTGTTACTATAATAATCATCAAAAACTATGCCCTTGCTAGTGTGAGGTAGAGAGCAGCAGTGTTAAAATAACTCAGAATAACATGAAATAATTCATATTAATGCAGAACTTTTTGAACAGTGGAAGTGAACTTGCTAATTTCTACACAACTCAAATCTAATGACTACTAAAAAGTACATACACACTTTTTTAATGGAGTTTTAAATGCTAGTGTACATTAATAATACAGTCCAGAATTAATTTTTCCTATTCATTTCCTTTCTCAAGGCTGATGACTAAATCAGGGCCTCCTATATGCAAAGCAAACTCTACTCTGACATAACTCCAGCCAGAATTGACTTAAGTCAGCTCTGATGTATCTACATGGAATAGGAGCTTCAGGTCACAAGCAATGGGCATGTTGTGACAGAAAGAAGAGACACACACTCATGGTTGGTCCAGCTGGGTCCACACAAGTTAGGAGCCCACCAAACAAGGCTTGGACAAACTGGAGCATCCTGCCTCCAAATTCTAATGCCCCGCCTAATATAACCATAAAAGGAAACTTTACCATCTCATGTCCCATCACTAATAACAGCTTCTTCACGTTTTCAGTCATACACTTCACTTTACCCTGAGACTCTGTTTACCCCATTCATGTTCCAGTTACCCATGGGATTTCTCTGGTAAAATCTGGTATTTAAAAATTTTTGTTGTTGCTGAAAACAGGGTTTCTCTGTGTAACACCCCTAGCTGTCCTGGAACTTGCTTTGTAGATCAGGCTGGTCTTGAACTCAAAGAGATCCACCTGCCTCCCAAGTGCTGAAATTAAAAGCATGCATCACCACCACCAGCCCTGTCTTTTGTTTTTCAACAATAATAGTGTGGCAGAGTATCAACATTTTAGGGACCGGATGATAAACTTGAACTACTCAATCACTGGAAAGCCTGCGCCATTTTTTAAACAAGTTTTTTAAACATACAGAAAAGTGCAGCTCACGCACACCCATCTTCCTTTCCAGTTTCTTCAACCACCAAGCCACATTAGTGTCCTGCATTTGCTAGAATGACTAACTAACCGGTACTGTAACTGGTACCTCTCTGTCCTGGTCAATTTTATGTCAACTTGACACAAGCGAGAATCATCAGAGAGGAGAGAGCTTCAACCAAGAAAATGCCTCCAGAAGATCCAGCTATAGGCAAGACTATGGAGCAGTTTCTTAACTAGTGATGGAAGTTAGTGGGCTCAGCCCATTGTGGGTGGTGCTACTCTTGGGCAGGTGGTCCTAAGTTCTGTAAGAAAGCAGGCTGAGCAAGCCAGTTAGCAGCACTCCTCCATGGCCTCTGCATCAGCTTCTGTCTCCAGAATTCTGCCCTGCTTGAGTTCCTGTCCTGACTTCCTTCAATGATGGCCTACCATGTGGAAATGTAAGCCCAATAAACCCCTTCTTCCCTAACTTGCTGCGGTCATGGTTTCACTGTGGCACTAGAAACTCTGACTAAGACACTCTAGCTGACATCTGTGTACAGATGCCCACTCAGGCAAATACTAGTATGCAGCCACTGTTCCTTACAGGACCTTTCAGAATGATGTCACTGTGCCCTATGTCCTACCCCATCGGTTCCCTGGGTTTCCTAATCATTCTACACTCCTCCAGCGGGCCTTTCCCAGGCTGTCACACAACTGCACAGTAACAAGCAGTCATTTCAGAACAGCTTCTTTCATCTTGCAATAAACATCTCAAGTTCTTCCATGTCTTTTCACAGTATGGCAGTTCATTTCTATCTCTTTTTATGGATTTATTATATTTTATAGTATGGGCAAATTTACTTTAATTCAGCTATTGAAGGCTACCTTGGGTTTTGCCAATGTGTGCAATTATTGTGAGAACATAAGTGCTGATCTCATTTGGGTAAATACTTGGTGTGAAGTCTACTTTCAACTTTTGAAGTGGATATGAAACTAGCTTTCCAAACGGCTATGCAATGTGTGTTCCTACGGCAGCAAATGAGAGCTGTTTTCCTCTATCACTGCGAGCATTCAGTTTTCAGTGTTTTGGTTTAAGTAGTCATTGTTCCAGGTGAGGTGGCTCATCAGTATTTTCATTTACATTTTGTTAATGGCCTATGAACTCTTGGGTATTTTGTAAACTTTCATGAAGTCTCTGCCTTCTCTAGTGAGGCATCTGCTCAGAATTTCTGCCCAATCTCTAACTGCAGATTTTTAAAAATAATTGTCATGGTTTTGATTCAATTAAATTCCTTTTTTAAAGATTTTTTTACTTCATTAAGTTTTTTTAAAATATTTATTTATTTATTATGTATATAATATTTTGTCTGTGTGTATGCATGAAGGCCAGAAGAGGGCGCCAGTCCTCATTACAGATGGTTGTGAGCCACCATGTGGTTGCTGGGAATTGAACTCAGGACTTTTGGAAGAGCAGGCAATGCTCTCAACCACTGAGCCATCTCTCCAGTCCCCCTCAATTAAATTCTTTACTCCACAGTCAAACTCTTCTCTGGTTTATGAGTTGGTTTAAAGTAACTTTGGAGCTTTCAGGGTTAAAGATAAGGATAGGAATAAAAGACAAAAGGTGTTGTTTTGGTTTGATTTTTGGTTTTTTTGAGACAGGTTTCTCTGTGGAACAGTCCTGGTTGTCCTGGAACTCGCTCTTGTAGACCAGGCTGTCCTCAAGCTCACAGAGATTCTCCTGAGTTCTCTGATTCTCTCTGCCTCCTGAGTGCTGGGATTAAAGGTATGTGTCACCACTGCCAGGCCAAAAGGTGTATTATTAATAACTATTTTTAATGCATACTAAGCAGTAGTAAATTACTATGATAGCCCCCAACTTACACATGAGAAAACTAACAAGTATTTCCCAAATCACAGAAAAAGCTAGTGAAAGATGTGGCGAGAGAAGCAATATTTGGTTTGGGTAGTACCATCCAATACCAGCCCATGTGGCAGAAGAGCATCAGAGACATCACCCAAGCACCAAGCAGGACAGGCACTGCACAGTGGTCAAAATTAACCCGGGAGAAGAACAACTGGATAATGGGAGCCTCCAAATCTGTACAAAACAAGTTCTTTTTTCTGTTTCTTATAAATTACTCAATCTCAGACACTCTTAGAGCAGCCCAAGAAATCTCTATGCTTAAACCTTAGGAGAGATAGCTTAGTGATTAAGTGCACAGGCTGCTCTTCCAGGACCCAGGTTCTGTTCCCAGCATCCATGTGGCAGCTCACAACCAGGTGCAACTCTAGTTCCAGGGGTTCTGTTCTGACACCCCCCTTCTAGCCTCTATGGGCACCAGGCACACATGTGGTATACAGATAAACATGTGGGAAAACACATAAACAAAACTAAACAAATACTTTTTAACTCAGGATAACAGTGTTTCCCTTACAAGAGTATTAACTGAGACCATGTAGTTAGTCTATAACACACTTCTAACACACTTCTAGTCAAGATGGGTTTGAGACTGCATTTAGGCAAAGATTTTTCATTTCAGTAGGTTTACTTGTTGAAAATTAAAAAAAAATAGTAACTATCAAATTTAGCTCTTATTAACATTTTTGCTTAAGACAAAATAAAGTTATAAAAGTCTTAGTTTAAGGGCTAGAGAGATAGCTCCTGGTTAAGAGCACTGGCTGCTCTTCTAGACTCGAGTTCAATCCCCAGCACCCACATGGTTCCAGGGGATGCCTTCTGGCTTCCATGGGCACTACAAGAACATGGTGAACAAATACACATGTAGGCAAAACACCCATACACATAAAATAAAACAGCTTTTTAAATGTCAGTTTAAACCTAAGCCCAATAAAAAGAAAAATATTAAATATTTAAATAGTAAGTACTCAGAATGTAAAAGTAAAAGTCTGAAGGCAGAACACAATGCTCCACGTCTGGGCAACGCTCACAGGCCTGGCAAGTAAGCTTAGCAAACATAACCAACCACAGCATCTCCTAAAGCATTACCTCTCTTCAGTATGTCAGAAGAAATTGGAATACGACCTGTTCAAACCTAAGCTGCCTGTGACAGCTTCGTGATTCAGAGACTCATCAGCTTTCCTAAGCCTTAGATTCCTCACTGGAGGCGTAGCTCAGTGATAAGCCCCAGCCCAACCTCAAGAACCCCGTGTACCACACTCAGGTCTACTTGTGACAAAGGAGGGAGGAACGACAGGCAAACACGGGCAAGCAGCTTCCAACCCTAATAAAACAACACACACCCCACCCTTGGTTTTTCAAGACAGGGTTTCTTTCTGTGTAGCCCAGGCTGGCCTCAAAGCCACACTGATCCACCTGACTCTGCCTCCCAAGCGCTGGAATTAAAAGTGTGCACCACCACTATCACTACC
>LOEQ01001660.1:53318-65277 GCA_001685075.1 Bramus lutescens | reverse complement strand
CAAGAAGAGGCTAGATATAATGGGCCAGGTAGTGCTTAAATGAATACAATTTGTATGTTGTTATTTTGGGTGTAAAGCTAGCCATGTGGGAGCCTGGCGGGACGAAAAGCAGGCCTGCTCGCCCCATCACTACATGTGATGTCTTGATTTATTCAACAAATGTCTGACATCCACTCCACAAACAAAGTAGGCATCAAGGGAGGCAAAATACTAAGATGAAGACCTTGCCTTTAAGGAACTAACAAGAGATCTGCAGTGTCACAGGTAACAGAATCCAGGGGTTACACATGTTAACAGGGCTAACAGCATGTTGCCCATACATAGCTGAGAAGAGGACATCAGAGGAACGCATGGAAGCAGCAGCTGAGAAGGCCTATCAGATGACATGGACTTCGCAGTATGAGGAGAATGAGCATCACATTCAAAGGCAGAAGATAAGCAGTTGGCCCAATGGGCCCTCCTGACTCAGTCCCATAGCCCCTCTATTATCTGGAGGCTTGGTAAGCCATTAGGTCTCAGTCCTGAACAGCAGCTCTTCATAATTAGACTATACATTTTCACAGGATTCCTAGGGAAACAGCCCTCATTGTAGCTTTACCGCTTGCCATGGGAAGACAGAAGAGCTGAGGCATCTCGTTCCCAAAACAACCTTGAAATAACCAGGTAGGACTCACCCTGGAAACAGCTGGAGCCAGAATGCTCAACCGTGAACCTGAATGACACAATTGAGTCTATCAGAAACTCTAGAAAAAGGACGATGGGGGCAGGAGAGATGGGGGTATCCATTCCAAATGAAACAGAACTCCGGGATTTTATCACTTGTTGATGAAAGAGGACGATGAGGCGTTGGGGGAGGGGGGAACAAAAGCAAGCATAGACACGAGTGGGCTCTTTCTAAATAACAGAACAGTGACACTCGCAACACAGCTTTGGGAGAAAAGCTGAGTTCCTTCAAGATGGGTTGGGTTTGAAGCACCTGTAGCTCAGCCGGAGGGAGCTTCCCAACTGACAGTCCACGTCCAGGAGAAACAAACAATGTAACTGCCAGTGCTAGCAGTCAAACAGTGACCAAGACACTGAGAACAGAAGGGTCATCTACAAGAATGACACCATGTAAGCTGCCAGCAGGAAAGCCTCCAAATGTGAGAGCATCTAATACACGACAGCAAAGTCTCCAAGTGTGTGAGCATCTAATACACAACAGCAAAGTCTCTGAGTGTGCGAGCATCTAATACATGACAGCAAAGTCTCCAAGTGTGTGAGCATCTAATACACGACAGCAAAGCCGAGTGTGTGAGCATCTAATATACACAGCAAAGTCTCCGAGTGTGTGCGCATCTAATACATGACAGAAAAGCCGAGTGTGCGAGCATCTAATACACAGCAGCAAAGTCTCCGAGTGTGTGAGCATCTAATACACGACATCAAAGCCTCTGAGTGTGCGAGTATCTAATTCATGGCAGCAAAGCCGGGTGTGCGAGCATCTAAGACACGACAGCAAAGTCTCCGAGTGTGTGAGCATCTAATACATGAACATGGGGACAAGTACCAAGGAGGCAGGTACAAAAAAATCCACAAGAAACTGACAGTGCCATCGCAGCCAGGAAAGGGGCACTATGGAAAGAGAAGCAGGATGCCAGAGATTCAGGCCTAGAACACAGACTTGGTAATCATGACGTAAAAAGGAAGTAAAACCAATATACAGCCACATATTCATAAACAACTGGAATATATACTAATGGTGTACCAATGGTTCTCTCTGGGTGATAATTAAAGATTTTTGGTGTTTTCACTCTGTAATTTAATTATTCATCAAGGAACACGAGTTTTACAGCTTAAAAAAGGGGGAGCTGGAGAGGCAGCTCAGCAGTTAAGAATGCTTCCTGTTCTTTTAAAGGACCCAAGTTCAGTTCCCAGCACCCATACCAGACAGCTCACAACTGCTTGTAACTAAAACTCCAGGGGATCAGAAGGCACCAACACAAACAAAACAAAACAGAAAGATGTTGTGGGATAGGACCTGTAGGGGAAAGTGGTCAAAGTCCAGGGAAATAAAACAAACACTACTTTACTGCCTGCTGAGAGCTGAGCACACAGCCTTGTGAACAAGACCAAGTACTGTGCTCCATAGCCTACTTTCTACCACAGAAACAGAGAACAAGAAATAAGGACACGTGGGCCACGTCACAGACAAGACTCAGATGCAGTATTGTCACTGCTCACGTTCTTCTTGTATTTATCTTTTGTGTGTGCATACAGGCGGAAGTCAGGACAAGTTGCAGGAAGGAGCCTTTCTCTCCTTCCATGTGGGTCCTGGGGATCAAACTGAGGTCATCAGACTTGCAGGGGACGTGCCTTTTCTAGAGGAGCCACATGAAGTTTAGACAAAGCTTCTTCTAAAGAGACACCTGAGCCCTGAATGACAAAAGATCGGCTTTACAAAGACACCTGGCACCTCTCCCTTACAGACAGACAGGGTTCCGAGGAAGGTCTAAGGTTAGCAGCAAGGAACAGAACCCAGATGTGCTGAACATTCAGACCAGGAGCCTGTCACTAAAATGTGTTCAATGTTTCCCAAACACTACAGAGAAGTCGACAACGGCACTGCATCCCTGGCCTCTGGCCTCATGTTGAGGACTACAGCAGTGGTCCTCAACCTTCCTAGTGCTGTGACCCTTTAATACAGTTCCTCGTGTTGGGGTGACCCCCAGCCATGAAATTATTTCATGGCTACTTCCTAACTGTAATTTTGCGAGTGAATCATAATGTAAATATCAATATGCAGGATATCTGATATATGCAGCCTTCCAAAGGGGTCTCAGTGCACAGGCTGAGGACCACGGGACTAAAGGAATTTACAAGGGATTGGCTGCTCTGCTGAAAGAAATGAGAGCTAGGAGATGAAAGATGAAGAGATGTGGCGAAAGCAAAGGCAATGATTTCTCAAGGTTCATTGTTCAGGCCTAACAAAAACACACAGGTAAAGGCCCAAATTCCAAGCAGCAGCACTTGGAAAGTGTACACCTAAGCTGCTGAGAACCCACAAACATTTCTTCACCTAATCATCCGCAGTGCCAGGCTGGCCCACGAAGACAGTTACTTCTATTACGGCAGCAAAGCAGTTACTGCATGGCAAGCCCTGTATCTCACAGAGTACTCCCCGCCTTGGCGCTGTGTACCTGAAGAAACTAAGGCCTTGGATGTTGAGTGATTTGTCCAATGGCATAGGGCAAATGAACTGAAGCACCCTCAGCCCATGGCTCCCCACTCCAGATCAGTTCCCAGATCTTGCTAGACCCCAAAGCTCTTTTGTAAGTCATTCAATTGTCAATTTCTCTCTGGTGCTAAAACCTAAGTACCCATCTTCCTTTTTCTGGTGATCAGAACACTAATCAAATGAGCATTCTTATCTCCCTATAACCTCAACCCACGAAGATGTACTCACACAAATACTTGACACTAACTGGGTGTTTAACTTGTTTTTGCATTCCTAGACAGATCCCAACAGTGGCTTGCATGTGTTCAAGATCCTACTCTGCTGAGACAATGTCCAACCCATGACATCGGCCTAAATACTGAATGAAAATTTCATTCAACAAAACTCAGGCAAAAACCCGAACTGGTCATAATCAAATGTCATGCTCTAAACTATCTCGGGGTTACTCAAAACTTCAAACCCCACCCCCCAGCGGGGTGGTGGGGGAGAAAACCCGAAGCCTCCTAAGTCTACGCACTAGCAAGTTACTGGTCAACAGCGTGGGACAGCTCCCAGGAAGGGTACTCCTAAGGAAGGACACAGCACCTGTTCCCACCGTAGCAGGTCCCCAAAATCCCTCAGCTTCCCGGGCGGTCCCCAGCCCAAGAGCAGGTGGCGACCTCAAGCAGCAAGCCGGAAACCAGCCATGCCCTCGACCATGACCTTCTCAAGACGCTCAACCTTGTTACCCCCAAATCACGGGCAAAGCATTGGCCAAAGCATGGGAGACTCATGCTTGAGCTACCGGGAGCCCGGAGCCGGAGAACGCGAGCCCAGACGTCTGTCCATCCGCCGGCAGGAGGAAGGGTCCGGTACTCACCCCGCANCCAACGAGCAGGTCTCAGGAGGGCCGCCATGGCTCAGCGTGCCCAAGCCGAGATGCACGCTCCTGCCGAGGACCTGGAGGAACACGTGACGACGGGGTCGCCCCGAGTGGGATGGACCAACGGCCAAGCGCAGGGGAGGCTGGAGCCTCACAATGCGCACAAGAGGAGAGAGCCGAGCTTCCTGGGGCACCCGGATCACTTCCTTGCTTTACGACAATAATTTTTGTTCTCTATCCTCAACGTTTGGGTTTCCCTCTCTCTCGCTCCCGCTCTCGGAGAGCTCAACCACATCACCCCCACCAGACTTTGCAGTTGGTAGAGCCCCTAGAGGTCGACTCCGCCCATGCTCGCGCAAGGGCTTGTGGGGGGCCGACTAGGCGCAACACCGAGGATGCCGGGAAGGGCCGACTGTGCGGATCCCGGAGTACCCACTACGTTTCTTCCCTGCGCCAAGGTTGCTGACCTAGTTGCTTAGTGACGTAGTTCCTGCCGTAGCACTCAGAAACGGGGGTTAGAGAAAAACTTGAAGAAAACTGAGACTGGGCTGTGGGCCCTCTAATTAAATATATACGATTTGTGTTGTTGGGATTGGGGATGTGGTAGACGGAATAGACAGACCTCATCCCAAGTGCATAGGCAGTGCCTCGCTTTATAAAATAAATGGATTTTTTTAAACAACCGATTAAGTCAATTTATTAAAATATTGACTTAGGCATTTGCAATAGTGACTTCAACCTCCACTCCCGGATCAGTACTGTTGGGGAAGCCGCCCCGCAGCCATGGCTTTCAAAGAAATAAATGGATTTTTAACAAAGACCGTATAGTTTTAAATGTTGAGATTGAACTTTCCCTTTCTCGCTGCCCCGGTCCTCCTTTCAGTTAATACACCAATATAGCTTTTAAGACAATGGTGTGATTGTCTGCTAGTATATCGGGAGCTTGTAAAACAAGTTCTTGCCTTCATGGGGCTTGCACTCTGAAAGGGTTCCCTGTGCAGGTTTCTACCCTCTACTTACTTAACTGTTCCTTGACTGCCACCACGTGAACAGTCAGATTCTTTCTCCCTCTGGAAGTTTCCTATTTGACTGTTTCTCCTGTTGGGCAACAAACTCTGAGAGCACAGACTGCGACCTCTTGTGTAGTGGAAGGTCCTGTTCGGGTTAAGATACCTTCCATACATTAAGAATTTATTGAGTGAATATACGTTTAGAGATAACTTGATTTACATTCCTTTTGGAGAAGAAGCTGATAGCCCCCAGAAAAAGATTAATTTACTCTGAGTTACACTCTTAAGCACTATGATGGAATATAATTTATTCTCTCATTCTGTATCAGTACTGTTTAAGCACATATTTTGTGCCAGGCACTATTTGAGATCCTGGGGATACAAGAGACAACACAGAACGAGTCTCAACTCAGATAAAACGCTGTACATTTAAAGAGCCACACAAGAATTGTGATGTAAAATAAATCAAAGAACTGATGGTAGATTGCCATCTGTGATGATTAATCTTGATAGGATTTAGAGACACTGTAGGGGAAAAGGGCCAGCCAAAGAAACACACCCTGACCTGATATTAGAGCCAAAGAAACACACTTTGGCTCTGAAACCAGAGCCAAATCTGCCCCTGACCAATTAAGCAGAAAACCAACCAATCCTTGAGCAGAAAATCCACCAATCCCTGAGCAGAAAACCAACCAATTCCTGAGCAGAAAACCAACCGATTCCTGAGCAGAAAACCAACCAATCTCTGAGCAGAAAACCAACCAATCCCTGAGCAGAAAACCAACCAATCTCTGAGCAGAAAACCAACCAATCCCTGAGCATGAGATCTAGCCAATCTGATCTCAAGGAACTGAAAACTGACCAAGTCCACCCTGAAAAATCTTCTTCTTGGAAAGACTCCGCCCCTAAGAAGCCCTGTATAATAAGTCTTGCACCTGTTCAGTTTGCTGCTTTCTTTTTCACCCTGACAGAAGTAGCCACTCTCCTGGATTCTTCCCTCCCAATAAATCTCTTGAATGAGGTTTGGGTGAGACCTTCTTTCCCCGGAATGGAGCGGAGGGAAGAAGTAGCAACTTTTTGGCTGAGTCACAGTACAACAGAACAGAACAGAACAAAGCAGGGTTGTAACACTTTGACTGGGGAAACCTCCCCTAGCTAAGCAGAGTTGTTACCCTCTGCTTAGGGACCTAGCTAAACTGTAACAACTTCTCTGGGGAAGCCCTCACCTGCACCAGCACAACTGTTTGTTACATTGAGGAAACATCTCTCTAGAACAGGGCTGTAAGCTGCTATGCTTTGTGTGACCTGTGCTACTCCTTGCCTCCCGATTGCCAGGATCCCTTTCCATCCAAGCTGCAATACTTACAGTCACCACGGAAACCAGCCTTTGGACATGTCTGTGAGGGAGTTTCTAGGTTGGATTAGTTGAAGTGGGAAGAACCTGTAATGGTCTGTCCTGTCCCTTTAAGAGACAAGCCTCGCCCACTCTCTCCTCTGTCTACCAAGGCAAAGGGATCTTCCTTCCACTTCCAGCCTGAGCTCCTTCTTCCCTTTCCCCCTCTCTTTCCCAAAGAGCTAACCTCTCGAGAGAGAGAGAGAGAGAGACTCCTCTTCCCCCTTCTTCCCTTCCTCTGTTCCCTGTCATAACCCACTAAATAAATAGCCACTTTCTCTGCATATCGTGCCTATCTGTCTCTGTCTCTCACCCTCTGCAGCTCATCATGGGACCAATTGACCCACTGAGGTCTCTCACCTGCAGCGCTGCTCCCTGCCTGGGACTCACTGCCCCTCATGTCCCGCTGCCTGCTGCCCCTTGGGGAACAGCATCATTTTATTTTTACCATTATAGAACCACCCTAAATATGAGAGGCACCTTTGGATGAACTGGCAGGGCTGAATCAAAAGGAGAAAATACTGGGCATCAGACATCATCTCTCTGTTTCCTGACAGCCTATGCAACTGTTGTGCCCAGATCCTTGAAGTCCCCCAAAAACCAACAAGGAAACTGAGTCCTGTATGTAAAAGCCTTTATTTTATACAAGCTTGCAAACTCGGTCTCTCATTGTGTCCAACATATTGGAATAATCGGAGAGCCCAGAGTGCTGTGGGACAATGGTTTTACCCTGTAAAAATTTGTTTCTTGTACTTGTTTAATAAAATGTTGATTGGCCAGTAGTCAGACAGGAAGTATAGGTGGGGCAACCAGGCAGGAAGTAGAGATGGGGCGTTGAGAACAGGAGAATTATGGGAAGAAGAGAGATGCAGTCTGCAGTCATCACCCAGACACAGTGGAAGCCAGACACAGAGCAAGCAAGATGTGACTGCCTTGCCGAAAAAAGTACGAAGCCATGTGTCTAACACAGACAAGAATTATGGGCTAAGTTATAATAGTTACTAAGAAGCCTGAGCTAATAGGCCAATCAGTTTATAATTAATGTAGACCTCTGTGTGATTCTTTGGGACTTAACAGCTGTGGGACCAGGTGGGATAGAAATCCCTGTCAACACCCAAGCTCAGTTAGAGTTTTTTTTTTGTAGTAGTAAAGGTGGGGGTGAGGGATTTATTTCCAAGGTTCAGGACCCCTGATTGGCTGACATTTGTCTAGGGGTGTCCTGGTGAATGTCTGCTGGCAGGTGATCCTATCTACAATGGTTAGAACATTTGAAATTTCCTTTAAATGATCTGTTCTTGGGTGGTGCCTGAGTAGTCTTAGTTTGTGGTTCTTCCTCCAACCAGGTATTGCCTCAGGGTAAACTACTGAGCCTNGAAATTTCCTTTAAATGATCTGTTCTTGGGTGGTGCCTGAGTAGTCTTAGTTTGTGGTTCTTCCTCCAACCAGGTATTGCCTCAGGGTAAACTACTGAGCCTCAGGCCTCCCTTAGGCTTATAGTGACTAGGTCCAACACTGGCAGGTGATAACAGCTGGAAGTTAAGAACTTCCTTTGGGTGGTCTGAACCTATTAAGCTTATCATGGTTGGCTGAGTCCTAAAGTGCTGCCACTTCACCATGATGGCCTATACCCACCCAAAATGAGCCAAAGTCAAAGTTTCCCCTTAAGTTGCTTTTTTCTCAGGTACTGTGTTGCAGCAACAAAACAAGGAACTTACTTACCATCTGAACAAAAACCAAAAGAGAGGAAGTGAGGGTTGTCTGGAGGAAAAAGGAGAGCCAGTTCTTGTGCGAGTTTCAGACAACAGCAAATTCAAAACCCTAAGGTGGAGGAAACTGAAAAGGACTAGATTGTAACATGAGGGCCGGCTTGTTGGGGTTTCTGTCCCGTCCAGTACCCTACAGACGGCATGCCCCAGAGAAAGTCACACAGAGATCTCCATAAGTTACAAAACTGATTGGCCTATTAGGTCAGGCTACTTATTAGCTCTTGTAGCTTATATTAACCCATTATTCTGATCTATGTTAGCCATGTGNGTTTTATTAAAATACATGATTGACAGAATACAGACAATTCTCCTGCACCACTAGATGAAAAGAATGAGCAGAGAGTGGGGTTGGACAGGGAGGTGAGGTCACAGAGGTATTTGGGAGTTAGATCATGAAGGGTGTGAAGGACTAGAAGGGCCTTTGCACACTGGACCCAGGGAGCTGACTGTCAAGACTTGGGCTTTTATATAGATGAGATGGAAAAGCCATTGGAAAATTTGGTGAGTTGCTATGAAACTAATTCACTTGCATTTAAAAAAAAGACTTATTTTATCATTATTTTATGTGTATGAGTGTTTTGTCTGCATGTATGCATATGACCACAAGCACGCCTAGTGCCCTCAAAGGTCAGAAGAGGGTTTCAGATCCCCTGGGACTGGAGTTACAGACAGGTTGCAAGTCACTGTGTTGGGTTCTGGTAATTGAGCCAACCAGTATATACAGCTTTAAAAAATAATGCAGAGCCAGGTGGTGGTGCACGCGTTTAATCTCAGCACTCGGGAGGCAGAAGCAGACGGATCTCTGTAAATTTGAGGCCAGCCTGGTCTACAGAGCAAGTTCCAGGACTGGCTCAATAGATACTGAGAAACCCTGTCTTAAAAAAACAAAAAACAAAACAAAACAAAAAAGCAGAAAGAGAGAGAGAGACAGACAGACAGAGACAGAGAGAGAGCAGACTCTCCAAGTATATGCTACATCCAAGGAAGACTAGGGGTTTGAATACAAATGTGGAAGAAGGCTGGTAGAAGTAATTACCATAGTGGATTTTCTAAGTGTTTACTCCTGAAAACTCTACTTCTTGGTGTTAAATTTCAAGCCCTGGCACAAATGGCTGAGATGTCTATTTAACATATCAAAGCAGACCTGGCCTCCAGGTTCTCCCAGCATCCTGGGAAGAGTCCATACCTGTTACAGGGTAAGGCTGGCACATCCCACCTGCTAGCCTGAACTCTTCAGCCAGAAGCTAGGCTGCCCTTCCTCCAGAGGCTCTGCGCTATGTAATCCAGACATTTTGATTGCTTGCCCCCTTTGTACCTTTGGCCTCTTGGCTGCTGTACCTGGTTCCCCTCCCCTTCTCTATACAGGGCCCAGCTCAGTCTGAACTCACTCTGGACTCGCCCAGATATCCCTGCCTCTGACTACGCTTTCCTTTCATCAACAATAAACTTTCTCCTCCACCAGACCTAGGGGCAGTCATGTCCTTTTTATTTGTTTGTTTTTTATTTGTTTGTTGTTGTTTTCCTTGGGTTCTGCCCCCAGACAGAGTTTCTCTGTAGCTTTGGAGTCTGTCCTGGAACTAGACCTGGTATTGTAGACCAGGCTGGCCTCTAACTCACAGAGATCCTCCTGTCTCTGCCTCCCAAGGGCTGGGATTAAAAGCATGTGCCACCACTACCCGACTTTGTCTAGTATTTTTGTCTGGTGTGATTGCTGTTGTTGTTGTTTGTTCGGTTGATTCTGATGGTTGGTCTTGTTACTTGGTGGAACTTAGAATCAATCACCTCGGAGACAGAACTTTGTGAAGTCTCCATGGTGTTACAGCATTAGGTGAGAAGTGTCATGGTCTGTCCTGTCCCTGTAAGAGACAAGCCCCGCCCACTCCCCCCTTCAGCCTAGGCAAGCAGATCTTCCTTCTACTTCAAGCCCATGTGCTCTCTGCCTTCTACGGGAGAAGTGGCTGCTGTGGCTCCTCTCCTCCTCTCCCCCTTCCTCTCTCTCTGTTTTATTCCCCCCTCCCCTTCCCTTTCCTTCCCTTTTACTGAATAAACTATACCCAAACCCTCTCTCTGCATGGCATGCCTATCCGTCACCCACCTGCCACAGCTGCCCCACCGACATGCCAAGGTCTCTAACCCACCACCTCCTACCCACCTGGGACCCACGGAGGCCTCATGTGGTGGAACCCGGCTGTCCCTCGTGGCCTGCTGCCGCCCCTCAGGGAACTGCGCCATTTTACTTAAACCATTACATTGGTGCTCTGTGAATAGGCCAGGCTCTCTCCACATTCTCTCCTGTCCACGGGTGAGCCAGCAGAGGACATGTGGAACCCTGGGCTCAGGAGCTGGGTATCTACCTGTGAGCACTGATCTCTTTGCACACCAGTGGCTTCAGTGGTGAGTTTTCCCCTTCCAGTCAGCTTAACTGTTTCTCCGAACCTGAGGAATTGACCGTTGAGCTCCGGGAAATCCTATGGTGTTCCTAGACATGGGGGGAGGTTGCCCCCAACCACAGCCCTCACTGCTATGGTTGAGCCCTTTGCTGACATTCATTCATCTTTGGTTGCTTTCCATAGCTAAAAATGTGATCGGACAACCCAAGGTAATCCTACCCCACTAGCACTGCACAAGGTGAGCAGTGCGTTCTCTCTGGGACCCGAGATCCCTCAGAGTTTTCTTTCTCTTTTCTTTTTCTTTTCTTTTGGACCACTTGTAAGTGGTCCCTGCTGTGAGAGATTGTCCAGGATGGCCTCTAGCCTCTGGCTTCCCAGTCACCCAGACCACGGCCAGTCAGGCTACATCAACACCCGGCCTGTGGATAAAAGATGTTTTCCTATAGGCCTTGCAGTGTTGCTGTTTTTGCAGGTTTTCACATTTTCAGCTATAGAATATAAACCCTCAAACTGTCAGCCACCCACTTGCACACTCTCTGCTGGTGTCCCACTGGTTCTGCTTTTCCTTTTGCAGGGCAGCCCCTTCCCCACCCGTCTGAAAATGCTCTTTTCCTCTCGTTCCCATTCCTTCTATTCTACCCCTGACACCACTACCGCTGGTCCCACAGAAACTGACAAGATTAGTCAGATCTGTGAGGCAGCTGTTTTCAATTCCAGCTTTTCCTCCTTTCCTCCCTGCCATGGCTTGTGGCACAAAGGATTGGCAACAGGACGGATCTAGCCTCTAGGTCTCTCTTGATATTATGTTTAAAACTCCTGTGGCTCAAAAAACATGACTTCTCAATATAACATGTGACCACTGCCATTTTCACTGAGGTCAGGTGACTTCAGGGTCAGGTCAGATGACCAGTTCCCACCATCTTTACTGAGGTATTCCTTGCCTGGTCCCCTGGTGCTGACTCTGTCACATGTGTGTTTTGTGCAGTGGCATTCCTTTGGTAGGGCACACCAAGAGCATCCACATCGCCCAACTTCTGTTTAGTGTGTGTGTGTGTGCATACATGTGACTTAAATGTACCTTTGATTACTGTTAAATGTTATACTTGTCTGCCCATTATATATCATTCCAGACTATTTAAATTGGCATGTACTTTTAAGTCTCTTACAAAAATACTATATGTTTAATCCAACCCTGCTTTAAAATATATTAAACTGTTCTCTACTATTGTCAGTTCTACTGATAAGCTTTATTCTTTTAAATATTTATTTATTTATTATGTATGCAATATTTTGTCTGTGTGTATGCCTGAAGGCCAGAAGA
>LOEQ01001660.1:11591-32161 GCA_001685075.1 Bramus lutescens | reverse complement strand
GGAAGAGCAGGCAATGCTCTTAACCGCTGAGCCATCTCTCCAGCCCTCTACTGTACTCTTGTGGTGGTAATGCCTCACCTGCATTACTCTCTACTGTACCATTGGCGAGCTGGGCAAGGGCCTGGAGATTAAAGGAACACACAGAGACATAGGTCATTTGTGAGGAGCAAATGCTGTTTATTCAAGCTTAGCAAAAACCTTATATCCTAGCTATATGCTGCACAATGGAAATCCCCCCAGGCAGGTAGAAAATTACCAGATCCAAGGGTAAACAAGACCCCTAAGCTAACCATCAGTGGGACAGAGGGAGCACAGGAGCAAATAGGATGTTTAGCCAGAAACTGCAACAAGATGTTTGGCCAGAAACTGCAAGCTATCCTCAATATGAACCCCGGGAGAAAGGGTAGCACTGTGGGCCCTACAGTGACTTTGTACAACATTGTATGTGGGTGACAATGAAGATTTTACTTCACTCCTCCCCTGGTGTGCTAACATGGGGGGGCTGATTACATCTATGTAAAACCTGAGGAAGCTTGGAAAGGAATTCTAGACATACAAAAAAACAAGTTTAGCTGCATTTATTTTTTCAGATGAGCTCTGTTTGCTGGCAGCAAGTAGGGGTACCGCAGCTCCTTTAAGAGAAGTGTTTCTATTTTCCTATTTCAGCAGTAGCAAAAAAAAAAAAGCGTGGTTTCAAAATGGTGGCTTCCTGGTCCATGCTGCTAGCATGAACTCTGGTTCTTTCAGGAGGCCAAGCACTTGAATGGGGTTTGTGGGTAATGTGCTGCAAATTACTTGGTGGCACCATGGGCCAACTGGTTACCAGAGTTGAGGTAGTAAGCGTAGCTCCCACCCGGCAGTCTCAGAGGTGGTGAACGAATCTCTGCCATGTTGGACTGGGCAGGGCCAACAGGTGGGATGGTAGAGTTGGTCTTAGCCATGCCTGCTTAGCAATAAAAACAAAGTGCTCCTGGTCAAAAAGTAATTACAGATATGCATGCAATAAAGACATATTCAGATGAAAAAGACCTCTAAATGGGTAACAGTGTTGGATAAATATATGTAGGCTTGAGAGAGGAAAAAGAGTGTAGACGGTTACATAATGAAAGAGTACAGACAATCATAGGTTAAAGGATTAAAGATAATAAAATAAATATTAAACTTGTAGAAAACGTGATAGAGTAAGAAAAATAAGCCACGTAAAGATGGAATATATACAGAGAGTCTAGATTGTTGGGACTCATGAGGCCAGGCCTGAGGCCCAGTCTAACTTCCTGAGCCTAACTCAAGTTGGCATGAGGCCTACTGTAACTTCTTGAGCCTAACTTGAGTTTGGTGATCTGTCTTTGGCCATGACTTCAGTATACGAGTGACTCAGCACAGCCTGACCTAAACCCGCCTCTGCCCAGCCACTGCTAACGTGGCAGGATATTATTGACCCTTATTCCTTACTCCACTTCAACTCATCCCAAGACTCCTGCCCTATATAAGTTCCTGCCTAATGCAATAAAATGAGATCTTGCTTTGACAAGATTCCTGACTTGGGATGGTTCTGTCTGGTGGCTAGGAGGGAGGTCCAAGGAGAGTCCGACTGGACTGGCTCTGCCTCCACTCTATCTGACAGAGATCCTGGCACTGGATCATGTATATTATTGTGTTGTCTTTGAATTTTTTGACTGTGAAGGAGCTAAGTACAGAGAGACATTTAATTATATGGGCTGCTAAGATAAACCAACATATATACTTTAAAGGTATCTTGACTTCAAAATTTGGGTCTAAGGATTTATTGCTTTGGAAAAGAGGTTCTTCTTTTGTTTCCACAGAAGATGAGAACCTGTGTATTTCTTCCAAACTAATGTGGTTTGATGTATTCCATGAACCCCTCCAAAAGAAAATACTTTGCCCAACAAAAAGCAGGAATCAGTTTGGAGAGAACTATGCCCATATTCCCAAATATTGTTTATAAACATTTGTTTACATTTAAAGGGGGATATGCTATCGAGATTTGCATTGGTATGGATGGATCTTGGTTTATTCACATAAATTTGAGGTCAATTTTGTTATATGTATATTTCTGCTCTTGATTAAGGTATTGTGTTTGTGAACCTCACTTAAAATGTAATGTATAATTAAGAAATACAGATTAATAAATAGTCATCTATAGTAGTCAAGCTTGTAGTCATGTTAGTTAAATTTTCTAGATATAGAGATATATTTTCAGTTAGATAGTTATTCTTCAAATCTTTTGGAGACCTTTAGAATATGGCATTTAAAATGTTTTAAGAACTTAGGACTTTTCATGNTGGGTCTAAGGATTTATTGCTTTGGAAAAGAGGTTCTTCTTTTGTTTCCACAGAAGATGAGAACCTGTGTATTTCTTCCAAACTAATGTGGTTTGATGTATTCCATGAACCCCTCCAAAAGAAAATACTTTGCCCAACAAAAAGCAGGAATCAGTTTGGAGAGAACTATGCCCATATTCCCAAATATTGTTTATAAACATTTGTTTACATTTAAAGGGGGATATGCTATCGAGATTTGCATTGGTATGGATGGATCTTGGTTTATTCACATAAATTTGAGGTCAATTTTGTTATATGTATATTTCTGCTCTTGATTAAGGTATTGTGTTTGTGAACCTCACTTAAAATGTAATGTATAATTAAGAAATACAGATTAATAAATAGTCATCTATAGTAGTCAAGCTTGTAGTCATGTTAGTTAAATTTTCTAGATATAGAGATATATTTTCAGTTAGATAGTTATTCTTCAAATCTTTTGGAGACCTTTAGAATATGGCATTTAAAATGTTTTAAGAACTTAGGACTTTTCATGACAATGAGACACATCTGCTCCTGGCAGCACCAATTACTTCAAGAAGATGGGCATTGAAGAGGCTCCTTATGGAGTTTGTTAGTCATTTGGGCAAGAAACTGCTCTTGCCTGCACTGCTTGATGCTATGCTGTATGAACTGGATATGTAGGACTTTCCTAAAGGTGAGGCCATCCCTCAGGGTTCCCACTTCATGAAAAAGTCTGCCAGACATTCTACAGGACACAGAAGAAAGCAACTGATGAACTTTGCCAATACAAGGCATAATAGTTCTTCAAATTTCCTGCTTTATGGAAAAGTCTCCTGGACACTATGGGCCTGTAGTCTGAAGATGTACCCCAATGTTACAAAAGAACTTTGGGTGACTATCCTTGCAATGAGATGTCTCTGTCAATTCTAGAGTTTTGGAAGTTGTTATAATGCACTTCCTGTTAACTTAGTAATATTATATCTTTATGGAGTCTTTGATGGGCTTGAAGAATAGATAGTTATTATTATAGTTTTTCTTAGTTATGATAAAAGATAAAATAGCTTAAATATTGTAACTGTAATTCTTGTTTGATACCCATTTTGCTATATGTAATTTTACTATGTTAAAACCTTCTTTTTCATTTAGACAGAAAAGGAGAAATGGTGCAGGAAGTTCTTTTGTATATGTGTTGTTTTTATTGGTTAATGAATAAAGAAGCTGCTTTGGCCTGTGATAGGGCAGGATAGAGTTAGGCAGGAAAAACTAAACAGAATGCTGGGAGAAAGTAGGTGGAGTCAGAGAGAAGCCATGGAGCCGCTGCAGGAGACAAATGCCGGATGCCAGATGGAACTTTACCAGTAGGCCACAGCCACATGGCAATACACAGATTAATAGAAATGAGTTAATTTAAGATATAAGAGCTAACTAGCAATATGCCTAAGTGATGGGCCAAGCAGTGTTNCACATGGCAATACACAGATTAATAGAAATGAGTTAATTTAAGATATAAGAGCTAACTAGCAATATGCCTAAGTGATGGGCCAAGCAGTGTTTAAATTAATACAAATTTTTGTGTGATTATTTCAGGAGTCTGGGTGTCCAGGAAATGAATGAACAGCCTCTGACCTCCAATCCCTGCCTGGATGTTAGTTCCTTCACTCTCCCAATTGCCCCAAGCCAAAGCCTAAATTATTAAGGTCACCTACTGTCCTCCTTTCTTAAGTACACAATGTATCTAATACAGCACTCTGTCAACTCCACCATGAAGACATAGTACACAGCAAAATGCTTTTTACCACCTTGTCATAACCTTCCCACCCCTACCAGCCCCACCTGGGCAAGTGGAGAGCTTCCTAACTGCTCAACTGTAGTCTGCTTGGCACACGGAAGCCAGTGTTCTATTTTCTTTCCTTTTGGAAGCGTGGGGTGGAGGTGGGAGAAGCATTGAGACAAGTTATCATGTGGCCAGACTGGTTCTGAACTTGTTTTGTAGCTGAGAATGGTCTTGAACTCTTGATCCTTCTGCCTCTACCTTCCAAGTGCTAGGATTACAGGTATATACTACTGTGTCCAGTTTCTATTTTAAAATTATAAACCTAGTTAATGTATTCCCCTGGTCAAAGTATGTTATAGCTTTGCCATCACACTTGAAAGAAAAATCCTTGGTTATCTCATGTCTTAGTCAAGGTTCTATTGCTGTGAAGAGATGCCATGGCCACAATACTTCTTATAAAGGAAAGCATTTAATTGGTGCTTACCTAGAGTTCCAGAGGTTTAGTCCATTATCAACATGGCAGGAAGCATGGCAGCAAACAGGCAGACATTGTGCTGGAGAAGGAGCTGAGAGTTCTACATCTGGGTCTGCAGGCAGCAAGAAGAAAGAGCCACTGGGCCTGGCTTGGGCTTCTGAAATCTCAAAGCCTACCTCCCAATGACATATTTCCTTCAACAAGACCATGCGCCTATCCCAATAAGGTCATACCTTCTAATCCATTCAAATGATGCCACTGCCTGGTGATCAAGCATTCAAATCTGATCTATGAGCCTATAGAAGCCATTCTTGTTCAAACTACCACACCAAGATTGTATGGATACAGTGTGATGTGGTCCTGCTCATTTCCCCATCTCAACAACCTTCTTGCTATGAGTGCCCCCTTCTATTCAGGATAGCCTTTCCTGAGTGCCTCAAATTGGTCTTTTGAATGGTGTAGTACCATTTGTCATTCGTTAGAGCTGTATAGCATTTATTGAGCTTGCTCTGTGTGAGCTAATACATTCGGCACTTAGTACAGGTAATTTGTGTGCATGCACACATGTGTGTCTATGTGTTCCTGCACACTTATCCAGAGGTTGGTGTCTTGTGTTTTCCTCACTTCTTCTCTACCTTCTTTTTTGAGACAGGGTCTTTCCCTGAACTTGAAGTTTACTGATTGAGTAGACTAGCTGGCCAGCAAGTCCCAGGAATTCTCAGCTCTGTGGTATATATTATACGTGTGTGTATCAGGTTTTTCACATGGATGCTGGGGATCTGAGCTCAGGTCCTGCCTGTGCAGCAAGCAGTTTACCAACAAAACATCTCCCCAGTCTCACCATAGGTAATTTTCATCAAAACAGCCACAGCCTCCATGCAGATGGCTGTTTTCTCTTTAAAAATAAGGAAACTGAGGTCCAGTGAGTGTTAGGTATTCTCATGTGCATTGATATGTATGTGTGTCTATGTGAGGGTGCTGAATCCCCTGGAACTATAGTTACAGAGAGTTGACTGCCATGTGGGTCCTGGGAATTGTACCAGGGTCTTCTGGAAGAGCAGCCAGTACTCTTAACCACTGAACCATCTCTCCAGCCCCAAGCTTTAGGTATTTCATTCAAAGTAGCTGAGCTAGGCATTGGCACTGATAGAATTTACATCCAGATGTTTATGATTTTAAATCTAAATTCCTTTCTTTACATCCTATCACCTCTTTTATTATTTTATTACTTTATTTTTTAAAAAACAAAGTCTTATGTTTCTATGTGACCTCTAGTTACACAGAACTCATTATGAAGAAAAACTGGTCTTGAACTCACAGAGATTCACCTGCCTCTGCCTCCCAAGTGCTGGGATTAAAAGTTTGCACCACCAGACATGACTAGGCCCTATTACCTCTATTAAATGTAGCGGTTTCTGGTTTCTGTGAGGTTTTTAACGTTGTAGAGGATGGGGAAGAACTGGGCCAATGTGAAAGCATTTTACTCTATGCTCTTTCTGGTCCAGAAGAGCAATGAGGAGGGTCCACAGCATCCTTTATCTGAGTGACAGGGCCTGTGGGTCTGAGAAAACCAGCTCCCGGCAAACAGCTATGATGATGTCTCTCTTTTGTCTCCAAATGCTAATAGTTCTGGATTCAAAAATCTTTTCTCTCTTTGACTGGACCCGGATAGAATAGAACAAGAAACTTACAGCATGTAATTTGGCATTTTACTGGTATGGTAAGCTTACAAAAATTTTGTTCTCCCTGACAAGGCTCAGCTAATTCTATCAAAATAAATCTCTGGAGGGGAAAAAAGCTCTCTTTGAAAGACTACGAGAAGCCCTTTCAAGAACAAAAATAACACTTAAAACCAATGTTCTGTGTATCTCCTTTTTCTCCTTTTTCAGAAGAAATCCTGCCCTTTCTGATAATAGGAAATAAAGAATGTCATAGAAAATGTATCAACATTCAGCACGCTGAGAAGAGTGGAAATAATTTCCTCACACTGTACTTTAAGTTTTAAAAGATTTGTGGCACAGACTGCTTCCACATCCATGTGTCACTTGTCAGTGCTCAGCACTGTGACAGCGTAGGTAATTAGTCAGACATCCACTGGAGACACTGCGATAGCATCTGAGGTAGGGCTGTAAGGGAGGTGACCATGTCCTGAAGGTGGAGCTCAAACAAGTGAGATGGTGTCCTTGAAAGAAGAGGCCAGGGAGTGGGCTTGCCTTCTTCTCTACCATATGACAATATTTTCAGAAGACAGTGGTCTGTAACCCAGATGAGGAACTTCACCAGATCCTGGCTTAGCTAGTACTCCAACCTCTGACTTTTAGCCTCCAGATCTGTGAGTGAAATTTTCTTCACAATGCATAATGACACATTTTTTAATCATGACACCGAGAGGCTGAGACAGGAAGGCTATGAATTTGAAGCCATCCTAGGGTACTTAAGTAGTGTCCTATTACCAAAAAGAAAAGCAAGGGAAATAGAATGAGAAAGAGAAGGGGGAGGGAAAAGGAAACCTAAATTCTGTTCTTCGTAAGCTACCTCGTCTCTGGATTTTATTTTTTATTTTGGTTTATTTCATTTTGTTTGTTTGTTTTCAAGACAGGGTCTCTCTGTAGTTTTGAAGCTTGTCCTGGAACTCGCTCTGTAGACCAGACTGCCCTCGAACTCACAGAGATCCTCCTGCATCCGACTCCCAAGTGCTGGGATTAAAGGCATGTGCCACCACTACCTGGCTGTAATTTTTGTTATAACATTGCAAACTGACCAAGGTGGATAAGACATTGTCTTTCCAGGGAAGGATTCTGTTATTAACCTAGAATTTAGTGTTTATAAAACCTCTCTATATATAGGGACGCAAAAATCACAATTGTTCTGCTTTGAGATCAAAGTAATAAGTTATTATTAGGAAACAAAATAAAATATTCACAACCTTGATCATTTTAACTTAAGTACTGGGCTGGGGGGCTTTCAGTTTGCAGTCCTGGTACCAGAGTTAAAAGAAACAGGTCTGCTAAGCCATGTTGGGTCAGCACCACGGACAGCACCACCAGCCCCCTCCTGGTCGGTCACTCACATCAAACCAGAGCAATGGAATTTTCCGGAGAAGACCATTCTCTCTAGGCTCCTTCCTCTTTAGATTCTCACTGGGGAGGAAGCCTCACCTTTGTGGTCTCTGGAGACTTCGGCTCAAAAACCTCTTAAAATTAAAGCTAAGTCTGCTTAGAGAAACTGAAGGTGGTGAAGGGGAAGATGTGATGGTTTTAAAGGGCACTTTTCTCTTCTGAACCCAGGCTTCCATGAGAAGGTACCAAGATGTGGAGCCAAGTTTACTATGCTGTTGAACATCTTAAGACCAGCTAGTTCTCACTGGTATGAAACTGGAAGCTTGCTTCCTGCTGAGGCCAAAGATGTTAAAGGACCAACAAAACAAAACAAACCCACAAAGGTTTAGTTGCCTAATCCTAGGAGTGTAGTTTTGAAGTTTGGTTGATCTTGAGTGTGTCTGTTAGCTTATTTGCTATTTCTCACCTGTAAACGTCTTTTAAATGCTTAGCTTAGGGCCGCTGAGGTGGCTCAACAGGTAAAAATGCCTGCTGCCGAGCCTTAAAACTGTGTTCAATCCAGGGACCCATATGGTGGAAGGAGAGAAGCAACTCCCACTAAATTGCCCTCTGACTTCCACGTGCATGCTGTCACACACACACACACACACACTCATGCATGCTCTCACAGGCACACTTTGACATCCACACACAAAACAAACAAACAAATAAATAAATGTTTTAACTGTAATCAAAAGATTTATTATATTTTATGTGCATGGGTGTTTCGCCTGCACATGTGTCTGTGCACCACTTACATGCTTGGCTCCTGGAGGAAACCAGAAGATGGTGTCAAATGTCCTGGAACTGGAGTTACAAATAGGTGTGAGCCGCTATGTGGGTGCTGGGAATTGAACCTGGGTCCTCTGCAAGAGCAGCCAGTGCTCTTAACCACTGAGATATTTCTCTAGCCCCTGTTATAACATTTTAAAACTTAATAGAAAAAAAACTTAACTTAAAGTTCAGCCTAAGAAACATCTCAGGGCTAGAGCCAGGGTGGAGTATTTGTGAAAGGGTCTAAGGAAAGAACACAAAGGAGTCTGTAAATGGATTTAAATTCATAGCACATCTCCTTAAAGTGGTGGTGGGGTGTTCTATTATGGGGGTGCCATCAGCTCTGCTGTCACTGGAGACATTAACAGTGACGGGGCAGTTCCTGATTGGGCTTTCAGTTCTCAGGCAGGTTGTGGGCTTTCTGTGTCCCTAATGAGGCAGTCTTAGGTTCTTCCCTAGTCTTCTCAGGCTGACTAAGATCTTACTCATCGGAAGCTGCACTTCTCCATCCAGTGCTGTCAGGCATCAGGGGCTTCCATGCTGGGCTTCCCACACCCCTCTACTTGGCAAGCTTTAAACGCGACACACGTTTATCTCTTCCTGAATTTTTTACTCGTCTTTTTATTTATTTATTTTTATGTGTACATTTGTCTGTGTGACGGTGTCAGACTCCATAGAACTGGGGTTACAGACAGTTGTGAGCTGCCATGTGGGTGCTGAGAGTAGAACCTGGGTCCTCTGGAAAAGCAGCCAGTACTCTTAACCACCGAACCATCTCTCCAGCCCAGATTTTACCCATCTTTTAAGGCCTTTGTTTTCACTGGGTTTTCCTAATTTGCCATCGCAACAAAAGAATCACCTTATCTCCTATGCACAGCCTTGCTTTGAATATGGATTATCTCCTTTGCAATAGATGGTATGCTCCTCCAGAGAAGTAACTTACTTTGTAAAGAAATAATTTCAGGTATTAGTCTCCACCTGCACACCAGTCCTTCAATGAGACCATCACCACAGACCAGGAAGTGAAGGAGAAACAGACGGGTTGAAGTAGGTATCCACCAGTAACCCTCTTCTCTCCTCCATTTGTGACTTCCTTTGGAGCAAAGAGAAAGCTGTGCTGCCCCCTCTCTCATTTAACCACCACGACGGGTTTTGAGGCTCTTTAAAACTACCTTTACCCCATGCCTTTCTGAAGTGCCTTTAGGACAGTGTACGGGTATTTTGCATAACTGCTGTAGACCGGAAGTGTCTTCAGTGGAAGGTAGTGCTCAAAGTCCAGGTCCTAGTTATATCCCGTCAATGTTTCCATTATACAACTCCCTCCAGAAGGGTTTGTTTCTCACTGGCTTAATCTGTATAGGACGTCAGCCCGACACGCAAGTTCTCAGTCCTGCTGCAACGTAGGGAATCTTTGTCGGCCTTAGAACATATATTTTAATCAGCGCAGTGATTCTGGGTGTGGAAGGTTGTTTCTCTGCTGGGAAAGCCAACCCAGCCTGTGCTGGACACGCCTCGGATATTTGTATCATGTCGTATTCCACCCTACAGGTGATTCTGACGGTCTATGCTGTGGTATCCTTCAGGGTCTCCTGTGAGTTTCCTGTGTGCTGGACATTATCCTAGAGCACAAATGGCTCCAGGCCTTTCAGGAACATGAGCACTGCGCCTTTGTCTGAATCCTTCAGGGAAAATGCTAAGGACAAACTTTTTGAACATCTCTCGGGCGGAATGCCTAACCTAGGCTATTCTGTTACCTGCTCACTTCGGAAGCTATGAATCCTCAGAATCAAAGGCAGTTTCCCTTGCTGAGAGCAAATATTTTATTTGTTTTCCTCTGGGTTTCCTTTTCTTTTCTTTTCTTTTTTTTCCTTTGTTTTTCGAGACAGGGTTTCTCTGTGTAGCTTTGGAACCTATCCTGGAACTCGCTCTATAGACCAGGCTGGCCTCAAATTTCTAGAGACCCACCTGCCTCTGCCTCCAGAGTTCTGGGATTAAAGGCGTGCACCACCACCTGGCAAACTTTTGGTTTTTTTTTAAGTTTTTTTTGTTGTTGCTTGTTTGTTTCGGTTTTTATTTTGGGGGGGCTTCAGTTTTGGTTTGGTTTTTTCGAGACTGGGTTTCTCTGTCCGGGTTTTCTTTAACCTTTGAGTCTCAAGTTCGTTGTCCCTTCCCTACTCCTAGTCTGAGAACTCCCCGTCCGGCAGAGCTGTGGGTGTGGTGGGGACTACTTGCCCTATGTGGATGTTTTTCACGAGTGAGGTCATTTACCACACCTATTCTCTTTTGCTCCAAGCCCTCTTCTCCTCTAATACTCAGTTTGTTTTTAGGCATTGCCAATGGCCTCTCCTTCCTTCAACGTCACACCAGCTTCCTTTGGGACCTCTCTGACACCAGAGAGTAGAGAAAATGGAGACTGGATGAATCAGGAGAGTGGAAAGTTAAACTGTCTTGTAGGAATTTCTCATATAAAAAAACATCTATTTAGAAACTTCCTAATAACCAGGTGCGTTTGGGCCAGCCTGATCTACAAAGCTAGTTCCAGGACTGGCAGGGCTGCTGCACAGAGAAAAAAAAAAAAAGAAAAAAAATAAGAAGGAGAAGAGGAGGAGGTGAAACTTCCTGCTTTGGGAATTCTAACAAAAAACTATTGGTGTCGCTTGGGCCAATTACTTACTTCCTCAGGTGTCAAGGGAAAGGGTTTAATATTTAATGGGCTCAACAAACACTTATTGAGTGAGCAAACTAGGTAAAGCCTTCTCCTTACAGTAATAGGTAATTAATTCTGACTGTAGAAAAAGGAAGTGCTATTCAAAGAGAAATAAAATAAGACCTCAGGTCAGGAAAGGGTTAAAAGTGATTCCCCAGAGTAAACTTGATTTGAGCTAAGACTTGAGGATGAATAGGAGTGATTTGGCTAGGAAATAGGGAAGAACAATTTGAAGAGTCCCTGAGGTTGAGAGTCTGGTTGGAGGTGGTGTACCAAAGACAGTGAACCATCTGAATGATGCTTTCAAAACGTTCCTTCTCTAGTAAAATCATTAAGAAACGATCATGAGATAAAATAAGAAAGTGATGGCCAGAAAAATTCAGAGTGAATTTTAGCATATTTCACATTGTGTGTAATAATGCCCATGAAAATGTAAATAAATAGAAGTTTGGAGTGTAGCTCCAAGGTGGAGCATATGCTTAGCATGGCCAATGAGTAGTAGGGCCCAATACCCATCCCCCAAAAGAATCATAAATAAGAATTTGTATTACAGCCAGGTTGGTGGTGGCACATGCCTTTAATTACAGCACTCGAGAGACAGAGGCAGAAAGATCTCTAAGTTTGAGACCAGCCTGGTCTACAGAGCGAGTTCCAGGACAGAGAAGAAGAAGAAAAAGAAAAAGGAGAAGGAGAAGAAGAAGAAATGAAAGAAAAAGCAATGAGATGACATAAATCCATAAATGTATTCTAAAAGTTTACATTTATTTATTTACTTACTTACTTATTTACTAACTTACTTATTTACTTGCTTGTGTATGCGACCCCTGATGCACATGTAGAGGTCAGAGGACAACCACATGTGATCAAACTCAGGTTGTCAGTCCTGAGGGCCAGTGCCTCGCCCACTGAGTAATCTGGCCAGCCCCAATAAATGTATTTTTTAAAGGGATGAAAAGATGTCTCCTTTTTGATCTGTTGCTGGATACATAGTGACATCACAGCCACTGTTGAGATGTAATTCCTACAAGTCTTTGCAAACTTTCACCCAACAATCAGTATAGCCAGGTTTTCAGATCCAACATCACTCACAGCTAATAAAAGCGGACTTCTATTCATCTCTATTTTAAAAAAGCTTTTTTCTTAAGAAGCAATGAATATGCAAAAAGAAAAAGTTGTTTAAGTCAAGGATAAGGAACTGGAGAGTTGATTCAGCATTTAAGTACACTCCCTGCTCTTCCAGAACACTGGAATTTGGATCTCAGTACCATGTTAGGCAACAGACAACTAACTGTCTTTAACTCCTGCTCCAGATCCAATGCCCTCTTCCATCCTCCACGGGCACTGCACTCATGTGACACACACACACACACACACAAATAAATAAAAACATAAGGGTAAATTTAACAAGATTCGTAAGAATTCTACGTGATCATCAATTCCAGAAATTTCTCATGTGTTCCTCCCTGCCATAAATACTGCTAGAAACCTCCAAACGTTTCTTTTGTTTGTTTATTTTTTGAGGTAAGTTCTTTCTGTGTAATCCTGACTGGAACTCACTTTGTAGACCAGGCTAGCCTAGAACTAAAAGAGATCCTTCTGCCTCTAGCTCCCCGAGTGCCACCACATCCAGCTCAAACATTTCTTGTTTGGAAATTTTGTGTTTAAAATTACATTTCTTAGACTAGCAAGATAGTTTAGCAGGTGAATTCAGTCCCTGGAATCCGCATGGCAAAAGTGAGAACTCCTAAAAACTGACCTCTGGCCTCTATATGTGTGATGTGGCACATTTGCAGGTCTCCTTTTTGACCTATGAACCCTTCACACACACGCACACACACACACACACACATACACAAAAATAATAAAGAAATGCAATGGTAAAATTGTATTTCTTAGACTTTACACTCACATGCTTTTATTATTATTTTAAGTCTACTAGCAAATGTGTAGGTACTTTGTACTTTTGTATGATTACTCCTTCCTTTAGAATGTGCAAGAGAAAACATACAAGTCACAAAGTATCATATAGAAGGAGATGGCGGCCATGGAGAAGGGTTCTCAACTGTTACACACTTCCTCTTTATAGAAATACATACAGTTGAACCCACATGCATACTATGTGATTGAATATACATACATACATACTATATAATGGAATCTATACACACACTATATAAGCGAATACATACACATACTATATAACTGAGTCCTCATATATACTATATAACTGAATATGCATGATACATAATTAAACATACCAAAGTAGTTTTCACAAGGCATCTATTTATTAAGAGATTAGTGATAAAATTAGGCTAATGTGAAATTTGTTGCACTCAACTACACATCTTCTACTACACACTTCCCAATATCTTCTGAACTTTTCTTGTAGAAGAGAGTCATTTTTAAGTTCACCTGAATTTTCTTCTCTGGCCCCTCATGAATTTGCATTTTTGGCTCATATAAAATTAATGTTGAAACATAGGATGGTATATAGCATTGGTCTATTGGTCTATTTCTTAATACAAGTCATATGTTCTTAAGTCAATTAGTAAATTACCGGTCTTAAAATGAGGTATGGTGGCACACAGCTGTAATTCTAACACTTAACAATAGTCAGATGGATCAGAAGTTCTAGCTCACTACATAGTCAGCTAGAAGCCAGCCTGGGATATATGAGACTCTGTCTCCAAAATACATACATACATACATACATACATACATACATACATACATACATACATACATACATACATACATACATACATACATTCATAATTCATCTAATGTAGAGCTGCCCTTTTAAGGACCTTTTAAAGGAAAGGACCAGCATTCCTGAACCTCCCTGTTGACAAGAATCCCATAAGGCACACACTGACATGTGACATTTAAGATCTTCCCCAGCGACTGAGCAGAGGGAGGAGCCCAGGAGGTGACATATGTTTATCAAGCTCCATGCTGTTCTTATGGTCTGGAAGATGGCCACTGGAATAGACAGAAGAATGTAGATAGTCTAAACCATGTTGTTAGAGGCTAGACCCTGATGCGGCTCTAGGGGCCTGTGAACCAAGTTTAGCCATAATTCCTGCAGCCATGGCACTTGTCTTAGTTAGGTTTCTGTAGCTGTGAAAAGACACTGTGACAATGGCAACTTGTATAAAGAAAACACTTAATTGGGGTGGCTCATGTACAGTTTCAGAGGTTCAGTCCATTAGCATCATGGTGGGGAGCATGGCGGCTGTGCAGGCAGACATGGTGCTGGGGGAGTAGCTGAGAATCCTACATCTTGCAGGCATCAGGAAGTCTACTGACTCATTGGGCAACATCCTGAGCATAAGAAATGTCACAAAGTCTGCCCCCACAGTGGCACACTTCCTCCAATAAAGCCATACCAACTCCGACAAAGCCACAGCTCCTAATGGTGCCACTCCCTATGAGATTATGGGGGCAATTACATTCAAACTACCGCAGCACTCAGCCTAAATTTAAGTCTCAGCTCTGTCTCTCATTAACTCTCCCTATTCTCTCTGTTGTATTTTTCTCTCAGTAGCTCATGCAATATTTGTCAGCGGAGCTAGGGACTTCGTTTTTGATTCACTGTGGTAGCACCAGCAGGAGAGTGGGTGGTTTGTAATACAGGAAGTTCAAAAACAATCCTCGTTGAGCCAGTGAGTGTTTCTCTGATGGAAAGAGCCACTCTAAGGTCTGGCCTGGCCTGGTAGATGTTTCTACTTGAATGCCTCATGTCAGAGCCAAGACTGAGCTCACCATTTCTTCCACCTCAGCCCAAACCCAACCTCTTTCCTACACTTCGATTTCTTCCGTGAGGGCTCTGGTCCTCTTCTTAGAGCTTTCCTTCAAGGTATTTAATAATTTCTCTCACCCCATCTCCTAATCCCAGCATGAAGGTACAAGGGTTTCACCATAGGACTTTCAGGTAAACACATTTAGTTATTAGCAAGCTATCAATTATAAAAGATGATCATGAATGGAATGTGGGAGGTGGGGTGGCATTAACCTCTGTTTTCCAGGACTCAGTGTCCCTGCAAACTGATGTGCCACTTCCAGGGAGCTTCATCCCCTCTCTTAAGTGATGGTGTATTACAGGGCATGGTGGCATATACCTTTGATTCCAACATTTGGGAGGCAGAGGCAGGCAGATCTCTGTGAGTCTGAGATCAGCCTGGGCTACATAGAGAGTTCCAGGACAGCCAGGGCTCAGAAGTAAGACCCCATCTGTCTTAGTTAGGGCTTTGCTGCTGTGAAGAGACACCACAACCACAGCAACTCTTATACAGGAAAACATTGAACTGGGGCTGCCTTAAAGTCTCAGCATTGTAGTGAAAGGGGAGCAGTGGGCTGGCCTGCTTTTTTAGCCCCAGAAATAACAACACACAAATTGTATTCATTTNCTGGCCCATTATATTTAGCCTCTTCTTGGCTAACTCTCACAACTTGCTTAACCCATATCTAGTAATCTGTGTATCACCACAGTGTCGTGGCTTACCAGGAAGATTCTAACCCACGACCATCTTGGGCTGGAGCTTCATGCGTCTGCCTGACTCTGCTTTCTTCCTCCCAAAGTTCTGTTCTGTCTTCCCTGCCTATCTATGTTCTGACCTATCAGGCCAAGCAGTTTCTTTATTAATAAACCAATGAAAGCAACACATAGAAAATAGACCCACCTACATCACAGCATGGTGCTGGAGAAGTAGCTGGGAGTTCTACATTTGGATCCTCAGGCAGCAGGAAATGACACACTGAACAGACTTCAGCCCCTGAGACTTCAAAGCCCACCCCCTAGCGACACACATCCTCCAACAAGGATTCAAACACATGAGTCTATCAGGGGCCATCCCTATTCACATCACCCCGCCATTCCAAAAAACAAAACAGAATGACCAAAGCAACCACCACCACAACAAAATGAGAGTACTTGTCTCCCACAGCCACTGAGAACAGGAGCACCTTGCCGTTAGAACAGTATAGGGCTCGGAGGCAGCAACAGCTGAGATGGGAATCTTTGTCCACCTACTGATAAGGAACCCCCTAGCCATCAGAGGCTTCTTCAGAAGTGTGACGCTTCTCCTGTCGCAGGTTGAGGTCACCAGAAGTAGGTTCTAAGCTTAAGCACGGCAGTCAATGGGTCTACTGGGCATTGTGCCCGTGATCACACTCTATGGAAGGGAAAAGAAGAAATTCATCTTAGGTAGATGGGGGACGTGGGGGTGTAATAATCCTCCCCCTGAAGGCCTCTCTGACACCACAGAGGAGACTGGTACAGGGTGGCACTGCAGAATCCTCCCAAAAGTTGCCCAGATTAAGCCAATCTTAAGACTCTTACATCACTCCAACTACTCCTATGTGATATGTGGCCTTCTGCCACGTGTTTTCTTCATTCTGGGCAGTTCCATTAGTGACCAACAGTCATCTCCAGCAGCCGGTGGAAGAAACATTCCATTACTGAAGGAAGATCTAGACAATCCATCTCAGTACCCATCAGAGCTCCCCAAAGTTGTAGCGGTCCAGACCAAGCGGGACTGGAGGGATGGCTCAGTGGTTAAGAGCACACATACGGCTCCTGCAGATCAGCTCCCAGCACCCACATCAGCACCACAGCTGCCTGTAACACCAGCTTCAGAGCATCCAGCTTCCTCTTTTTGCCTCCACTGGCACCTGGACTCATGCACACACCCCCAAAACCCACATACGCACAATAGGTAAAAATAAATCTTAAAACAACAAACAAACAAAACAACAGACTTGAGCTCAAATGACTGTCGTTCCTTACTGCCCACTGCTGTGGTTCATCCCTTTTCACCTCTTATTTTATTGAAAACATGGAAAATGTCTCTTGCAGCAGTTGACATGGAAAAGGAGGGGTGTGGTCTGGAAAAATAACCCACCCAACTGGAGGGAAGGATAAAAATGAGAGGAAATGAATTCGCAATTGATCTGAGAGTTGTGGCTGATTGGGGAAGGCTGCATGATGGATCCATTTGGGGTTACTGCTAATGGCTGGTGAGAGGGCACCACATTAGTTCTGGGACAGAGATAGAGGCCATTCCTAATTCCTCTTCCAGACACTATGTGAATCCTTTAGACATATTGGGAAATTATTGTGGGAAAAGGATAGACCTTGCCCTCACCCCTTGGTCAGCCGTATTCTCCCAACTGGCTCAGAATCCCACCGCTCTAACCACAGGCCCTCCAGTGGACAAGCGATGAAAAAGAAAGAAAACATGGTTGTAAAAGAGGATAATATCTCCCAGTCTCTGCTCACCCTAGAGGCTTATTTTGAAAAATCACAGTGATTTAACTTGTTAGCAGTTTAATTCCCTTTAAAAAGATTAACCAGACTAATTATTCGTCAGATTTCCCTGTCTTTGTCAGCCTCAATAAGGATCTTTTGTTACAGTGATTAATGTGTTTTAATTGTAGCTTCTCTCAGGGCAATAATTCGATCGCACAGTATTTGCCGAATCCATGGAAATCTTGGAAATGCTTTGACAGCTGAGCTATTCTTGGGAAACGAAAGTAAGGGAATATATGTACCTAACAGAAAGTGTTTTATAGCATATCATTAATATGGATTTTTCTCTCCCTGACAGAGCTTGCTCTGCCTCAGTCCATGGAGCTGCTTGCTGTGCAGTCAATTTTCCATCCAGAAATATCAGGATGGAGAGATCAATTAATCCAGGTGACTAGACTTTCTCCTATCAGTCCCCACATAGCTGCTAGTGACAGTAATAGCCATGCAGACACACACAGATGGCACAGAAAGACAATCTATTAGTCAGTGTCCATAAATAGTCATCCAATTAAGAGACTGGGGCCTGCATTGCCTGTTCATTTTTCTACATAGTACCACATCTTCATCCACCAATCCCTAATTGTGCAAGCTAAGGATTTTTACATTGAAAGGCATTTGTACAAACTGCACCAGAGACAAGTTCTATGGGCCAATACTAATTTCCACTTAAAATGTGGTTTAATATTATTTTTAAGTTACGATGGTTCTAAAAACTTTGGCATCCAACATAGGTAGAGTTGATTCTTGGCTTTACTTTTAATTAGTTAAGAGATATTGGGGGAAATTACAAAAAGTTCTTTATCGCAATGATCATTAAGAAGCCATTTAGACTCATTAAATACCTACCAAGGCAAGAGGAGATCTGTGGCTTTGGGGACAACCTGTTTTATGCAAAAGACATCCTGAAACAAACTTCACCAGAGCAGGCCTAAGCCAGAGTTAACCAATACCTAGCCACAGATCCAGCCCTACACAAAGTACTACAAGGAAAACCCCAACCCAAGGAAGTTAGCTACATCCACAAAAACACAGACAATAGATGATCTCACAGCAGTAAATCTCAAAGACGGGAAACATACACACAATAACTACACTGACAATGAAAACTAAAATAACAGGAACTGCAATCAATGGTCATTAATATCCCTTAATATAAATGGACTCAAATCACCTATAAAAAGACACAGGATAACAGGTTGGATATGAAAACAGAATCCATCTTTCTGCAGCATACAAGAAACACACCTCAGCCTCAAAGACAGACATCACCTCAGAGTAAAGGGGTGGGAAAAAATTTTCCAATCAAATGAACCTAAGAAACAAGCTGGTATAGCTATCCTAATATCTAACAAAATAGACTTCAAACTAAAATCAATTGAAAGAGACAAAAAAGGACATTTCATATTTGTCACAGGAAAAATCCATCAAGAGGAAATTTTAATACTGAACATCTATGCTCCAAATACAAGGGCACCCTTATGTAAAAGAAACCCTACTAAAGCTTAAATAACATATTAAACCCCACACACTAATGGGGGAGACTTCTCCACTCTCACCATTGGACAGGTCTGTCAGATAGAAAATTAACAGAAAAATAAGGGAACTAACAGATGTTGTGACTCAAATGGACTTAACAGATATCTATAGAACATTCCATCCAAACATAAAAGAATATACCTTCTTCTCAGCACCTCATGGAATCTTCTCAAAAATTGACCACATAATAGAGCAAACCTCAACAAATACAAAAAAATTTGAAATAACCCCATGTATCTTATCAGATCACCATGTCTTAATATTAGAATTCAACAGCAACACTAATTTCAAAAAGCCCACAAACACATAGAAATTAAGCAATGCTCACCTGAATCACCAATGGGTCAAGGGATAAATAAATAAGGGAATAAAAATTTCCTAGAATTCAACAAAAATGACCACACAACACACCCAAATTTATGGGATACAGTAAAGCAGTATTAAGAGGAAAAATCATATCATTAAATGCCTATATAAACAAGCTGGGAAAATCCCACACTAGTGAATTAACAGCACGCCTGAAAACTCTGGAACAAAAAGATGCAAACTCACCCAGGAGGACTAGATGGCGGGAAATAATCAAATTGAGAGCTGAAATAAAAAAAATAGAAACAAAGAAAGCAATACAAAGAATCAATGAGACAAAGAATTGGTTCTTTGAGAAAATTAACAAAATAGACAAACCTTTATCCAAACAAACCAAAAGGCAGAGAGAGAATATCCAAATCAACAAATTAACAAAATCAGAAATGAAAAGGGGGGCATAACAACAGACATGGAGATCATATTTTGAAAACCTGTACTCCACAAAATTGAAAAACTTAAAGGAAATGGACAATTTTCTGGACAAATAACACTTACCAAAATTAAATCAAGACCAGATAAGCAAATTAAATAGACCTATAACTNATTACAGACCAATCTCACTCATGAACATTGATGCAAAAATACTCAATAAAATAATGACAAACTGAATCCAAGAACACATCAGAAAAATCATCCACCATGATCAAGTCAGCTTCATCCCAGAGATGCAGGGCTGGTTCAACATACGAAAATCTGTCAATGTAATCCACTATATAAACAAACTGAAAAATAAAAACCACATGATCATCTCATTAGATGCTGAAAAAGCCTTAGACAAAATTCAACACTCCTTCATGATAAAGATCTTGGAGAGAGCAGGGATACAAGAAACATACCTAAACACAGTAAAGGAAATATACGGCAAGCCAACAACCAACATCAAACTAAATCGAGAAAAACTCAAAGCTAACACACTGAAATTAGGAATAAGACAAGGTTGTCAACTCTCTCCATATCTATTAAATATAGTTCTTGATTGTCTAGCTAGAGCAATAAGATAACAAAAGGAGATCAAGGGAATACAAATAGGAAAAGAAGAAGTCAAACTCTCACTATTTGCTGATGATATGATAGTTTACATAAGTAACCCCCAAAATTCTACCAGGGAACTTCTACAACTCAAAACACTTTCAGTAATGTAGCAGGATACAAGATTAACTCAAATCAGTAGCCCTCCTTTACACAGATGATAAATGGACTAAGAAAGAAATCAGAGAAACATCACCC
>LOEQ01001659.1:961213-977043 GCA_001685075.1 Bramus lutescens | reverse complement strand
GTAGGGGCGGAAAGCGGAAGTGTGGGAGGGTTTGCAGGGCGGGCTTCGGGAGGATGGGGCATTGAGGCGGTCTGGGCGGCTGCCGGCAGCACCATGGAGACCGTGCAGCTGAGGAACCCGCCGCGCAGGTGAGGGACCGTAGGCTAAGAGGAGGAGAATTGGGTGGGGAGGCAAGGCACGAACTTGCTGAGGGGAGACACCCGTGTGTAAGCCCCGGGCGGAGAGGGACCCGCGAGACAGGCGACCCTGCTGCCAGGAGCACCTGCTGAGTGAGGGAGCGTCCGCTGACCGGGATAGAAAGTGGGTTTGGTCAGAGGGAGCACTCTCTGTGGGGGGACTCTTCTGGGCAACCTGCGGACAAGTTAGAGAGACACTTGCCGAGGCCAGGGAAAGCCTCCCCCGAAGAAGAGACTCGATGACTTAGCGTCCTTAATGCTGAGGGTGGGTGAAAGCGAACCCGTTGAGGATGAAGGAGGACTCACTGAGAGGGTCCTGAGTCCTACAGACCGTGCGGTGGGGAAAGATCTGTTGCATTGCTTCTGAGGGAAAAGTCGGTAAAAAATTGGTTGGAGGTCCCATGGCTAGTCAGTGGGTTAAGCGGGAATTTTGTGTTCTGGTGGTCCTGTCCAAAGTCATTGCTCTTGCCTTACTGTAGAAGTACCCGAGTTTCGTGGATCTAGTAATGGAGAGGGGGTTGTGGAGGGTGGAGTTCCCGAGGGTGTTCTGGGTGTCATCCCCATGTGGGGGTGATGATGGTGATGGGGGTGGGAGCTATTGTTGCTGATGTCCCGAGCGCCTGCCTAATTCATGTCCTCCTCCGCCTTCCAAACCCAAAGTTGGGACATAGATAAGGAAAGAAAATACTTGAGGCTGGATGGGTAAGCTGAGATCCAGTAAGTAGAGTTTAGACACAGGAGATCCAGCCAGACTGCCCTTTCCAATTTGTCTCAATACTATCAGCTCCAGATTCTAGAAGTACCTGGGATTGTTTGGGGTCAAGATGACTGACTCCGGGAAGTCTGTGCTCCTGGACTGGTTGATGTTATGTGTGTTGGACCACTCCCCCTCACCTGGAGAAAAGAGCCTACACCCTGAGGGAGTCATACTTCTCTCGGATGCAGCTAAAAACTTGGGTTTCACAGAGAAGACATTTGACTTCCTGTAGCAGAATGAGCACGAAAATAGGAAGTGTTCAGAGTAAGGGAGTGCCCGGCAACTGAGAGGTGAAGGGAGGGGGTTGAAAGCCTGGGGAGCCCTCTTGGGAGTTGTTGGAAGTACACAAAGCATGGAATAAAACAGCTTGTTAGTGTGGTGTGCTGAGACTGTAGTAGCGACCATCATTAACTACATCCACAGAGCACTTGCAGGGTGCCAGGCACTGTTTTAATTGCTAATTGCTATCCATCTCGCCCGTTCAACCATATGACATTGCTGGTGCTTGGTCACTTTTGAACTTGTTGAAAATGGTACTTCGGAATGGACAACTTACTGACTCATAAGGAGGATATCCTTGCATCCCTGTTTCACAGATGATAAAGCCAGGGCACAGACAGGCAGGTCATCTATTAGCTGCTCCCTAGCTGGTAAGAGGCAGAGTTGGAATTTTAATGTCTGGAAATCTAGTCCAAAGCCTGGCTCTTATAACTTCCCTACACTGGCATCTCTCTGAAAGTTACCTGCTACTTTGGGTCTTTGTATATGTTTATCTCAGCACAGAGTTACCGTATGTGTGCAGTCAGTAACCACTAGATTCGTTCTTTTTCTTTGGTTCCTTTCTCCAAATACCGTCATTTAATTAAAATGAGAATTGGGAATGTGAGTTTTGTGTTTGGTGGTTTTTAAGCAGCGGTGATTTTTCTGTTATTGTTTTGACTTTGCTCATCCTTGTATCTTTTGGACTTTTTATTTTTAAATTGTAATTTTTTAAAAATGGAATTTATTTATTTACTGTGCATATAGTGTTCTGCACCAGATTTCATTATAGATGGTTATGAGCTACCATGTGGTTGCTGGGAATTGAACTCAGGTCCTCTGAAAGAGCAGCCAGTGCTCTTAACTGATGAGCCATCTTTCCAGCCCTTACATTTAAATTTTTTAATTTTTGGTTTTTCAAGACAGGGTTTCTCTGTATAACAGTAAGGCTGTTTGGAACTTGCTTTATAGACCCATGCTGGTCCCAAACTCCTAGAGATCCAAGTGCCTCTGCCTCCTGATTGCTGGGATTAAAAGGCATGTTCCCCCACTGCCCAGTTTACCTTTTGGATTTTGTGTGAGAGAAAAGCATTGCAAGACTGAATTGTTGGATGATTGGCACTGTCTTCTTCATTGTAACTAGTGAAATGCCGGGCTTTATTATCATCAGTGTTAACTGGCTTGGGTTGCCGTGACGAGTACCACACCTGTATGGTTTAAACAACAGAAATTAACTTTATTTGCCATTCTGGAGGCTGGAAGCTTGAAATCAGATGTCTTTGGCTTACAAATGGCCATCTTTTCCCCACATCTTTATGTGGTCTTCGCTCATGTCTGTCCCTGCCCCCACTTCTTCCGCTTACAAAGTTACTTATCTCCAGTAACAATCTCACATTCTGATATTCTTTGAGTTAGAATCTTAATGTTTGTGTGAAGGACAGGGCATAGTTAATTTAGTTACCCATTTGTTTGTTTTGTGACGGGGTCTCAGGCTGGCCTCAAACTCACTAGCTGCCTCAGCCTTCTGAGTAGCAGGCAGGAGCCATTGGACCTGACAACTTTGTTATTAAAACATTTCAGTTTATCTTTTATATTTGCTGTAATCTGTGAAATTCTGTTAGGGGGATAAATATGCATACATACAGTGGGCCTCTGGGAGTTCTGACATGGGATAGATGATTGCGAATCAGCCAGATCTGAGCACTACTGTTTCTCGTATTTGGAAAGATACAGATGTCTTCTTGAGAGACTTGGGTGGTGTGCTGCTAAGCCACCTCGGTGCAGAAAATACTCTTTGCATTCATGAGCTTGAAGTGCTTGCGTGACTCAGGGACTGATGATGGATGGTGTCTTGCAGGAGTCAGTGATTTTAAGACGTAAGTTACCATTGGGTAATGGTGTAGTGGAAGGCTTAGGGTGCATTCCTGGGATGCTGGCCATTCTTGTGTCAGCTGATTTAGGAGAGGGACATCACCAACATTTGGTGCGTGTGTAATTGTATTTATTGGCCAGGCCTGTTCATTATGAGTAAGTAAAAACTGGTGTGGAATGTCACCTCTGAGTGAACTTTATCCCACAGTTTCCCAAAGCAGACCATTTGGGTAATAGTCCTTGTCCTTGAAGATTCAGTCACTTAGCAGATGTTTTGTGGAAATTTTATGTGTTGGTAACCTACTAGGTACCATTTTAGATGCAGTTTTATTTCAATGCACCTTTAATCCCAGCCTTCTGGAAGGCAGAGACAGACGAAACTCTGAACTTGAAACCAACCTGGTTTACAGTGACAGTTGCAGGACAGCCAGAGCTAAGAAACCCTGTCCCAAAAAAGAAAAAGAAAGAAATCCTATTTTGACACCACAGAGAACACAGATGAACTCAAGGTCATGTGATTGCCATCCCTGCATTGGTTGATCCATTTGGCAAATATCTTCTGACCATCTCTTGGTTTTTTGGCAACACAGATAATAACATTTCTTCATGTTTAAAGTGTTTTAAAAATTATAGATGCAAAACAAAACTCCCACATAGGTTGTCTAAAAGAGCATTGTGAGCATTTGTTTAAAGTTTGTCAGTCTTATCTAGTCTCCCAACTGTCCCTTAGGGCCCAGGCAGTTTCCTTTGTTATTCTGTGGTCTCTGAAATAGCGACTTTGACTTTTGTTAAACTGTGAGAGTCAACACTTGAAAGAGAATCAGATCTCCTTTCTATAAGCTGTGTTGAGTTTATTCTTGATGACTGAGGTATTGTCCATTGTTTATACAGCTATGATTGGGGATTTTACCAAAAAACCCTGGCATATTAGTTGTTTGCTTTGGTTTCTGAGATCGTAGAAATATCACTTCTGAAGTTTAAAAGGAGTTTCACTTCAGCCCTTTTGTTTTGAAGCTGGGAGTTTTTTATGAAGTCATTGGGATTTCGATTTTAAGGTCTTTTTAATCTTCAAATGTCAATGTAGCCAGTGTATTTTGTAGCTCTTTAAGTCAAGGCATTAGCTTTCTGTGGTTCTCCATTTCTTATAAAATTCTGCAAGATTGCCCCTTTGAGGTCACAGCTTGTTGGTAGTTAGTTGTATTTCATGTGGTCAGGCTTTTTTGTTTGTTTGTTTTTAATTTTATATTCTTCTGGTTTTTCTATTTTTATTTAAATCATTTCTTTTAAGAATTGGTATTGTTTAACTAGTTAAAGCCTTTTTCTGCACAAGAAATTTACAATGTGGCTACTTCCATATTTCACCAATTTCCTGAGCTGTCTTTTCGTTGTTGTCTTTTGTAGCTTCAGGAAACCACTGTGTAGAACACACACACAGACACACACACACTCCACAGCAAACTCTTTAAGCCTGTTAAAATATTTTATTAGAGGCCTCAGAGTTTTAAATTTTTAAATGTTGCTTTTTAACCTCCCAGTGTCTTATGATTGTGTAACGTGCTGCAGAGTTTGAGATGTGCAGGAGTAGTGAGTGACTCCAGGTGCATGACCGGCTGATCATGGCTAGTGAAAGGAACATGACCGGCTGATCATTGCTAGTGAAAGGAACATGACCAGCTGATCATGGCAGGAAGGTCTTAATGAGCTTGTTTAAACTCCCTGCTGTCAAGTCAGTCTGTATTTTTGGGTCTGTCTACTTGCTGTTTCTGTGTTACCTGTGGAATTTAATGGGTAGATAAAATGACCAAAACCTTGCCAATAGAGGGAAAAGGTCAGCCAGTCCAATTCAGGCTTAAATATACAGTCTTTCATTTAAATGTCTTTTTGAAGAGGTAGCTATGCCAGTTAAATTCAGAAATAATTTACCTAATGTTTGACTCTATACTATAACATTTTAGTCACATAATACTTTATTTTCCATAAGTTTTCTAACTGTAGAGAACTTGATCCTCTTAATGTAGACTCAGCCACTATAGCGCAGCTTCTCTCATTAGAAAATTCATATGCATGTTGAACTGAAATTTGATTCTTGGCAGCTCTTCATGTTCTGGTCTAGAATGTGCTCTTTGGGTGACCCAGCAAAAGTAGAATCTCGCTCTTAAAAGAGCCAGGGATGGTGAAGCACACATATAATCCTAGCATGTGAGAGGCTCAGGCAAGAGGATTTTAAGTTTGATGTCAATCTGGGTTACAGTAGTGAGAGTCTGTCTTAAAAAAACTCTTAGCTTGTCTTTACTGTTAGTTACCAGTAGAGAAAGTAGACTTTGTAGAGCAATCCCTAGAAAGGTAACTGTAAAATAAACAATGTCCTTTATTTGTTAGTTGCAAGTAAGACACATTTTGTGCTTATATTTCTTCACCCACAGGCAGCTGAGAAAGTTGGATGAAGATAGTTTAACTAAACAGCCGGAAGAAGTGTTTGATGTCTTAGAGAAACTTGGAGAAGGGTGAGTATAGATAGAATCTATGTAAATTGCTGGGTCCGCCTTTCTCTTGGCCTACTAGCTGAAGGATGTGAGCCTCTCCTGGTGTAAAACTCAAGCCTGCACTAAAGAAAGCGCCACATATCGGCATTGTTCCAGGGAGTGTGGGAGGTGCATCTACTGCTTGCAAATGCCTTCTCAGTCTCCCCGTTACTAAGTTTTGTGGTTTATCACTAGATCTAGTGATTTTTCAGTCTTTTTAATGTTGTTTTTATTGTTTTCTCTTATAGAATCTGTGATGTGTATGATTTTATGTAGCTAACAGAAAATGTTAATTAGATTATGATTTATTAAGGTTTTAAAAAGTCAGCCAGGATGGTGGCCTATACCGTTAATCCCAGCACTTAGGAGGCAGAGGCAGGTGGATCTTTGTGAGTTTGAGGCCATTTTGGTCTACATAGCAAGTTCCAGGATAGCTATATAGTGAGGCCCTGTCTCCAAAAAGGAAAAAGGAGTTAGACACAGGCAATTTTATATGCTGATCAGAGTTTATAACAAGTATGTAATTACCAGTCAGTAAAAAAATTACAAAAATTCAATGTTTTTGTTGCAGCATTGTGAAAAATAGCAAATAAACTAAGAACTGTTTATGTCTTCTCAGAAGATTCAGCATCTCAGGTTGGGAAACAGTGGGCTTCTTAAAGTTCCGACTTCTGGTGGAGGAGGTTCTGAAGCGCTGCTGCATGGATGTGGGTTGTGATTGATTTTCTTTGATACAGTAGGACATTGCATCAGAGTTTCTTTTTTTGGTTTTTTCGAGACAAGGTTTCTCTGTGTAGCCCTGGCCGCCCTGGAATTTGCTCTGTAGATCAGTCTGGCCTTGAATTCAACAGAGATCCACCTGCCTCTGCCTCCATCATTACACCTGGCTATATCAGAGTTTCTTATATATACGTCTACATACCCTTTTAATTTAATTCTGTGTATTTATTACTTCTTTTGTAGTGATCAGTACATTAAAATACTAGGGATATCTTAAGTGTTTAACTTTTTTTTAAGATTTATTTATTTATTATGTATACAATAGTCTGTGTGCATGTATGCTTGCTGGCCAGAAGAGGGCACCATATCTCATTGCAGTTGGCTGTGAGCCACCATGTGGTTGCTGGGAATTGAACTCAGGACCTCTGGAAGAGCAGTCAGAGCTCTTAACCTCTGAGCCATCTCTCCAGCCCCAAGTGTTTAACTTTTGAATAGATAATAAATTCATGTGATTCAGAGATAGTTAATGCATATATAAATGGGCATTGTTGTTAATGAAATTTTCCTCTGGAACACCTCTGACTAATGACTGACTAACTGAATGCTTTTTTCTTTTTCTGTGGTGCTAGGGATTGCACCCAGGTCATACACATTGCTAGGCAAGCTCTCTGCCTGAGCGAAGCCTCCCCTTTCCTCCCTCTTTGAGAGTTTAGTATTATTATATTTAAACACAGATCTGTAGTCATGACAAATGCACTTCTGGATTGCATGGAATAGATTCATGGATTACCTCCTTGTTAAAAACATTAGTCTTCAACTTTCTGTTAGTTGAAAAAAATAATACTCTTTGGGATCCATCAAAAAATCGAGCAGAGAAAGGAAGGAAAAGAACATGAGTTGTGACTCCCCAGGACAAGCCCAAGATGGTGGAAGACTGCCAGTTGAATGGCACCAGTAAAGGTATGCGGGGGCCACAGCCACTCCTTATCTTTTGCCTGGGGTCTGTAGCTTTTGCTTGGCATTCTTGCTATTCTTCTGAAGGCGATTAGTCCATGCCCCTTAATCTAACAATGTTCACAGATAGCTTTTGGAATATGTTATAGATTGGTGGGTATAATTGTATATGGAACTACCTTTTTTATTTTTAGTAAAAGCATGCTAGAGTAATAACATACACTGAAGTTACACAGACATGGGTTAAAAGCCTTGGTATCCTATTTATTAGCATAGCAGATGACCTTATATTTTCGATCCTCACAACCTTCATCTACAAAGTAGGGATAATAACAAAATCTGTTACGTGGTGTCGTGGAAAGTATGGCATGACCTAATGGATGTAAAGTACTGTGCTTGTCGCAAAGGGAATGCTCAGTAAGACACAACTATTGCTTTTGCGTGTATATGCTGAAGCATTTTTCAGACCTTATGTCAAATCCAAGATAAATCTTAAGTCTTAAAGTACAGTTGGGTATTCTTATCAGGGACCCTGCTTGCTGGGCTTGATTTAGGAAATATAAAAATTATAGTTGGAAAATGTCAGAAATATAATGTGGGGAAAAACAAGCTGACTATGTTTTGTTTTGTTTTTAAATTGTGTTTAGATACGGATGTCTTCAGCAAAGAACTTGGGAATTTCCCGCTAAAGAGCCGTCCTCATGCTGTCGTCTCATTGGACTTTTAAATGAGACCCCAGACACTTGGATTTTTGTCATCCTGACTTAATGAACCTGGACAGGTTTCATGGAACAAGCATGATACTGAAGGACGACCTTCCTTTCATGTACTTCTCGAATGCGAATGCCCCACTGTCTTCAGATGTTCCTTCAGTGAATGGGTTGCGAATTCTCAGGGACTTGTGGCCTGTTTTCAATGCTAACCCTGCTGAAGAATTCTTTTGGGTTCTGGAGCTGTGGTCATGCTGTTTTGAAGAAGTCATGTGGCTCTGTGTGAGGGCAGAGTCACAGCTTGAGCTAAGAGGAGTAGAGAGCACCTGGAATGTTTAGAATGGAGCCTAGCATCCTTTTGCTTCTGTTACTTCTAAATTTTACACATTGGCTCATTTTTTCTTTTCTTTCTTTATTTTTTTTGTTTTTTTTTTGTTGTTTTTTGCAGGCTTAGATAGATCCTCATGTACTTTAGGCAAGTGCTCTATGATTGAGCTACATTCCCAGCCTTCATCTAAGTTCTTATCATAAGATAGTAACAACTTATTCTCATAGTTCCATAGCTAATGAGTAGTGATGACTAATGAGACTTGTGCCTGTTTGTGTTGGTCTCAGATACTGTTTGTTTCCGTCTTTCTGCATTCACGTCTACCTTGATGGTTATGTGAAACAGCCACTTCGTTATGTTCATTCTCTGAAACTTAAAGCTCACCGAATCTTTTACTTATCATTGTAGGAAATCGGGTCCTAAGGGACTTGTATGTATGTGGAATTTTTAGCTGTTTTTATTGTTTTGGTGGAATACCTGATGAAAAAAACTTAAGAAAGGAAGAAACTGTCTCAGTTTGAGAGTCTGTAGTCCAAATGTTGGAGAAAATCGTGGTGGCAGGCACAGCCTGCAGCTGAGGCAGTGAGAGCCTATGGCAACTAGGGAACTAGATAGAGGAAGTTCTGAGGTGGCGTATGAACCTCAAGGCGCACCGCTCACCAGCCTACTTCTTCCAGCTTTGTCCCACCTTATAAAGGTCCACAATCTCCCAAAACAGCATCGTCTTCTAGGGACACATGAGGCTGTTAGGGACATTTCACTGTCAAACCATAACCTTGGACATGATTGTCAAAGCCTAACTTCTTCAGATTATGATCAGAGTGATACGTGGGATCATGAATCTTTGTTCATTATTCACCTGACCTGTAGGAGTTTCTTTGCTATCAGAATAGTATGGAAGGTAGGGATATTGTTTTGGCCATGAACTAAAGTTCACTTGGAAAGTTTGCTTTTCATTCCTAATGCATAAGAGTAACGAGTAAAATCTTTACTAAATATTTAATTGTAGGGCAAAGGCATTAGCTTATTTGGTGAATAAACTATTTATAGTAAAATTGTAGACTGTTAAAACATGGGAAGCTGTGAGAGCTTTTCCCTGAAGAATATTGCTCTAGTGAAAGCAGACTTTCAGAAGCAGGGTGTGGGGAAACTGCAGTACCAGTGCCTGAGGGGAAGAAGAATTTTGCACCCAGCAAAACTTATTCCACCATGAAGATATTTTTGCACATACGGGGTCTAGAATTTCAAAAAGGCTCTTCTTTGGATCGGAGTAACAACACCTGCTAGCAGTGATTAATTATGATGGCATTTAGTGTCAAACTAATAAATCTCCCAGAAGTGGAGAGTTGACTTGCTAATGGTTGGTCTGGACAGTTCTTATGGTAATAAGATGGTTATATTAGTTTCAAGTGTGATCCCTCTTGAGAGTAACCAGGGCAAGGAGGAAAGTGACACATGAAAATAGCCCTATGTCCTTGTCCTACCCAGGAAGAAAGTCTTCAGCATTCCCGCCATCCAGTGGCTAGATCTAGGGTAGATTTTGCTGCTGGTTCAGTCACCGGCAGAAGAGAAGTGGAGTACTGTGACTGGCAGGGCCTATCACGATTTCCCCAAGGACTAACACACTGCTGCCCTAATTGAGAGTTATTTTAGCAAGGAAGAAAGGGCAGTGAGTGGCTGGGTCTCCCACACATGTCAGCAGTTGTGTTTCAGTGGTAAAACAGGATTTGAGACTCTTGGAGCATCTTTTTATTCCTTTCTATGTATAAGAGCTTCAAATAGAACTTTACATGTGCTCCACATTCATAGATATTTCTTTTTTAAAGATGTTTTTAAAATCTACTTTGATATTGAGATAATTCATTTTTGGAAGTGGAAATGTTATTTTGATATCTTAGGTCACATTTTTTATTTTTGTTTCACCAAGGCAGTATGTAGAAACAGATATGTTTGGGAAACTTAATTCTTTTAGCCTTTTCAGTTTTTTGAGACAAGTTTTCTCTATGTAGCTTTGTCTTACCTGGAACTTCTCTGCAGACCAGGCTATCCTTGAACTCACAGAGATGTACCTGCCTCTGCCTCCCAGGTGCTGGGATTAAGGGTGTGTGCCACCACCACCTGGTGTGCTTGGGAAATTTAAAAAATATTTTCTCATATTTCACTGAGAGCTGCCCTGGACATTAATGAAAAAAATGTATGCAAGATCTGGTGGCATCTCACTTGAGTACCATAACTGTCCTGTGAGGGAGTTTGTTTTAGGTTTTTTTTTTTTATTTTGGTCATCTTGGAAATAAATGAGACAATGTAGGTGCAAGAGAGCTAACTCGGGTGTTTACAATAATGTATAGGAGTAGTGGGACGCAGTCTTCCCTCTTTAGATTCTAAACCTGATGTTCTTGTAGCACCCAGACTGAATGAACATAGAACCTTGGTTTTGATAAGGAGCTTTTCAGGGAAGATGAGACAGAAGGCAAAAAGATTTGCATATGTACCATTCATCTGATACATGAAGGAGGCTTAGGTCTTGATGAGTTTGCATAGCATGTGAGAGGAATAAGGCAGAAAGATAATGGCTGTCGGAAAACACATGTATTGTGTTGATGTGGAGAGAAAACAAGCATTGTGTTCAGAGTTCGAATCTTAAACTCATCACTTATGTGACCTTGAGTAAATCATGTGACCTCTAAACTGTTAGTTTTTACTTGTAGAATAATCACCTCTTTGCCTTTAATTTTTTTTTCCAAAGGAAAGGCCCAGATGTATTTTTTTATAAAGCAGATATCAGGGATGGTGCATAAAAGCTGTTACAGTCATTTGATAATCATAATTACCAGATAGACCTGATAACTCTTTGGGCGCTGGGGTTAAACCCAGTATCTTGCAATGCTAGATAAGTGCTCTTCCTCTGAGCTACACTCCGACTCCCAAATATGAACTTTTAGGGTGCCATCTTTTCTCTCAGGTACTTAAGCCATCTCAGCTTTGCGAATATAGTTAAACTTGTCAGCCTTAGGCACTTGGGATAGAAAGTAGACCTGTGGGTTGATTGTGCTAACCTGGTCTTCTGCCTCAGTGCTGTGGCTTTATAAACTGTCTCCTTCCCCAATTGCAGGTCTTATGGCAGCGTGTACAAGGCTATTCATAAAGAGACTGGCCAGATTGTTGCTATTAAGCAAGTGCCGGTGGAGTCAGACCTGCAGGAGATCATCAAAGAAATCTCCATAATGCAGCAGTGTGACAGGTAAAGGCTCGAGGGATCCTTTGACGGAATGTGTTTACTGGGATCATATAGTTTGACACTTACAGATTGACTTGCTAAGATGTTTGCAGAACGCTGAGGTCAGTGGAATCATTGTGTATTTTCTGAAAAATGTGAGAAATCTTGTATGTTTTTGTAGATAATTGCAGTTTCCATTTTTGTGTTTTTTATCAACTTGATGAGGAAGAAGGGACAGTGGTACTTTCTCTCTCTCTCTCTTACTTTCTTTTGGGAAAATTTTCTGCAGAGGTAGCTGAGATAATTCAAATACCTTTTAGCCCTAGAAACCATAGAATATCAATTTGGTCTATAAAAAGGGAATATTTGTTTAGGTATTAACCATTCTTTTTATTCGAGTCAAGAGTTCTTAAGTGTTTTAATTTTGAGGAACTAAGATTTGTCAAATGCTATAAGCAGGAAGTTGGCCCCAGAGTCAACCACAGAAGAGCACGTGATCTGTGTGAAGTTCCATGACAACATGAGTTGGTCACTGATGATGGAGCAGGCAAACCCAGCATTGTCTAGATGTGAGAGACAAGTAAGGTTTGGGCAGTGCTAGGTCCAGGGAGTTGGAAGTGAGGATGGAGAGTTTTGCACTTGAGGTGTCATCTGTTCTGAGGCCGGCTTTGTGAGACCAGTGTTACTTCCTGTTTGTCAGGCTTCAGCCTTCAGTGGATTATGTGGGGGCAATGAATCTTGTTATTTTACAGGGACCTTAAATCTGCCCAGCTTTGAAGTACAGCCACCACTCCTCTTCTTCCCATTGTATTTTTTATTTTGTGGTTATTATTTACTGTTCAAAAGCTTCCACCCCCCCCCCACTGGATTGGTCAGAATTAACAGTTTTGTTTTTCTCTGTAAGATTTACTTTACTCAAACTCTTTTTAATTGGCAAATTGAGACTGTATATAAACAGTGTGGAAATGCTTCTAAGTAAAGTGTTCTCTCTCTCTTTCTTTCTCTCTCTCTCTGTCTCTCTCTCTCTCTCTCTCTCTCTCTCTCTCTCTCTCTCTCTCTCTCTCTGTTTCTTCTTTTTTCTTGAGACAGTGTTTCTCTGTGTAACAGCCCTGGTTATCCTGGAACTCACTCTATAGAGCAGGCTGGCCTTGAACTCACAGAGATCTGCTTGCCTCTGCCTCCCAAGTGCTGAGATGGGATTAAAGGCGTGCACCACCACTGGCCAGCATGTATTTTTTTTTTAAGATTTATTTTTAGTTTTTTATGTGTATGCCTGCATGAATTTATGTGGACCACGAGTTCCTGAAGATAGTTGAGTCCCAAAAATGGTATGAGAGTCCTGGAATTAGAGTTACAGACAGTTGTGAGCTGTCACATGGTTGCTGGAATCAGATCCTGGGCCCTCTGTAAGAGTATCGTATGCTAAGAAGTGATGTTTTGAAGATCCTTCTCTGCGTTCAGCCTTCTAAGAAAAAGAAAAGGGCAGATTTCTTGTGTTCTGGGAGTTTTGTTTGCTTCTTTTATTTTTATGTCACTGTCTTTTGAGTAAGGGGAGGGTTCAGGGGACTTTTGCCTGATTTACTAGAGAAAAGCAGCTGGAGTAAGAATATTAGAAGTTTCCCTCCATTTTCTGGGCATTCACAGGCTAGGCATGTATAGTTCATAACAGTACAAGGCTGCATAGAACATATCATATCCCAACAGTGTGTTTGGGCAATAAAGAAAACGGCTGCAGGAGGAGAGGAACAGAGCACACAGGACAGTTGTGAACCACAGGGACTTAGTTACCTGTGCTTTGACTGCTTTCCTTCTGTCCTTGTCACTGGCATATGTCCAGGAAGCCAGGGTAATTTTAGCATCTTTGGTTGCTGTGCAACCGGTTTCTAACAGCAGTCCTGCTGTTAATGCTACAAATTGTCAAGACAGACTTTCATTTCCTGGGGTGTTTGAGTTCTCAGAAATTTAAGACCTAAAGTTCCAGTTTTGATATCAAGTATTCTTTCTTTATATTATACAGTGATGATCTTGTTACTCCCAATTATGACTTTTGGGGAAAAAAAGATTGCTTTCTTTTTGGTAAAATCATCATTGTTATATATCCCTTGGCACATCTTTCCATGTCTCTGTGGGGGTTTAACTGTGATTATTTTATTGTTTTATAGCTTATCTCTCTCTTATAAACAGAACACACACATACACACAGACGCATAATTTTTTTTTTTCGTTTTTCGAGACAGGGTTTCTCTGTAGCTTTGGAGCCTGTCCTGGAACTCACTCTGTAGACCAGGCTGGCCTCAAACTCACAGAGTTTGCCTCCGCCTGCCTCTGCCTCCTGAGTGCTGGGATAAAAGGCATGCGCCACCATCACCCGATAAGCCGCATAAATTTTAGGTATATGGGTGGTTTGCTAGCATGTATGTCTGTGTACCACTTGCATGCCTGGTGCCTGAGGGTAGAAGAGGGCATCAGATCTTCTGGAACTGGAGTTACAGACAGTGGTGAGCCACCATGTGGGTGCTGGGAACTGAACCCCAGGTCCTTTGGAAGATCAGCAAGTACTCTTAACAGCTAAGCCATTTCTCCAGTCCCAGGACATATTAATGTTATTTATTAAATATTCCTTTAACATGTTCCAGGGACTTGTGGTGCCATTATTTCTTAAGTTTCCTCATATTGGATGGTCATTTAAATTGTATCTATTTTCTCTTCTATTACCATTCTGTGTTGGTAGCTAATTTTTTGAGAATCTGTGATTATTTTCTGAGGATAAATTATACACTTATAATTTTCCCTTGTTTTGAATCTGTGTTATTCTTAGGAAAAATGATCTCATTTCATGTTCTTATCAGGAGATTGCTGTGTTAGTCCTAACTAGAAATAATTCATTTTTTGAGATGTGAAATTACTTTTCGTGTATTGAACAGAATGAATTGAAATGTTTAAAGGTGTTGCACTAATTTGCATTGTGTTTCTCTCCAGTCCTCATGTAGTCAAATATTATGGCAGCTACTTTAAGAACACAGACCTGTGGATTGTTATGGAGTACTGTGGGGCTGGTTCTGTATCGGATATCATTCGGTTACGGAACAAGACGGTACGTTTACCTCCTAAAAGGGCCAGCATTTTTGCCATCTTTTGTCAGGCCTTTATTCACATGCCCCTTCTCCACCTAGAGAAATGGCTGTCAGATGCTTCCTTTTCCTTGGGTCTTTGCTCCTTTTTTCTCTCCTCCTTCCTATCTCAAACAAAGACAGGATCTCAGTATGGTCTTTTACTTTTTATCCTTCTGCTCCAGCCCAAATGCTGGGATCGCAGGACTGTGGCACCATGCTCAGTTCTCTCTTAAATGTGACGGTTTGATATTGACTCATTCCAGTGATTTTTGTTTACTTTATTAGGTGAAACAATTATCAAATCATGGTTTGGTGATGAATTTTCATTTTTTGAGACAGGGGTTTCATGGTGAAGAGTAACCTGGAACTGACAATGTAGCCCAGGCTGGTCTTAAGCTCACACTCCCCTTAAGTGATTCTACTTACCATGTCTGATAGTTAGAGGATGACTTTTAAAAATATTTGATTTTTAAGAGTTATGTGTCTGAGTAGGTTTGTGTATGAGTATGGGCACTCATAGATGCTGGGTTCTGCTTACCCTACAGCTGGAGTTAGAGGCAATTAGGAGCCCCACAATGGGGGTAGTGGGAATCAAGCCTAGGTCTTCAGGAAGAGCAGAGTGCTCTCTTAATGGCTGAGTCATCTCTCCACCTCTAGAATGAGTTTTAAATGTTTACTTTTGGATTTGAATTTGCCTTCCTACCAAATAGAGCCACAGAATATTTTTTTTTTCTACTTGCTGTTGAACAGGATATTAGCCTACTATAAAAGAGTAGTTGTTGTGCAAACTAGTTCCAGAACAGGCTCCAAAGCTACAGAGAAACCCTCTTTCTAAAAACAAAACACACACACACACATACACAAACCAAAACCAAAACAAGCAAGCAAACAAAAAACAGTATTGTGCCTGAGATTGTAGGATTGGACCTAAGAGTCATGGATTCTAGTTTTTTGTTACACAATACTTCTCTAGGCATTAGGGATCCAGCCGTAAGGTAAAACATACCACAGTGTGTGGTGTATGGTGTTCTTATGGCAGTACAGCTTCTAATAAGGAAACAGTAAGCAAACAGGTGGCAGCTAGGAAGGAAATGTGAGGTAATGGGAGGTGCTCTGGAGAGAATCAGTAGGGATGGTGATGGGGCAGTGGTAAAGAGTCTTGGTGGGCAGAGCAGCAGGAGCGGGGACACTATAGGTAGGAAC
>LOEQ01001659.1:941301-954843 GCA_001685075.1 Bramus lutescens | reverse complement strand
CATGGTGTCTGCCTGACTCTGCTCTCTTTCTCCCACAATTCTGTTCTGTCTTCCTCGTCTACCTATGTTCTGACCTATCAGGCCAAGCAGTTTTCTTTATTAATTAACCAGTGAAAGCAACATCGGACAGAATAGGAAGTGCTTAATTGCTGACCTCTTCCTCTAGCCATCTTTATTTTGTATATGTTGATTTATTTTTGTGAAAGGGCTTTGGAGTGCAGCCTTGGCTGGCTTGGGACTCTTGGTTTACTTGCTTCAGCCTCCCGATGCTGGGACTAGATAGTTGCCTGTGCCTGGACGCCTAGCTTTGTGAACGCTTCAGAGTCCTTCAGTCCCGTGTTGTTGTGAGGTCCACTTTTGTCATTCTCAGTGCCAACAGTTTCTAAGCCATTTGGAAGGGTCTGCGTTCTCAGTTTTCCCGGTGACTGACTTGAGTCCTTTTGATGTCTGTTCCGCTAGTTGCTGCGTAGCCAGCCATCTGCTTCTCAGCTTACAGAATTTTGTGGTTTAACTTTGCGTTTTCAGATGGTTCTGGGAAGAAGTGAAAATAAGATGTATTTGTCATCTTTAACAAAAACCTGTATTTAGTTTCTTTTTCTGCTTTGGAGACAGTCTTCTTTGGCCCAGGCTGGCTTAGACTCCATCCCTCTGCCTCAGCCTTTCTGGTTAGCAGCACATGATTGGCTCTTGCTCAGTTTCTGGTGCAGCTTGGGTTTTCATGTGTGAATGTTCCATGATTCCTTGAACAACTCCTCCTTTTGTACACTGGGTGCTTGCTGATGTTGTTTTCATAGTTCCTACCACCACAAGACCCTTCTGTGCTAAACATCAGGATGCTGGCGTTTTAAAGCATTTCTTTGGTTTTGTCCTTAGGATAATGTCCTTTATGTCCTTTTCTTTTTTTCTTTTTTAATATGTGGTCTTGCTGTAGTCCTGGTTGGCCTGGAGCTTGCTGTGTAAAACAGGCTGACCTCAAACTCACATACACTCTTACCTCTGCCATCCACATGTGTGCATCATCATTCTGGGCTTTCTTCCCATCTTCTTAGGCAGTCTCATCCTATAGCTAAGGTAGGCCTGGAATTCACTGCTGCCTGGTCTTAAAATTGTGACAGTCTTCCTGCCTCAATCTTTTGAGAGGATTTGGATTACAAGTGTGTAAGAGGAGACTGCACTTTCGTTCCTGGCCAGACGTAAATAATCACACAGAAACTATATTAATGACAACACTGTTTGGCCAATAGCTTAGGCGTATTCCTAGCTAGCTCTTATATATTAAATTAACCCATTTCTATTAATCTGTGCAATCACCACGAGGGTGTGGCCTACTGCTAAGGTTCTTTTGGCAGCTACATGGCGTCTCCTGACTCTGCCTACTCTCTATATCTGTTCCAGCCTGGCTATATTCTGCCCTGCCATGGGCCAAAATAGCTTCTTTATTAACCAGTGGTAATAAAACATATTAATAGCATTACAGAGGGGGAATCCCACATCACAAGTGTGAACTAATACCCATTGAAAAAAATGTATTTATTGGTCACAAGAGATGGTTCAGGTGGTAAAAACACAAGGTTACAAGCCTGACAGCCTGAATTCCATCCCTTGGATGCGTGTGTATGTGCACACATTCTCTCTCTCTCTCTTTCTCACACACACACACACACACACACACACCCCACACACTTAAGTTTATTAGAAGCATGAATACACCCTCCCTGGCACTAATAAGTTTTTTAGAAGGGTGAACACACGCACGCACGCACGCACACACACACACACACACACACACACACACACACAGAAATTTGTTAGAAGGGTCATCCTAGAACTAAGACGTTAAATTGTTAACTCCTTTGCTATGGTTGAAATGGCTCACTTTGCTTGTTGTCTTCTACTTTGGTATGGGTTTAAAAAACACAAGTCTCAATTTTGTATTTTAAATATTTATTTTTGTGTGTGAGTATGGTTGCCTGTGGAGACCAAAAGGAGGCACTGGAGTTACAAGTGGTTGTGAACCATTCCACATGGGTGCTGGGAGTCAAATTCAGGACCTCTAGAAGACCAGGGAGTGCCCAGACCCACTGAGCTATCTCTCCTGCCCCTTATTTTCTGAATTTTATGTAGGACCCCACCCCCACCCTTGCCCGGCTTTGGATTTTTTGTCTTTGGTGTTCTGTTCCAGCATCATATGGCAGTTTGTCTATACTTTCAGGATTCCTCTAGGTTTTGTGTTTTATATTTGAGGATTAACTTATTTGAACTTATTTGGTGAAAGCATAAAGTAGGAATTTAAGTTTAGAGTTTTACACATGGGTACCTAGATTTTAATAGGGTGTCATTATGTAGTACTGGCTGGTCTAGAACTTTGATATAGACCAGGTTGGCCTTGAACTCAAAGAGATCTGCCTGCCTCTACCCCAAATGCTGGGATTAAAGGCGTGCACCACCACATTTTGCCAGTGCTTTGTTGTTTTGAGATATTCTGTTCTTTGCATGCTAGTTTGGAAACATTTTTATTCAAGTTGTCCTGGTATATGGATCTGACCAGCTTTTGATTGTGTGCCAAAATTGCTTTCTGTTGTTCTCTTGTTCTTATTAACTCTTTAACTTGGATAATTGGAGTTTAGGATACACAGGTCACTTAATTTTTAAAACATTTTCCATTATGTGAGTATCTATTTCTGGTTGAAATAATCTAGTGTAAGCAAGTTTGAGTGTTATCATTTTAAAACATTCTGGTAAGTTTGAGGTTTCAGAGCTAAGGAAATGATTAGGTTCAAGTTGTTTCCTTTGTTGGATTTTTAAAATTTAATTAATTTATTTTTATTTCATGTACATTGGTGTTTTCCCTAAGGGTATGTCTGCATGAGAGTGTTGGATCCTCTGCAACTGGACAGTTTTGAGCTGCCATATGGGTGCTGGGAATTGAACACAGGTCCTCTGGAAGAGCAGCCAGTGCTCTTAACCACTGAGAGCCCCCTTATTTTGTTGTTTTTTTTAAAATATAGTGGACAATGTGAGTTCAGAAGTGCCACCTGTCATTGCTTTCAAGTCACGCACTCTTCAGGAGTGTGGGAATAGGGAAGCTCTTTTGTGTCTTTGCTTGTGTTTGGAATTCCTATTCCTAAGGTGCATCAGAGCAGGGCTTTCCGTAGCCCGAAAATTTGCCATTCTGGGAAAGTGCACGTGCTTATTAGTGTAGTGCTGTAGCCACATATCCATTTTCAGACCACAGGTCAAACTTGGTACCATTTTTATAGCTAAGCTTTAAAGTGATTTTTCTAATTGTACATTTAAACCAAGGGAGTGTTACATCAGTCTGCAAAACAGAAGATAAATGACTAATTCTCCCTCCTAGATGCGACTGTTATTAATAGTGTTTATTGCTCTAGGCTGCTATTCTGCTAGGCAGGGCATTCCTTTTTACTGGTGTTGCATTGTCATGATTGTTATTTTATTTTCACAGAAATAAAGCTGTGTTATTCATTATTTTGGAAACACTTTTGATGTTATAATATCTTACACTTTTTCTATCCTATTTCTGTTTGAAATAGGACTTGCTATGTCGTCCTCTCTAGCCTCAAACTTAAGATCCTCCTGCCTGTCTCCCATGTGCTTGGATTATAGGTGAGTGTTCACCACGCCTGCCTCTTAGAGAGCTTTTAGTAAGCATTTCAGTATACAAATATCTATTGTAATGCTTATTTTTTGTTTTTTGAGTCAGGGTCTCATTAGGTAATCCTGCTGTCCTGGAACTCCATGTCCTGGAACAGATGACCTTGAATGCACAAGGATCCATTTGCCTCTTCCTCTGGGTGCTGGGATTAAAAGCTTGTGATACCATGGCTGGCTTTACTTATTTATGTTTTTGAGACTAGGTTTCATTCTATAGCCCCTGCCATTCTGGAGCTCATGTGTAGTCCAGGTTGACTTTGAATTCTCAGTGATTTTCTTACTTCAGCTCCCCAAGGACTCAGGTTACAAGTGTTAGGTACCTTTGTGGTGATTTAAAAAAAATTAATTGAAGTGGGGGGTTTACAGTGTTTTCTACCCGATCTTGGACTCCTTTGCTCAGTGGCCCTCCTGAGTAGCTGGAATTATAGGCTTGATAGTCATTTTAATTGGTCCTTCTTCACCTATTACAGACATCTACAATCTTGTGAGTGTGTTTTGGGGTACTTGAGTGTAAGGCAAATTTCTAGAAAGATTCTTGAATAGAAAGGTGTGGATATTTAAAAGTTTACTAAATATTGCAGTTTGTCTGTGAAGTTGTACCATCTCATGCTCCAGTAGTCTTGTGTTTCAGTTGCTGATTTCCTATGTTTTTATGCGTGCTGTTTTAAATTTCTTAATTTTAATAATTTTGTATTTTAATAATTGATTGGGAAACTTTATGGTTCTTAGCCATTTGAATCTTCTCCTCCTCCTCTTCTTCCTTCCCCTCCCCCTCCCCTCCCTCCCCCCTTCCCACCCTTTTTTGACAGGGTTTCTCAATGTAATAGTCCTAGCTATCCTGGAACTCACTCTGTAGACCAGGCTGGCCTCAAATTCACTGAGATCCACCTGCCCCGCCTCCCAAGTGCTGGGACTAACGGTGTGTGCTACCACCACCTGGCCTGAATTTCTTCAGTGACGTGTATCATTATGCCTCAGGTATTGCTTTTAGGTATGTTTCAAGTACAAGGCATTCTTTAAAAATGTTTTTATTTGATCCTTCAGACTTTTAACAATATGTTTTAATCATATTTTTCCCTTCCCTAATTCCTTCCAGTGTTGATTGAGTTTTCCTGTCCTGCCCAGTTCCCACAATCATTAAGTCCCAAAGAAATCACACAGAGGTCTACATTAGTTATAAACTGATTGGCCCATTAGCTCAAGCTTCTTATTAACTCTTATAACTTATATTGCCCATTATTCTTGTCTATGTTAGCCCATGGCTCAGTACCTTTTTCAGCGAGGCAGTCACATCTTGCTTCTTCTGTGTCTGGGCCAGGACTGTGGGCCAAGCTTTCCTCTTCCCAGAATTCTCGACAAGAGTAACTGGGTAGAGATGAAGCTGTCTGGTTGTCCTGCCTATACTTCCCTCCTGGCTACTGACCAATCAGCGTTTATTTAAAATATAATTGACAGAATACAGACAATTGTCCCACACCATTCCAGGTCCTCTTCCACCTCCCTACCCACCCAACTACTACTACCACTTCTTCTTTTATCTATCTTTAAAATGAAAGAAAGAAAACGAAGAAACAAAAGTATTAGAAACCGTGAAGTCCAGTTAGTGTTGAGCAGCAGCTGCTACTCCCAAGCGTGAGGCCTGCCCTGAAGTGTGGATGATAGACTCAGTGTCACTGCATTGAAGGAAACTGACTTTCCTTCTCTCTGCAGCTGTCAATCACAAGTAGTTTCTTGGCTGGGGTGGGCCATTTTCCCAACTTTCTGCATGTTGTCTAGTTGTGGTAGGTCTTTCAGTTGCAGAAGCTTCTCTGGCTGTGGTCTAGTGATGCATTGATCTATGGGTGTAGCAATATGTCATTAGGAGTTGTTTTATTGCTATGTCCATTTAGCAGAATAAAAGAAATAAGTTTCCTCTAGGGCTAATGACCTATCTAGTATCTAGCCTCAGTTCTTGGCCTCATGAACAATATCGGGTATGGGTTCCATCTCATGGAGTGAGTGAGCCTTAATTAAATTTAAGCAAAAAGCAATTGGTCATTCTCATAATGTTTCTGCCACTCTTGTACTACAGGGCATAAGCAAAGCATTTTTTAATTTTCAAACTGTTTTGTTTCTTTTTTTCTCAGTAGTTTTCATGCTTTGTGTTGGTCTCCCCTTTCCGTTTTAGGATACGATGGCAAAGAGGAATACAGTGATAGGAACACCGTTTTGGATGGCTCCTGAAGTCATTCAGGAAATTGGGTACAACTGTGTGGCAGACATCTGGTCTCTGGGAATAACTGCCATAGAAATGGCTGAAGGCAAGCCCCCATATGCTGATATCCATCCAATGCGGGTAAGGAAACAGCCAGGTGGATGGTCAGTTACTGGTTATCAGTAGAAAGTTAGTGCAGCTTCCTTGGTTATATTCCAAACAAGAAGTGAGCTGATTTTATACCATGATAAACGCTAATATAAGTGATATTCTTCCCTGGCATTAAATCTGAATCAGTCATTAATCTGAATCTAGTCCATTCTGCATTCTAGAGTGTGTGTCTTGATAGTCTCCTTGAAGGACATAGATGATAGAAATGTGTAGATTGACTTACACATTATATACATTACATACACTTTTAATAGCTTAGGCAACCTCATCTTTAGCTCACCATTGAATCATTCCCCATTGGGTCGCCTGGTGTTAGACACCACCTACTGCAGTGTCTTCTTCAGTTGCACTGACAGCACCAACCACCCATTAGTTCACAGATTGCCTTTTTCATGCTTGATCTCTGTAGCTGTTTTGGTTTGTGAATCCTCAGACTCTATCAGGTGACTGTATTCTCTCCAGCCTGCATCCTGTGCCCACTTACATACGTCATTATGGCTCACAGGCTGAACCTCCCCCAACCTTTCTCAGTGCTGATACCCTAAGAAGTTCCCAGGCTTTACTTATTCCAAGAACACACAGCTCTCTTGAAAGACCCACCCCCTGCCAGTCCCAGAGGCTCCACAGCCTTCTTCACCCCCACACCAGTTTTTCCTTGTCTTTATTTAAGTCATTCTTTTACTAAAAGACTTGAGCTATTTTTAAAAAGTTTTGTATACCCAAAGACAAATTCCTTCCTTTTTTTTAATTTTTTTGTGTGACTGAAGAGTCAAGGAGGGGGGAGTTTATGTGGTCATTCTTTTAGATTTAAAAATACAGCTTAAATTGTCTAATGCAGAGTTTTATCTTTCATAAAGTAGGGGTTTCCATCATTTAAATTTCAACAATTAGTGGTCATTATAAAGAAAGATTTATTATTTAATTATGTGGTACCCTAGAGGCCAGAAGAGCAATATGTGTGATATTAACCACTGAGCAATCTCTCCAGCCCTTAGTAATAACCCCAGTCTTTGTAAAGTAGAATTTGATTGTGCTTTACTATAATAGCTTGATTTTTAGTTTTTCTTTTCTGCAGAGTGAGGATTTGAGGGGCTGGAAAGATAGCGACAGAGCTCCTGCTTGTCATCCCCAGGCCCTGCATTCAACCCCCAGTACCACACACATATACTCTTTCTCCTCACCCCCACGCCCCACACTCACACCTTCACACATGATTAAAAAAAACGAAGATTAGTTGGACAGTGGTGGTGCACTCCTTTAACCCTAGCACTTGAGAGGCAGAGGCAGGCAGATTTCTGAGTTCAAGGCTAGCCTGGTCTACAGCGTGAGTTCCAGGACAGGTACCAAAGCTTCACACAGAAACCCTGTCTTGAAAAAACCAAAAAAAGAAAAGAAAAACCAACGAACATTAATGAATATCATTTGATTTGGCTTGAGGCTGATAGCTCCCTTGTGACTTTCGGGACTTTGTTGATGATCTTGGAGTCATCACTGACATGCATTGGTGACTTTGAAGGAGGAGAGTTTAACAACCATGGGGCTGAAGTTGTCTTCAGGGTACAGGTACTCATAGGTGGTGTCTTTTCACATTGAAACCCACTTGATATTGTTATCCCAGACTTGTATGAGGCTGAAGAGATGGCTCACTTGGTAAAGTGTTTACTTTGCAAACTTGAGGACCTGAGTTCATTCTCTAGCATCTGTATGAAAAGCTAGGTGTGATGATGTGTGTTTTTAATCCTAGCACTGGAAGAGAAAGTCAGGCAGATTCCTAGGGCTCCATGGCTGGCTGGCCTGCCTACCTAACCGTTGAGTTTCAGGTCCCAGTGAGACTCAAAAACAAGATGGATGGTTCCTGAGGAGCTGCACTCTGTTATTTTGTTAATAATGGGGATTGAACTTAGTGTCTCATTTATGTGAGGCCCCACTGAGCTACCGGCCCCTTAGAAGTGGCACTTGAAGTTGGTCCTTGATCTCCATGCATGCATGCACACTTGCACACACATGTACTTGCACTCATACCTGTGTGAACACGTGCATTACATACACACACACACACACAAGGAAAAAGTGGGTTTTTTGTTTGTTTGGTTTTTTTGAGGAGCATCATTAGGTTTAGAACAGGACTGCATGTGAGCTAGGGAGGGAAAGGGAAGAGCAGGTCTCTGTACTCCACGTGGACATGCTTTATGTTTGGGTAAGTAGAAAGTCATCTTACTAAACAGATGTAGTTGTTTGTATTGGACTGTCATTTTCATTTTATCTATTTTTTTTAAACTAGGCAATATTCATGATTCCTACAAACCCTCCTCCCACATTCCGTAAGCCAGAGCTGTGGTCAGACAACTTCATGGATTTTGTGAAGCAGTGTCTGGTAAAAAGCCCTGATCAGAGAGCTACAGCCACTCAGCTCCTACAGGTATGCGTCATCTCTCTGTGCTGTCTCACACTGCTAAGTCACTGGCTTGGATGTAGGAATGAGGTATAAGACATTCCATACTGCCAGGGAAGTTTAAAACTATTGAATAGAAGGACGTAGAAAATATTTAACTTGAAGAAAATAGTGGTAACAAAAGGAAGTGTGTCACGAATGAGTTTAGAATTAAGAGCAGTAAGAAGCTCAGAAACATTTCTTCCACCAGGAAGAACAGTAGGTGGGTAATGGCTCAAGACTGGTGTCAAGTCATAATAGGCCAGATGTGCATGTGTCCGGAAAGAGTGGAAGAAAATGACCTTGAGTACTTTGCAGGTACAGAGAACAAAGTGATGTGGCGTTCTTGCTCTTTTAAGGGTGTTGCCAGACCTGCCCAGATGAAATGACAGTGACGGAGGTTTATGGAAGAGCCTCTGTTCTGCTGTCCCACCACGTGCTGAAGCACCCTCCAGTCTTAAGAGTACTTAACAAAGGCTTGGAGCCCTTTGCCCTGTTGGTGATGGGAAGCAGGGATGTACTGTCCCTGCAAGGAGGAAACATGGGTTACTACCAGACTAAGTTTGGATATATAGGCAACCCCTGCAAAGAATTTCTATATGTAACTTTATCTGCCAGGGTTTCTTGTTGCTCCATCCACAAAGGCAGGAAAAACATAAGATGGGGCTGGTAAGGTCTCGGAGGGTAAAGGTGCCTGCTCCAGGTCTGCATCCCGAATTCAGACATTGGGACTGATGTAGTGGAGACTGACCCTTTCAATGAAATAAAAGGTGAGACAGAGAGCAATGGCACAGGTCCAAACGGTTATCTATCTTCTTAGAGTCATGAAGTGGGTGTGGCTTAGTTGCTCTAGGTGTGAAGAAAAAAATTAGACCACAGACTCATATGACAAATGCAGCCAGATTTCTACCATGTGCCATGCACTGTTTGAAAATAAACTTGTATCTCTTGTTCTCTGTTTTACTTAAGCACCCATTTGTCAAGAGTGCCAAAGGAGTGTCGATATTGCGAGACTTAATCAACGAAGCCATGGATGTGAAACTGAAGCGCCAGGAAGCTCAGCAGAGGGAAGTGGACCAGGATGATGACGAAAACTCAGTGAGTGGCAGGCGTTGTGGTGGCTTCAGGAGCAAATGCTTGTTAGGTCATGATGCCACAGAAGTGAGATAAGTAGCCTGTGTGGGTAAGCCTGGAGCATGAGACCCAGCGCTTTGTCCCAAGTCTCATTCAGTGTTGCTGGACCCCGGATGGGCCTGTGCTTGCTTGTTACTCAGTGTCACTCGAGACACTTACGTTTGACTATTTTGCCCCCATATTTTTTCCCCCGGTTTATCTTTTTTAGAGGGAGGCAAGGGAGTTATCTCTCAGCTTGGAGGCTTGGTTTTCCCAAGCTCTTTTAAAATTTTCATGCTGTATTCTGGAATCACTGACAACCTTTTAGATTCCAAGGGTACTTGTATCTGTGCTGGAAGTTGAATGAGAAGGAAGGGAAGAAGGTCCTTTAGGTTAGATATGCAGTTGTCACATGGTGACTTTGGGATCATCTCTGGTTAAATACGTGCTTCTCAGTTCCTAAGGTATATATACAGCCTGGAGAAATATCAAATCCAGGAAAATTTTTGCATCAAGATGAGTAACAATAGTTCAGAAAATTTTAAATCTTTTAAACAATTAGCTCCAGGTTAAGTTTTTTTGTTCATTTGCAGGAGGAAGATGAAATGGATTCTGGCACAATGGTTCGAGCTGCTGGTGATGAGATGGGCACTGTCCGAGTAGCCAGTACAATGAGTGATGGAGCCAACACTATGATTGAGCACAATGACACATTGCCATCACAGCTGGGCACCATGGTGATCAACACGGAAGATGAGGAAGAGGAAGGAACGATGAAAAGTGAGGCTCTGTCACCTAACTGATCCAGATATAGGTTCTCCTGGCTCATGTGGTCTTAGTCTTCTGTTGCCATAGCTAAGTGCCTTACTGGAAGAGATCTGCTCAGTAGGTTGTGTTTGGAGGACTGTGAGGAGCAGGGGCTGTGGGAAGGGATTTGCTTTTGAACCCCAGTGGCTATTCTCTCACAGGGCATATACGTTGTTTTCATACATAATTCATCTCCATTAGTAATGAAATTTGAAGTGCTGTGTATATCTACAATCCATTTTCGTGATAGTGTTTGTTTAACCAAGACATCAGTCAAAGATGATTGAGCAGGTTTAAAAATCCTGTCACATCTCCTCAGAAGAATCCTCCCCCATCCCTGCTGTTTCTTTTCTTCTTTCTCCTTTCTTTCCTCCCCTACTCTCCTTGTCTCCCCCTTTTACTTTCTCTGCTGGCTGTTAAACCCCTGAGCCTCACACATGCTAGGTAAGCACTCTCCCACTGAACTACACCCCTACCACTGCTCTGTCTTTTGAGACAGGGTCTTGTATGTTGCCTGGTTTTCTTTCTCTCAAATTTCTGGGCACAAGCTTTTACCTATGGTCAGAGTCTAGGCCTGGTGTCTCCAGGCTTTTGCCATTGTGTTCAGGAATGAGATAAAAGCCCACATAGATTGCAGAATAGCATGGCGGCTGTTTAGGCAGAGCACAGGTCAGAATACACTGCAGGAGAGCGGTAGGCCATAGAAGGCACAGTTACTGCCTCAGGCTTCTTTCTGTGGGAGCCTAGAGGAAGGAGGGCCTGGTTTCTAGGGAAGTAGTTTGGGTGGCTCTGTTATGATTGATAGATTCGTTTATATGATCATTTCCCCTACTGTGCATGTGTCTTTCTCTAATGCAGCTGGGTTATAGGGAGTCCTGCCTCCCTAAAAGTTCACTTGAGGACACACTTGTGCCTAGCTGTGCATAAATCTAAAACTAGTTCAGTCCAGATTTGCCTTTTCTTGTCTTGTGCTTGGACATGAGAAAAAATATGGCTGCATAGTGTTTGTCTAAATATGATGGTTGTCAAGGGGAGGAGAAACCTATTCCATTGTTCAGAGTAGGGTTTGTACCCTGGTCAGGTGGAGGTGTAAGTTGCTAGCAGGTTGCTCGGTGCGTTTTGCAGAGAGAGGTGCGTGTGAATAGCAAGTGCAGGTAAAGGGCCTACCCAGGCTGCCAAGTGAAATGAAATGGAGTCCAGGCTACTAAACTCTTTCTAGTACTTGCCTGCCTCTAAGTGCTTCTCTTGCCTCAGCCTCCCAAGTAGCTAGGATTATAGATGTGTGCCACAGACCTGGGTTTGCCTTCCTCTTTCCTGCCTGATCCTTCCTGTGACTGGCCTCATTCCTGTGTTCGGCTCCTGACTTAAGAGTTTTACACGCTACCTTTTAGTACCTGAGCTTATAGGCCAACTCACAGAGGGAATAATTTGAGAGTACAAAATATTGACTGAGGAGGATAGGTTCAATTTAGCCTAAACTTTGCATCGGTTTAAAGACCTGGGTCTTGTTGGTTATCTTCTTTTCTTCCCTTTAACTCTCCACCCCATGCTAGGGGTCCAGTTCTGGGTTCCACATGTGCTAGTCTACTGCTGAGCTTACCTCAGCCTCCACTAAGAGTATTTAAGCCTTTCTTGTAACCCAGGGAACATCAAACCAGCCCCTAGGCCCATCTAGTTGGCTCCCTGCTTTTGGTGGCAAGGCTCAGCTGCAGCACAGCCACAGCAATTCCGCTGCTTTGGTGCCTCTGTACTGAAAGGCTGCTGCCTCCAAGGCCTAAACTATCTTCTGTCTGCTCCTGTACAGACAGAGGAAGTTTGTTGGCTAGTAGAACACTGGATTTGATCTCTAGGGAGGGTGCACAATTAGAAAAACCAAAAGATGACCAAGCAGACCTGGGGCTTTAAACCTAAGCAGAGGGGCTGTACTGGAATGGCTTCTCTGTAGGATCTGGATGGTCCAACAGTGGCTGGCTGCAGACTGGAGAGGTGGAGAACTGGATAGTGCTCAGTTCCCAAAGCTGGATGTCACAACAGTGCCAGGCTGGTCATGAGGGCCTGGAAGATTCCTAGACACTTGTTGGTCTTTAATCCATGTTGAAAAACCCAAGAAACTGGAGTCTGATGCCCGTGAGGGATGGCAATGATAGTGACTGCAGCAGCAGCAGGGACAGATGGGTGTGCCAGTAAGAAGCAGTGACAGGCTGGCAAGAAGACTGCTTTCCCCTCAGACCTTTCTGTGTTGGGCTGTCGGGTGGTGCCATCCCCTTCATTCGTAAATGCCCTCACTGACAGACTCACTGTTGTATCTCTTAGTTGATCCCAGATGCCGCCAAGCTCAGTGAATAAAATGAGTTCTAATACTGGAACAAGCTGAGGGTGTTGTCAAAGTACAGTAGAGGGTATTTAACTTGTACTGGGGCTCCTTATAGAGAGGCTGCAAGCTTGGCAGCAGGCAGGTAGGTGGAGGTACTCCTGCAGGGGGAGCACTTTACACAAGAGCCTCACCAAGGCTTGGTGAGTTGAGGAGCTCAGGTAGCTTTTTGTGTTTAAGAGGGACATTTGCAGGGCAGTGTACCTATACATCTTTTCTGCTCCTCACCTTTCAGGTTATGGTTTGCATAGCAATCACTAACGTCTCGTTTTCAAAGGCAAAATAGTTCCCTTTGTCTGGTTAGGAGCTCAGATTCATTATCTCTGAGGCTGTAAAGGAGTGGTGGTAACGTTATTTATTGCTAGATTCATAAATTGATAAAAATTCTGGAATGCCTTGTGTATCAGGATTTTAAAAAGTTCACATCTGGGGCTGGAGAGAAGCATTTTCTGTTCTTCCAGAGGACCTGAATTCAGTTCCCAGCACCCATATCAGGTGGTTCTTAACCACTAGTAACTCCAGCTTCATGGGATCAGTAGCCTTTTTGGATGTTGCAGACACCTGTACTCACACATAAATAGACCTCTTGCTATGTACGCATAATTAAAAATAAATCTTAAAAGAAAAGGCCAAGCTGGGTGGTGATGGTGCATGCCTTAAATCCCAGCACTTGGGAGGCAGAGACAGGTAGGTATCTGTGAGTTCAAGATCAGCCTGATCTACAGAGCGAGTTCTTGGACAGGCTCCAAAGCTATATGAGAAACCCTATCTCAAAAAAAA
>LOEQ01001659.1:929930-941293 GCA_001685075.1 Bramus lutescens | reverse complement strand
AAGAAAGAAAGAAAAGGGCAAACCATTGACCCAGTAAATTCCACTATTAGTAAACAGGCCCAAGAAAATAATTAAAAATAATAGATAAATTATATTCAAGAATTTTTTTCAAACATGGTCTTTATAGATAGAATACTGTATATACAAAAACATTAGGTACAGTCCCAGTCCTTAGTCGAAATCTGAAGAGAGAGGACATTAGCTAATTGTACTTGTCTGAAAACATATTGGTAATTCTTGTTAGCTTGTAGAATACATGCAGGGCAGGGAAGACTCACCTGTTGTTTTTAAATGAGGATTCTAGTAGAATTTCTCTTGATGTCAAAAATCAAGGTCAAATTCCTGTGTGACTTGTCAGTGTTGGAATTGTTGTACTTCCTTTATGCCAGCAGAGGGAGCTCTGTAATAGGCTATGGATTGAAATCGTGTTCCCATTCATGCTGTCATGCTAACTGATATCCTTTCTTTTTGGATCAAGGATATTATATATGTACCTTTAAGTATATATGTATTTTTATGTTTTGGTGTTTTGTCTGTGTATGTATGTCTGTGCACACATGTATGCCTAGTGCCTGCAGGGATCAGAAAAGGTTATTGAATCTCTTGGAACTGTAGTTACTTTGAACTACCACGTAGGTACTGAGAGTTGAACCTTATTCCTCTGGAAGCCAGTGCTGTTAACTCTGAGATAGCTCAGCCATCTCTCTCTTCTCACCTTTATTTTGAGTCTATTTGGAGTTACCACAGCAACACTAGGGCGTTGTCTGTATTTCATTTAGTTAGGAGATTGGACACTTGGCAGAGCTGAAGTCTGAGTCAGCCAGAGCACCTCAGCACAGTGTCTTTCCCTCCAAGATCTCTTGCAGGCTCTGGTTGGAATTGGTCTTGTCATTCTTCAGCATGGTGCCACACATAGCTTTTTAAAATAGCGTCAGTCTACGTGGTCCCAACCAAATAATGGAATAAAATTTCAAAACAAAATAGCTCGTGCAGAACTGATTTTGGGGGGAGTTATACTGTGTATAAAAACAAGTGTTAAAGATATTTTATAGCAATTTGTTGTTTGGTACATCCTGGTTTTGGTTTCGGAAGTGCAGTGGCTGGAACCTCTGGCCTCGTGCATGTCGGGTATGCAGTGCTGAACTACACAGCGTCTCATTTTCATCTGGCTTATGTTTAAAGCAGAAAGGGTCGTGAATAACCTTCTACTCAATTGCAGAATTTCTTTGTATTTGGATATTGACTTTTTTGGCATATGGATTGTGCAGTTTAATTATTTTACCCTAACTCGTGGCTCTTGCTCTTAGCTTGGCAGCCATTCTTAATAGCTGTAGTTTTCATGACATCACATTGTTCTGAATTTTCTTATGCTGTATAATTTTTGTGTTCTTTAAGAAATGTCTTTTTACCTAGATATCTTAAAGTTAGTATATGTTTCAACAGTAGTTGTAAAGTTTTACTGTTCTCAGATGTTCTTTATATATCATGAATTTCTTTTTGTTTATACTGTGAGCTATAGTCATCTGCTCTGTTCTTTCCATTTGAAAACCTTATTTCTCCACTACATTTAATTGTGTGTTCCAGTCACCTTTACATGTCTTCTGTGCCCATTATCTAAAATAGATTCCTTGTTCCTTCTTTCTTTTCTTTTCAGTACAGATTGCTCCTTGAAAAATCTCATGTCAATATCAGGATCAGTGTATCAAATTTTGCAGTATACCACCGGGATTTTACTTGATTGCTTTGAGTACATAGTTTATTTAGTCAGGCAGAGTTACTGTCTCTTCAGTATTAATTCTGTCAACAAACAGTTACTTGGTTTATCTGTCATATCTGTAGAAACTTTATTCACAGACATGCTCTATATCTATATGTGTATGTGTGTGTCTGTCTGTATTTTTTTTTATTCCCCATTGCCCCCTGTATTTTTTTTTTTGAGGAGGCCTTTTTATATAGCTCACGCTGGTGTCAGCTTTCAATCCTCCTGCTTCAGACCTCGTGAGCATTGCAACCGCGGCTGTGTACTCTCATGCCTAGCAGTTCATCTGTGTGTGTTTGCTTATGTGTAGGTCAGAGGTCAACCTCAGGTACTGTTTCTTTTAAAAATATTTTATTTTTAGTATTTGAAATTAAGTGTATATGTGTGGGTATGTGCACTTGTACAGATGCCTCAGGAAGTCAGCGACTTGGATCCCCTGGAGCTGAAGGTACAGGTGTTTGATTATAAGTTACCTGATATAAGGACCAAACACAGATCCCCTGAAAGCACAGAACATGCTCTTAACTGTTGAGCCATCTCTCCAGCCCCATCTTGTTGTTTTAAGACTGATTCTCTCATTGGCCTAGAATTCAGGCTGGTTGCCCACTGAGCTGGGGGATTCTGTGGTATCTCCTGGGGTCACATACCTGCACAGTGCCTGACTATTTCATGTGAGTTCCAGGCTGGTTGGCCACCGAGCCGGGGGATTCTGTAGTCTCTCCTGGGGTCATAGGCCTGCACAGTGCCTGGCTGTTTTATGTGAGTTCCAGGGATTCAGCTCAGGTTCTTGAACTTGCTTGGCAAGCACTTAACTGATTGAGCTGCCTCCTCAGCCAGCCTACCACATTAAAATAGTTTATTAAGCTACTAAATTTATTTTCAAAAATTACCCTTTTGTTTATTATGTGTACGTGTGTACGTGCACACATGTGGAAGTCAGAGGACAATTTGGAGTAGTTGGTTCTCTTCCCCACCATGTGGCTCTGGGGCATTGACATGAGGCTTGTAGCAAATGTGTTTTCACTGGGCTCCAAATCTTCTGTTTTCAATGCTGGGGTCTTGTTTTTTGTTTTACTTTTATAGATGATTTGTTGATATTTTTCGGTGGTTACTTTATTCATTATCCTATGAGATTTGAAATTTGTAAGTTTCCTTTTTTATTTTTTACAGAGACGGTCTTGTCTGTGAATTATAACTTTTGTTTTTTTCCCTTTTTGATCCATGCACCCTTTTTTCTGGTTCACTCAGATTTCTAGTACAGTTTGAATAGTAGTGCCTGTCCTTGTCTTGTTGCTCACCTGAGAGAAAATTCTTCTAATATCTTAATACTGAGTCTGATTGTGAAACAGGATCCTAATGGCTCCTCCTTAGACTGAAGTTCTTTACCCCTGGCTTTAGAGGTCCTTGTAACAGTTAGAGCTGGTGTAACCCTGTTTGATTTTCTTGCTTACGAGTCTGATCTGATTACCAGTAGCTTTTCCCTTCTCTAGTTCAGTATCACTCCATTATCTATGTGGTACATGTGGTCTTTGTTTTGTTTCCTTCTCGTTCACCCTGTGGTGCCAGGCATTGACTCCAGGGACCTCATCGCATCAGGCGGTCTTCTTCGTGGAGCTGCATCCCAACCTCAGATAACCATTTTGTTGGTTAGAAACAGAGTTTAATTCACTGTATCTCCCACCAGCAGCCTGGAACTTGCCATGTAACCCAGGCTGGCCTCAAATTCAAAGTCCCCTTTCCTCTACTTCTTGAATTCTGGAATTATAAGCATGTGCCACTATGCCTACAAATTATTCAGAAGCACTTTTTTTTTTTTAAACTACACGTGTGAAATTTAAAAACTGCCCATTTCAGTTGCGGAGAATTGAGGTTGAAAACATGGTCTACATGATAATAGTTCTTTGGTACTTTTTGAGACATTTGTGGCTTGGCATATTTGTTGTGGATTTTGTCAAATAGTCTCTGTGTGCTTAAACAAGATTGTATTTTCTTCTTTTGAAAATGTTTAAAAGCTCTGTGGGTGTGTGCCGTAAGCCATGTGTGGAAATTAGAGGACAACTCTTGTAGGTTCTGAGAATTCAACTTAGGTCAATAGGCTTGCATAGCAAGTACCTTTACCTAGTGGATCATCTTGCCAACCTAAGAGTGTGTATTTTCTAGTTGTTTGTTACAGGAATTTATATCTAGTAAACTTAATTTGTTAATTGCCTTTAAATAGCCCGTTCTCCACCAATTTTTGCTACTTGATTTTTTTCAGAGACAAAGGTGAACAGCAATAACAGAAAAGTTTGGAAGGGCGTTGGTCTGTTTTGTACAACCATGTAGCTTAGCAGTTTCGTGCTTTTGCCCTGTACGAGGAAATGACAGGTCTAAGCATAGCAGGTCTGAAAGGTAATGGATTCCTGTCTGCTGAAGATTTGACACCGGTGCTTCTCCCTCTCAGTGCTCGGTGGCGCCTGTCCAGGATGTGCGTGTAAACTACTCTCTCCTCCTCTCCAGGCTGATTTGCGGTGGAGGTAAAAGGTGAAATAGTATTTGCTGTGTTCTCGTCCTTGGCTCAGACCTTTCCAGTTAGACCCCGTGAACTGAGGGGAGCGAGGTGATTTCTTCTTAAAATTTATACTTAATTCCCAGTATTCTAACTTGCCCCTTAGAGCCATAGCTACACTCCCCTCTTTGAGACAGAACTCCAAAGCATAGCGGCCTGGCTAAGTTCAGGAGTCTCTGTGTCTGAGGCATCTCTTGTTGCTGTGTTTCCTCCTTTAGAGCCAGAGGCCGGGCTCTTGTTGAAAAGATCTCATTTCAGCACTGTCAGGCACACAGTCAGCTGCGTAAGAGAGGGATTCTTGACTTGCGGCCCATGTCTTTCCACCTGTGCTGTCTGAAGGAAGTCGTTGAAGCATTGTCCTTGTGTTGTCCTCATCCGTCTGTCTTGGATATAGCACCGGCAACCATGGTAATTAGAATGTCAGCCCTGCACATGTCTTAGCACCCCTTTTACAACAGGAGCTTCATTGTCTAGTTTCTGATTGCCTCAAAGCGCATCAGCGAGAACTCAGTGCTTGCATGTACCTGCCATTCAGAATTGGCACCACAGAAGGTTCTGGATAGCCGTGCTGTTAGATGCAGCAGAGTGAAAAGCTGTAGCATTTACTTGCGTTGCTGCTGTGTTTCTGAAGGAGGGCAAGGATGAAAGAAAAACCGTGGAGTGATTTTTGGAATCAGCCTTTGGCTTGGAATATATTTCTGTTGTCCTAGGTGGGGCCTCCTTAGGGAGGCCATTCCCCTTTTGACCCTCAGTTTCTTAAACTTTTAGAAAAATAGGGCACAAAAAGTTTTATTTTGTAGTTTTGCCAAACTAACTAATATAATGTGTTACATATATAACACTTAGTGTCTAAATGCTCAAAGATAAAAGTGTTATAATAAGCATTTATTTATTTATTCAGAGAGGGAAAGAGAGAGAGATTGATTCCCTGGCAATAAGATGATAAGATGATAGCAATTTTGAGAACTAGTTAAACAATTCAATACAAAAGATGACAGATTTAAAGAAGGCCGGCCTTTGGGTCCCGCGAGCCTTCTTTTATGAGGCTTCTAACCCTCATTTTAGCACTGGCATTCATTACTTCATTCCTATCCCTGAAAGGCAATCTCCCAGGGAACTGCTTTTTTATGAGATGCTCCCTCCTGGGTGAGCTTTACAATAGAAAAGTAGACATCTTGGCACTTAAACTTTTCTCACAGTTTCACAAATAGCTCAAGGTCATCCTTGCAGAATGGAGACTAACTCCTAATTGTTCGTGCAGTTACTCTTATTGTGTCCACATGTCGGGCTCACTTTTATCTTTGGAAACCATTAACATTCTTCATTTCTTTGGGATGAGCCAGAAAACACAGACTCTTGGTGCCTGAATATTCATTCAGAGAGCCCAGCCAGACCGCATGCGAGGATGTGAAACACCAGGTCTCCATGTGACCTGGGCGATAGCCTCAAGGCTGTATTTTTTGGAATATAAGTTACTCCAGTGCGGTTATGTTGGTCAAAGGAGAGCCAAGATTTTCCCAAAGAGAGCAGTGGTGCAATAGTAGTGAGAAAAAAGGAGTGTGAACCCAGAAGCTCGGCTTTGGCTGTTGGTGTAAGAGGTGCCGGTAGATCAGCTTGGTCCAATGGTACTCTACCTCCAGTGCCTTAAGACTCTTGCTTAGATGGGCTGGAGAGATGGCTCAGTGGTTAAGAGCATTGTCTGTTCTTCCAAAGGTCCTGAGTTCAATTCCCACAACCATCTGAAATGATGTCTGGTGCCCTCTTCTGGCCTGCAGGCATACACACAGATAGAATACTGTACACATAATAAATAAATCAATAAATATTTTTAAAAAGGCTCTTGCTCAGAAAGAAATGGAGATATACTCTCCAATCTATAAGGGAAAGTAGATGATTTTCTGTAAATATGTCTCTTCTAAGAAATGACAATATCTGAATTTGTTAAAAACAGTTATCCAATGGGATCCAAGAGATATTTCCTAGATATTTATGTGTTCCAACTGTAATAATGTACAGAGACCAACTGGAACGTTTGCTGCTGACAAAGAACTTATAGGTTAAAAATGTGAGATGGTGTCTCAGCATTACTACCTAGAGCTGCATGCACATGCTGCCACTGTGCTTTCCAGTCCTGCGCATGTGTAGAACATACCCAGATCATGGCGCTTGGTAGCGATTAGCTGAGGAGAGAGACCCTCTGCATAACAAGATCACAAAAACTCGATGAAAGGCTGGCGAGTTACAGAAAAGGTTAAAGGGTTTGTGAGAAGAATGGTCAGGACTTTAATTACGACGGCCAGCAGAGAATACTCCAGGCAGGTGCACAGTCAGAAAGGTGGGCAGTGTATATTGAATATTGAGGTTGGCCGAAGCAGATGTGGGCACTGGTCAGCTTTTAAAAGGACTTTGAGGACCCACATGTGAAGTTTGAACTTGACACTGTTGTTAAGGGGGTGTTCGAAGACACTCTGGCCAAAAAGGTGAGACACTGTCTCAGAAGATTCTTGCAATACCAAGGTGTGGATCATCCTTTTCCGGTGGCTGTCCCTAGTGCTCTAGCTGGGAGGCCTTGGAATTTGGAGCTAGATCTCTCATGTAATCTATAAGCAGCTCATTGGCATCAAGGTGGCTTGGAGCCACTGTCTAGAAAGCAGTTCAGATCATACAGATGCAGCTGCTCAGGCTGTTTACTAGGAAGAACATTTTTCTGGGCTCCAGGACATCTTACAACCTGTGGTTCTTAGTGGTTTCAAGAACATTTTAAAGTTTATGGTTACATAGACTTTATGTGATTCAGTGACTTGATACATCTGAAACTCATAGATGCTCCTTAACAAAAACAAAACCCAGAAACCACACATACAATAGATGTTAGATTTTAAAAAAAAACAAATCAAACCCACTATGATGCATTTACATTATAGCACATTATTTTAAAACAGAGGGAAACACTGAGGCATCGCTGGAGTTTTTTGTCTTGCAAATATTTATGCATGGAGCCCAGAAGAAAATGTGGGCTTGTGCCCAGTTCCTTACTTTGAGCAGAATTAATTACTATTTAGATAAAAACAACTATTGTGGGAATTAAGGAAAGGCTAGGTTGACCATTGTGGGTTAGTTAGTTTGACAGTGAGGGCTTGGGATGGAAGGGTCATCAAGTTTGAGATCTGATAGATGTTACTCCAAAGGAGATGTAAGCTCCAATTTTTGGTTAAATTCATTTCTAGCATGCCCATCCCGGCATTATTTTATAGTTCTTAGAAACCCAGAATAAGAGCACATCATAAAGGAAGGTCTTGTTGATTTATTTCAAGATTGAATTATTGGCATAGTTTATGTACCATTTTATGGGTCATAAATTTACGGAGTTTTCTCATTTAGAGTATACAGTGATTTTTAGCATGTTTGCAGTTTTGCAACCACCACCAGTATTTAATTTTTAAAGTTTTATTATTTGAAACTGGGATATAATTCGAAAAGTTTACCATTTTAAAGCATACATTTCAGGGGCTGGAGAGATGGCTCAGAGGTTAATAGCACTGGCTGCTGCTCTTCCAGAGGTCTTGAGTTCAATTCTCAGCAACCACATGGTGGCTCATCTATAGTGGGATCTGATGCCCTCTTCTGGTGTAAAGGTGTAGATGCAGATAGAGCACTCACATAAAAAATTTAAAAAGCATTTAGTTTCATAGATTTTCTTTTTATTATATTGACAAAGTATTACAAGAATAATAATTTCTAAATTCCAGACGTTTTGATCACTTCCAAAGAAATACTCATTCCATTGTCAATTACTTCTTCCCCTCCACAATCAACCATTTATCTACTTTCTGTCTCTGTGGATTTGCCTATTCTGGATATTTAATGTAAATGGACTCAGACAATATATTTCTCTTTTGGCCTGGCATTTTTTGTTTTGTATAATTCTTTCAAGGTTTATCCATGTTTCAGTGTTTATTAATGTTATATATAGTACATATAATAATTTGATACATTATATATAGTATATAATAAACTTTCGTTGATATATGTGACCATGTTTGTCTGTGTGTGTGTGCGTGCATGTGTGCGTGCGTGCTTGACTCAGCTAGCTGGCTAGTGAGCTACAGGGATCTGCCTGTTCTTTTCTCCTGTGTTGGGATACAGATTGGTGATTGGTGCTGCTGCACCCATCTTTCTTATGTAGGTGCTGAGGATCTGAGTTCATGTCTTCACGCTTCTGTAGTAAGCACTTTACCAACTGAGCCATCTCCCCAGCCTTAGTCTCTCAAGTTTTTATTGTGGAATAAGTTTCCTGTGTGTAGTTAATAACACACGCTTGGCTCATATCTTTTGCTTTTCTGTAACACCTTTCAAAGGAAGACAGGGACAAGGCACAGGTGCTCGTCATTGCCCTCCCTTGCCTTTGCGTTTAGACAGGTTGTCCATTCAGCCGATAAGTGGGGCTTACAGAGAAGTAGGTCACCATAGTGTAGGAGCACATTGATGTCCTGCATCAGATGAAAGAATCAAAGCAAGATGTGGCTGTTTTAATGGTTTGTCCAGTCCATTCTCCCTCTGGCTTCAGGTTTCCTGTATTATCATTCATCTGAATGTGTTCATTTCCTGTGATACATCTGAAAAAATACTCCAGTTCACATTGAAACAAAACATCCCCTGACCAGCTGAAGGCCTGGGAGTGGGAGAGGACAGGACAGCCTAGCTTTTAATCACCTGGCAGTGATCCTCTTCTGCTTTTCAACTCTGACAGGCTGCTTCTCAGCACTTGATCATCTAGCTCAAGGTTGCTGAAAGAATGATTCAAAGAGAAGGGTCCTGGGAAAATTCCATTCACTCGCTCTTTCCTCACCCAGCTTAATGGCAGTGCTAACATGTCAAGAATCTTCATTTTGGTTTTAGAGAGCTCACTATATGAGGTACAGCTCACCAGGTTTAAAACCTGATGATGGATCTTCACACTGGTCCTTGTCAGAGCTATAAAATCTCAGGCAAATGTCTCATTTGCAAAGCAGGAGTCACAATCCTCCAAATTCTGCAATGATTTGATGAAAATCATTCATGCTAAGTGAATGAAGGTGTCTACTATGTACAAATCTTCTTTGTTCGTACCTTCTGTAGTGGTCAGGAAGTACGGATAAAAGTCACGGGAAAACCCCAAACACAGGTGTTTAGCAACAGTGTTGGTTGAATTTGCACTTGGGTTTCTAAGGGAAATACTTTTTGTGGTCTAAGGTGGTTTGTGAGTGAGCAGGTAGAGAGAAGATGGTTAAATCATTTAGCTTTTGCTGCGTAACAAAGCACTCCAACATTTAGTGGATTAATATAGTACTATTTTATTTAAAGCATGATTCTATAGGTTAGCAAATTTGCACTTAGATATTTCTTTTGGTCTGGTTCATTTGGCTCAGATCTGTCGTCAGCTAGTACAATAGCAGCCGGGCTGGCTTGTGCTAAGGCTTCATCTAAGACAGCTGCTGACTAGTGCCCTTTCATATGGTGTTTTACTACTGGGAAGCTCACTGAAATTTATTAACACTGAATCCAGAAGATTTTGAATGTCTCTGCTGGCTATGTATAATCAGGACCCTTAAATCATTCTGGGATAGGAGCTATCTCTTTCAATTAAAAAAAATTGTAGTAAAATGTGCACATTATAAAACCCCAGGCTGGGAATTAGTCTGTTGTGCTATTTCTAAAATTGTGTTGGGGGGGGTAGGGGTGTAGTTCAGTCGGTAGACTGCTTGCCTGGCATGCGCAAGGCCCTGGGTTTGATTCCCAGAAACACCATACCCCCAGATGATCTTCTCCAATAAACCTGATATCATCTTTAGCTCTTTGGTAATTTGGTGCATGTAAGCTTTTACTGATTGTTTAGCTATAATTAAATTTCTAAAAAAAAGTAAGGCTTTCATTTCCAGTTTAAGTCTGAATATATGGTTAGATTAAAAAAATGTCTAATCCTAAACATAGTTTTGAGGAGTCTCTGAATTGTGGTTCATATCAGGGATAATCAGGTCCCTGGCATTGGTAGCACACGACGAAAGCAAAGACACTGCTAGAATTTCTTATTTGTGCTTCTTAGTTGTTGAAAGATAGAATAGTTGTTTTAGGAGTCTTTTAAGGAGTTGTGAAGGGCTGCTGTCGAGAAATAACTGAAATATGAGGAAAGCAAGTGTTGCCCCTTTTTCATCTGAGCAGTGATAGGAGCAGACGTGCTATATTCTTTTGGTAGACATTCTTATGGGATGACTGAAAATTAAGCCACAAAAAGTCTCATCCCTGACTTAAACTTTATGTATTTATTTTGCATTACATTTAATTTATTTATTTTGAAACAGAGTGTCACTGTAGTACAGTTTGGCCTGGAATTCATGCTGTAATGTGTAGCCCATGCGATATGTGTTGTGTTTGGTGTCATATTTTTGTTCTTAAATTGGTAGTGGTGGTTTTCCCCTAGGTATCTCTTAAATGTCCATTAGTTTTTAAAAAGTGAATCTTTAATTGGTTAGAGTAATCTTAGTTTATTGCACTAGTAATTTATTAGACCTCAAGATATCCATCCATGGTTTGAGGCTTAATAGAAATACATAGGATCTAAAAATAGCCCAGTTTAGTGTTTGAGCATTTATGAAAAAAATCACACCCATTAGCATTTATAAAGTTGCAGGGGACATGCTACAGACACTTCAGCTAGATGGAATTTCCCCAGTTCTTAGGGCCCCAGATTCAACTTTTCTCAAGAAGGATGAGTTCGGGCTGTCAGGTTGGCCATATCAAACATTGCTGTTCGTTGCTTCTAAGAGGATTTCACACCAATGTATGTGCCGGCCTGTTTGCTACCAATCTTAAATCTTAAGTCAAACACTGTCTACTTCCTTTCAGGGTCTCCTTTGAGTTAAAAAATAATATTTAAAATATTTTTAAAAATGCATATTAGTTTCTTATCTCCTCAAATCCATAAAGTATCCTCAGAATTCTCATTCATTCATTCATTCATTCATTCATTCAATCTCTCTCTCTCTCTCTCTCTCTCTCTCTCTCTCTCTCTCTCTCTCT
>LOEQ01001659.1:910638-925507 GCA_001685075.1 Bramus lutescens | reverse complement strand
CTAGCTCTTGTAGACCAGGCTGGCCTTGAACTCACAGAGATCTGCCTGGCTCTGTTAGTGCTAGGATTAAAGGCACGTACCACCAGTGCCTGGCTTTCAATGTATTAGTAAAGATTGATTTTTTTTTTTTTGAGCAAGCCTGTTTGAATTTGACTCAGAAGATCCGATCATGGTTGCCATGCAGTGAGTAAAAGCCCTTAAATCTGTACTCCTATCTGCTTTTTCATTTTTTAGGTGCCGTAGAAATAGTAATCTTGAGATTTCAGTTGCTTAAATGCTGCCTCCATTCTTAGATCAGTAGTTCTAGCATTTGAAGAGTTCCTTTATCTTTGTCCTGGTTTTTTTAAACTGAGTCATTAGCAAAGAGCTTGGTTTGACAGGCCAACTGTTTCTGCAGAGGCTTCCATTGGTTCTCAGAGAATGCTTTATTGGGAGAATGTGATGGCTAGAAGGAGTTGGACCCCATGAGTGAACAGGCGAGCATCTGTCTAGTCTACTTCACCCAAGACTCTTCTAATTCGTAGGCTGCAGCAGCAACAGCTCATAGACTCTTCTGTGTGTCCTGTTCAATATTAGAAAATCGAAACTTGCCAGGTGGTGGTGGCACACGCCTTTAATCCAGCACTTGGGAGATAAAAACAGGCGGATCTCTGAGTTTGAGGCCACCCTGGTCTACAGAATTGAGTTCTAGGTCAGCCAAGGCTACACAGGGAAACCCTCTCTCAAAAAACAAAACAATAAAACAAAACAAACAAAACCCAACAAAAAAAAACCAAACTGAAACTCAGTTGCCCACGTTTAAAACTTGATTTTACATAAGATACTGTACTCCAGCTTGGCCTGGAACTTGGAGGGTCTGGCCCCAGTGCTTATAGTTGCTGTCACTACTGGATGATGGTTGTCTGGGCTCAGTACAGCTGTCCTGTTTGAGCGTGGCTTCTCCAGTTCTCCATGTACCTGGCCAGCGTCACTCTCTTCTGCTGATGGTCTGATCTGTCTCACACTTAGATATATTTGATGTTAGGACTTTTGTTCTGAATTCAAATGGAAATTTGGATTAATATATGAGTGAGCCAACCTGTCATGGTAAAATTTCTGTTTTTACCTTCAGAATGCTAAGAGAATTTATTAAAGTTACACATGCACACCACAGCATGCATGTGGAGGTCAGAGGACAATTTATAGGAATAAGTTCTTTCCATCCACCATATTGTCCTGGGGATCCCATTCAAGTGCATAGGCTTGGTGGCAAGTGCCTTTACCTGCTGAACCATCTTGCCAGCCTGAATATTCATTTTGTAAAAAGAGTTTATTTTTTAGTTTTGATTGTTTGCTTATGTGTGGATCTGTGTGAGAATATGTGCACATGAGCACACATACACATAATACAGTGCCTACCGAGGCCAGAACAGGGCACCTAATGCCCTGGAGTTGGAGTTCCAGGCCACCTGATGTGGGTGCTGGAAAATGAACTCAGCTTGTCTTCAAGAGCAGTGTATACTTAATTTCTAAGCTATTTCTCCATTCCCCTGAGAATTGGTTCTTTAAAATTCTCTTTAAGAGCATTTCATATTTGAGTAATGAAAGAAGATGGAATTAGGATATACACGAAATAAAACTTATGATCAAGTGAAAACTACCTCTAATGCTTTGGTATTATAGCCATTACTACAATCCTAAAGCAAGGGTTTGGAATGGTAGTCCAAAAGATGGCATACAAGGTAGTCCCCATCCCAGCAGTTGTCACTATCATCAGGAGATAATTGAACTAGACTCTCTGAGGGCTGCACCAGGTGGTGCTTCAGCCTGCCCTTCTAGTGACACTAACCCCTGAAGGGCTTGCTGAAAAGATTTTTAGAGTATAGTATATCATTATAACAAGTTTCTGTTTTTCTTAGTAGGTACCATAATTCAGAGATAATGTGTTAATAATTTTGTTAATAGTGTTTGATTTTTTAAAATTTCTTTCTCCCTTTTGAATCTCTTATACTTTAATTGGGAATATCAAAGAAATACATGGAACATAGAGAATGTATATCTGTAAATCTCTAGGTTGTAAAGGTGCACTGTGTTGAGGTGAGTCCCAAAGCGTGGGCAGTCTTTGCAAGCTTAGGAGATGGGTGTCTGGGAGGCTAACTAATATGTTTACCGCAGCAGCTTCAAAGAGAGGCTTTCTGATTCTAGACAAGCAGTATTTAATTGTGAAAATGATACCCTCTTTCCTCCTGCGAGGGCAGTTGCTTTTTTGAAATGACCTTTTTGCCCAAAATGGGAAATAGGAAATAATTTAATCAGAAGTGGCAGAATTTGATACTTACCCAAAAAAAACCTTCATATTTTCATCTGAAATTGGATACTTATCCCATTTCTAAAATTGAATTGTCTTATTTACTAAAGTGGATTTATTCCGCTAAGGTGGAAAAAAAACCTTCAATGATTCCCTGTAGTGTTTAAGATATGTAGTGATTAAAGCAAAAAAACAGTGCCCAGAAATGCAGTGTTCTTCAAAACTGATACTTCTATAAACTGATATTTTATAAACAGATCACATTTTTTGAAAAGAATATTCTTTTTATGAGACTTCACATTCTCATCTTGCTATTCCTAATGCCACGAAAAGCTTTAAATTTAAATTCAATTTGCTTCATGAATCTTCAAAGAAAATTAAAACCACCCATAATATTTTAGTTTAAGATGACTTGCATGCCCAGAATGGATGCACAAGACAAAACCTTTGTTCTTATGGAGTTCATATGAGAGAAACAAAGATAAACTAAGAAAATTCAGTAAATAACATCAGGTAAGGCACCACAGTGGCAAATTTTGTAAAGCATGGTAAGGGGAAAACGTGGAAGAGACCTATATAAGTAAAAGTGTCTGTATAAATAGACAGGGCATTCAGTTAAGACACATGAAGAAGAACAAGCCATTTGGAGGAAACGAAGCTGTACCCAAGCCGAGCAGTACACAGAGATGTAGCTGGAGTGTGGAAGGAAGGAAAGAAGTTATAGTGGCCAGAGCTGAGTGACAGACACATCAGTAATCATAATAAATGTGACTACATTAAAAGTTCCCATTGTCTCTAAGTCTGTAATAAAGAAGATAAATCTAAAATACAGTGTCACCAAAAAGCTTAAAATAGAGAAATAGAAAAGGATTCACCGTGTAAATAAACTAAGGTAGGAATTAGGTGCACAGTATGAGTCTGTAAGTTGCTACTTGGGACGCCTAGGTGGGGGGTCTAGCTTGGCCAACATAGCAAGACTATTATCTCAGAAACAAACAACATAATGAAACAGAATTCAAGACAAAAGCATTATATGGGAAGAAAACTACTTTATATTGCTATTGGGTACAGAGGAGCTGTAGGAGATCAGAGTCGTGAATCTATGTGAAACATTTATCTGTTGATAAATAAATCTCACTATCCAATTACAACATGCAACAGAAATAAAAAGAACAGTGTGAAAACTGCAAGCATAGTAATGACATAAATATTATTCTCTCAAAAGTGGACACCAGGAACTAGAGATGTAGCTCAGTCAGCCAAGTGCTTGAGGACCCAAGTCCAATCCCCAGAACCTCATTAGAAAGACAGACGAAAGAAGGAAGGAAGGAAGGAAGGAAGGAAGGAAGGAAGGAAGGAAGGAAGAGAAAAGAAAGAAAGAAGTCAGTCCAGGGATTGTGATGTATGTTTGTAACCACCATTGGTGAGGGGGCTGGGGGGCAGACAGATCCCTGGGCTCACTGGCTAGCCAGCCTGTTTTACATAGTATGCTCCAGACCAGTGAATGAATAACCCTGTCTCAAAAACAAACAACAAAAATCCCAAAGCCACAGTGTCTGAAGCACAGGAGTCGAAGTTGTTTTGCTGGCTACCACATGCATGTGCACACAAGTGCAGTCACATGCACATGAGCACATGAGTGCACATATGCACACTCAGAACATTTCAGGGTGGTGCTCTAGCTCGAGGGTAGAGTTCATACTTTATGTATTCAAAGACTGGGTCCAGGTCCTAGCACCAAAACTAGCATAGCTTTCAACAATTATAGCATAGGAATACTTTTCAAATGAATATTAAACTTTAAGAACAGAAAATGTTTACAAGACTTGCCCATCTTTTAAAGTACTAAAAGAGACATCTCATTCAGTATAGAAATCTTATAGACAATATATTTTGTCTATAATTCGATAGTTTAGAAATTAATAATAAGAAAGTGACCAGAGACATGCTGTCATACTTGACAATGTACAAATGTATCCCTAAGTAATCTTGGCTTTAAAGATAAAACCAGGCCAGGCGGTGGTGGCACACACCTTTAATCTTATCACTCAGGAGGCAGAGGCAGGCAGATCTCTGTGAGTTCGAGGCCAGCCTGGTCCACAAGAGCTAGTTCCAGACAGCTAAGGCTGTTACACAGAGAAACCCTGTCTTGAAAAGTCAAAAAAAGAAAAAAGAAAAATAAATAAAATCAGTGTAGAAGGTATAAACTGTTGAGAACTGAACTCTATAAGAAAGTTCAGATTGCTGTGGTTCAGCACTGAATGCAAGGGGTGCAATAAAGAAACTGCTGATATGTCTGCTTCTTATGAGTAAGAGAAAAAACATCCGGAGGCACTCGGGAGAGTCAAGAGCAGAGCGAGAAAGAAACAGACTGGACATGGTCAGGGCTGTCTGCGAGAAGGCAGAATAGCCGGAGATAGAGAGTGAGGGAGAGTGGTGAGAGTATAGCAGGGGCAAGGGGAAAAACTTGGTCATCACAAAGAGAACAATTGGGTATTTGGGAGAAGGGAAGCTTGGGGAAGCTGGTGTGGACTTTGAAATGTATAATACTTACCGAGGGAGGCTCGAGGGTGGTGTGGATTTTCATATGCATCCACAGGTACATGTCATCATTGGAGCCATGTGTCCCTTCTGCCAGGGTAAGGAAATGACTCCTTTTGGTAGATGGGAACTGATTTCTTAAGTTCCTAAGAAATGCTGGGTTTTCTCTAAACCCCAGAAATCCTCCTATAGTCCAGGTTGAGCTGGGCCTGGATTCAATTTTGAACCTAGTCAGTGGGCCTGCCCTATTTTAAGAGAGAATAGGGTGCCCCTGTACCTGATAGGAACATGTTGAATACAACACCAAAAAGTGGTACTCTGGAAGATACACAATTTTAGCGTGCAAGAAGGACTGTAACTAAAGCATTAAGTATGGTAAAGATAACAGAATTTAGTGAAATGGAAAAAACATTGATCCATGAAACCAAGTTTGTTTGTGGGAGGGACTTGGCTTTGATTGAGTGTGACAATTATGTAGTTGCCCGTCTTAACCATCCTCACTGCATGGCCACTGCATGGCCTCTCCCTCGGCTTTTATAAAATGTTTATAAAACATGCTTTGGGGCTGGAGGTGTGGCTTTGTGTTAGAACCCTGAATATAACCTCAGCCTATCTAACTTGCACAGAGCTCTGGCTTCAGTCCCCAGCACCACATACAAAACAGTGGGAAGCTGTAGCAGTTGGAGTTCCAGTTTGAGGCTAGCCTGGACTACATAGCAAGCCTATCTTAGAGAAGCAAGAAACATAGTAGGTGGGTAGCTCAGATGAGAGCAGGAACCTCACTGAAAACCAAGGAAGGTACCAAGAAGCCTCTCTTGAAGAATTTTTCCTTTTTTTTTAAAAAAAAATTAAGATTTATTTTTATTTCATATGTATGGATGTTTTGACTACATGTATGTCTAAGCACCACATGTGTACAGTGCCCAAAGAGGTCAGAAGAAGGTGTGAGATCCTTTGGAACTGTAGTTACTCATTGTTGTGAGCCACCATGTGCGTCCTGGGAATTGAACCTGGGTCCTCTGGAAGAGAAGCCAGAGCTCTGAACCACTGAGCTGTATCTCTAGCCTCTTCTTGGTTTCTTTTGACAAGGTCTGACTTCCAGTGTAGCCTTGGCTGACCTTGAGCTCACAATCCTGCCTTAGCTTCCCTTTTGCTGGGATTATAGACATACAGCACTGTGTCTGGCTGGAAGAGCATTTGGAAGATGATTGGGCTTTCTCTAGCTAGAGGAGGAGGGAAAAGGTGTGAGCTGAGAGGGGCAGCTCAGGGCTGTGTAGACTGTCTATAGTAATGTCTGGAGTGTGGGGTGAAGCCATTAGTGTGCAGAGTGCTGTGTCCTTCTTGTTAGTTGTATTGGATTTTTTCTGGGTATTTTGGAGAAAATAGACTCCTAAGGGAACACAAGGATATAGCTCGCTGAAACCATGTGATAATTGGTCCACCATGATGTTAAAAACCACGAATTGTTAATTCAAAATTATTTTTATAAAAGTACCAGGACCTGAATATTGGTTGTTCAGATTCCCTGGATAATCATAAGCTTACAGTTGACTTTTCGTAGGAGGGAAGGATAAATTTAAGCCCTGAGTTTCCTCCAAGAGGCTAGCAAGAATTTCTCGAAACTTTATCTTGACCATTTTTAACTAGATCAGGGCTCCAAGCCTGATTGTAAGTTGAGATTTCTTTGGAACTTTATAAAGAGGCTTTACTGGATTGTCACAACATGGTCGCTCACTCCTTCTTCATTAAGTTTCACAGTTTGCCTTAAACTATCTATACTCCTTAGAAATTAGAAACTGGCTGGGAGGTGAGGCTCACCATTGTCATCTCATCAGCATGACTGACTTTGTGGCAGGGATGCTTTGGGCATTTATACTCAGTACTTTCAAGGGCATATTGTCATGTTTTCTGGTAACCCAGATAACTACAGTTTAAGTCTTTACCTTCTATTTTATGTAGACAAAAGTTAAAACATTGTGTTTGAGATTATTTTCCATCTGCTTCACAATGAATTGTAAATATTAGCTCATGTTCTTAAACATGCCTGTCTCCATGATAAGATAAAATCAAGTGAGTACTGTCATCATGTAGCTGCAGCAGCCAGTTCATTCTTGTTGAACCCTCTTTCCTAATCTCTACCCTCACGCTTGGTTTGTTTCAAGTAAGTCAAAGGTAGGCATGATTGTATTATTCCTAAATATTTTATATATGTGTGTTTCTATAAAATATCTAATGACTCCTCTAAATATAGTAACTCAGTGTACCTTTAAAAATTAAAAATAATTATTTAAAATCATAAAGTACTTGCTACTGTTTAGTTTTCTCCAGTCATACCTTTTAAAGTTTGCTTTAGAATCCTAACAAGATTCTTTTTTAAAAATTATTTATTTAATTTTATTTTATGTACCTTGGCATGAGGGATCTCCTGGAACTGGAGTTATAGACAATTGTGAGCTGCTTTGTGGGTGATGGGAATTGAACCTATGTCCTCTGGAAGAACATCTAGTGCTCTTAACCGCTGACCCATCTCTCCAGCCCCCAATAAGATTCTTATGTAACAATTGTTGTATTAATTAGGGTTCTCTAAAGGATCAGATCTAATAGAATGAGCATATACACACACACATACACACACACTGAAACCAGGCAGTTGTGAGAGATTTTCCTTGGATGAATTTTTATATATATACACACACACACACACACACATATAATATGTATTTTTATTATCTAATATGTACATAAATGCATACATCATGTTTTTCTAAATTAAAGTGGCTTATAAGCAGTGGCCTGAGTAGTCCAACAAGGGCTGTCTTGTGACAGAAAGGCCCGGATCTGGTTGTTCGGTCCATGAGACTGGATTCCTCAGCAGTCACAATCTGGTGCTGAAGTCCCAGGGAAGTCCTAGAGAGGTACTGATTTCCAGTCTTTGATGGAATCTTGAAAAAGTAGATTATAGCACCAGTAAAGGGATGTCTCAGCAACAGGATATATGGACTTTCTATTTCTAGTAAGAGTGAGGGCAAGCAGCAAAAAAAAAAAAAAACAAAAGAAAGTTCCCTTCTTCCACACTGTTTTATGTGGGGCTGCCATCAGAAGGTGTAGACTTGTACCTCAAATAATCCAACCAAGGAAAATCCTTGCAGGTGTATCCAGCTGCCTGGGTTTAGTTAATTCCAGATGTAGTCAGGTTGACAACCAGACTGGCTACCAGTCATGCCTCTCCCGTCTCTTCATTTACAGTCTCCGTTCCCACACACTTTGCGATACTGTTGGGTTAACCAGTGGTTGTTCCTTACGCTTGGCCAGACTCCTGGATATTGCTGATTGTGTGTCAGTGATCCTTTTAGTCGTGTTAAATTTCTTATTTATTATTGTGGGTTATTCAGTGTATAGCAGGAGTTCTCAGGATCCTTCTTGTTTCTCAGAATTATTGAGGTCCTCAAACAGCTTTTATCTGTGTGGGTTTTACTTCTTGATGCTTGACAGAATTAGAAACTAAAACAGATAAAGCTAAAACTTTAATTTTAACACCCTTGCTAAGCATGGGTAAAGCCCTTAGTTTGAAGTATTCCTTTCCCTGGAAAAAACAAAACAAAAAAAAACCAAAAAAATCAAACCAATGTTAAGAATCTTATTCTAAAGCAGAATAAAATAATTCCTTGATTCATTTAAGATAGCCACAAACCTATTATATATTAATATAAATATTTTTAAGGAAAAATCATATTCCATCCTATAACAAAAATGAGTAGTGACAGTGTCAACTTTTCAAATCTGTATGAATGGGTGATGTCTAGATTATTATGAGTATTTGCATTCAGCCTATCATACATTGTTTTATGTGGAGAGTGCCAAACAAAGATATATTAGAAAAGGGAGATGTGTCTTAATAGCTTGTTCAGATAATTATAGATCTTTTTCTCTAGCCTTGCATGGGGATAGTTTTCCTTTTGAAAAAGATTTTATTTTTAGTTGTGTGTGTTGTAGATGGATATATAGTTATGAGAGGAGACGTCTGCAGGGGTCGGGAGAAGGCTTTGGGGCTTCAAGAGCTGTAATTACAGGTGGTTGTGAACTGCCTGACTTGGGGGCTGACGCTTGAACTTGGTTGGGTCCTCCAGAAGACCTGCAAGTGCTCTTCACTGCTGAGCCAGCTCTCAGCCCCAACAGTTCTGATTTCTTACAGGTTAGTGATGGAGAATCTGAGGCCATCAGTTGCTCGTGTTCCAGTACTGCATATAGGAACCCATTGATTTATTCTGTGTTTGAATAGAAGGTTTACTTTCACACGGTTTTGTAACACCATAGCTTGGTCATCTGGAAAACATTGGCCTCAGTAAGTTACAGAGATCTGCCAAAGTGTTGGCATTTCATTATATGGCATAAGATTATGTTCCTTGACATTATAACCAGTCTCATCAACAGAGTGTCTATGTAGGGGAGCTGTCAAACTCTCCATGGCAGTCAGGTTTTCTGAAGTTCTAATTTTTGTTTGAAAGTTGGAATTTTATCATTGCCAGCAAACACTGTAAGCTGTTTTACGTGCCAGACTCACTTTTTTATTTTTAAAGGAAATGTCTGCCAGATACCCAAGCCTACATAACCACAATTTGTTAATATTTCTTTCAAGTGAAATTGATGTTCCATGGAAAAAGCAGCCAGTTGGGCTCACAGCTTCGATCACATAAATACTTTGCTTAAGACAACCATCGATTTTGGTTAAAAAAGTGCTTTGTATGAACCTCCCTTTTCATCGTGGACACCATTTAAAAAAGCTGTAATAAAATTAATACTTCTGCTTTACCTGAGACCACCCTAAAGGAATGGGCTTAGGTTTTTTAGTTAAAGGTTTTTCTAATTTAACTGTACTTTTTAACTGTAATTTGTAGCCATGGAGAATGCAGTCACTGCTATTGCCTGCTTGGTCCTGCTTCTTGATTCATAATAAAGTTGGCATGTCTACCTCCCGTCCTCGCTTTGTGCCTCCAGTGCAGGTGTCAGCAAAGGCGGCTAAGGTCTTAGGACTGTAATGAACAGTTTGATTTTTCAGAGATGCCTAAGAGAGGGTTCCGTGGGCCACAACTGAGGAACTGCTAACGGATCTCTCAAGTCTGGTTAGACTCAGGTTCAGCTTTTTGGCAAAGGCATTTCCTGGTGTATATGTGTTCCTCATCTGGAGGTTGGCAGGGTCTGCATTTGTGTGTAATTTTCTCTCTTTTATTTTGGTGAAAGCTACTGAAGGCAGTTGCCTAAATGCCATTTCACTCAAGGATACAAGATGGTACTATTTGACCACTTCTCTATTTATCACACGAAGGTCCTCTAAAATGTCTCATTAATGATGTGAATACTCCCAGCTACCGTCTATGTATGACAGACAGAATTTATATTAGATGTCCCCATTTATTTGTCGTTTTTCAAAATAACTATTTGGTTATCTACCAATCTACAAAGACAATCGTTGATTTTAAAAGGTTTTGTTTTTTGTTTTTACTTTAAAAAAATTATTTTTGGTTAGTATACAAGGTAATGCATTCTAGTGTGACATTTTCTTTCTAAAAATTTACATGTATGTGTATATGAGCACTTATGTAGAAGTCAGAAGACAAATTATGGGAGTTGTCTCGCCTTCCACCATGTATGGTCTAGGGTGGAGCTCAGGTCGGCTGGCATGGCAGCGATGACCTTTGCCCCCTGAGCCGTCTGTTCAGTCCTACTATGACATTTTCACTCCAGCCCCAGTCTCATGCTGTGCTCCCCTTTGTCTACTTTGACCCTGGCTGTCCCCCACCATCCATCCCATCACCTCCTCTTGATTGTACCCTTGCCCTTCTCATTCCCTTTCTGCTCTCATGTCCTGCATCTCTATTTGTCTTTCTGAGTCTGACTCCTTCACCGTCTCCCCCAGATGCCTGTCTTCTTCATAGTGAGATAAATCTCTCTGTCTTTGTGCCACGTTCCATTATCTGTTCTCGTGTGGATGGTGTCTAGGCTGACATGGGCAGTGCAGCAGCAAGTACTGATGTGCAAGTGCTTCTCTGCTGTACTCACTGGATCCTAGATACATACCCAGGCTGAGTCATATGATAGCTGTGGCTTTAGTTTTTAGGGGTGTTTTTTTGTTTTCCTTTGTATTTTGAGACAAGGTCTTACTTTGTAGCCCAGGCTAGCCTCAAACTTGTAGCAGTTCTCCTGCTTCAGCCTCTTAAGTTCTGGGATTACAGGGTGAGTCCACCAAATACAGCTTGATTTTAGTTTTTAAAAGTGCCTCCATGCTGATTTACATAGTGGCTGCCAGTTTACACCAGACCCCACAGAAGTATATAAGTTCATCTTTGTCTACATCCCCACCTGCATTTGTTACTCGTTCATTTGTTTTCTTTCTTTAAGATTTTTTTATGGAACTGGAGAGATGGCTCATTGGTTAAGAGCACTTGCTGTTCTTGCAGAGAACTTGTATTCAGTTCCCAGCACCCACATGGCAGTGGCTATGAACTGTCTATAACTGTAATCCCAGCGTATCTGGTATCCTCTTCTGGCTTCTGAGGGCACCAGGCATATACACTATGCAATACATATATTCAAGCAAACACTCATACACTTAAAAAATAGAAACAAGTCTTTTAAAAGCAAACAAACATTTAAACAGGGTGTGCCTGTTGGAATTTATGTGTATCCCCTCTGTGCAGTTGCCCGGGTGGCCAGAAGAGAGTGTTATATCACCTGAGACTGGAGTGACAGATAGACATGATTTGTACTTTTTTTTGAAGAACTATTTATTCAGTTAATTAGTCCATTTATTTATTGGATGATTTATAATTTTGATCTTTAATTCTTGGAGTTATTTAGGGATTATAGATAGCAGTCCTCTGTTGTTCAAGGTTTTCTCCCAGTATAGGGTCTGCACACTCTCCTGGCTTTCTTTGTTGTGCAGAAACTTTTTGTCAATCTTAGGATGAATTCCTGAACTCTTAGAGTCTATCTCAGAGAGTCCCTGCCTATGTGAAGTATTTTGTTTGTTTCATTTCAGGTTTTGTATTAAGGTCTGTCTGAATTAATCTAGTTTCATTTTTTTGTTAGTGTGTGATCCATGCATGTATACTTGCTCATGTATGTGCATGTGTGGAGTGGGTGTGTGTTCACCTAGTTCTCAAAGGGGGAAAAAATCAACAGAACTGGAATATTTTGCCATACTAGAAAGCAAGGAAGTTCTTGAGAGCTACTGCAATGTGCATAAAACATACCTCAGTAAGCCAGTTTATTTATTTATTTATTATATACAGTATTCTCAGTATTCTGTCTGCTTGTATGCCTTCAGGCCAGAAGAGGGTACCAGATCTCACTACAGATGGCTGTGAGCCACCATGTAGTTGCTGAGAATTGAACTCAGGACCTTTGGAAGAACAAGCAGTGCTCTTAACCACTGAGCCATCTCTCCAGCCTCCTTAGTAAGCCAGTTTTAAAAAGAACTGAGTCACAGTGTTGGGACCATTTACATTTTTAATTGAAATGCATGAAATATTCAGAAACCTATAAATTCCCAATGATTTTTTTTTAAAAAGTCATTAGAGAACGTAGGACTGGAATGTGGCTCAGTAACAAACCACTTGCCTAGTATGTATGAAGCCCGGTTTAAGTCCCTGTAGTGGAGTGGGGTACTGCGGAGAAGGAGCACAAAGAAGAAGGAAGAAGAAAAAGGAAGGAGGAGGGAGGAAGAAAGAAAAAAAAAGGCAAGAAAAACAGGAGCCGGGCGGAGGGGTCTTCTGTCCAGCAGTGACAGTGACAGCTGTCTGTAACTATGAAACATGATGGCCACTTGTGCCCAGGAGTTCAAGGCCAGCCTGGGCAACATAGTGAAGCCCTGTCTGTCTGTCTGTCTGTCTGTCTCTTTCTCTTTGGTGTTTTGAGACAGGGTTTCTCTGTGTAACAGTTCTGGCTGCCCTGGAACTCTTTTTGTAGATCAGGCTGGACTCAAACTCACAGAGATCCACCTGTCTCTGCCTCCCAAGAAGCCCTGTCTCTTAAAGGGAAGGTAGGAGGAAAGGGTGGGGAAAGGGAAAGGAAAAGAGAAGGCGTCTTGTGCTTATATCTGAGTTACTTAATGCAGTAAAGACAATCTTAGTTGGGGATGTGCAGGGAATTAATTGAGACCCTGTACATGTTATAGACACACTCTGCCCCTGAGCAGTAAACCCAGCTCCAAACAGTCACTTCTTGAACTCTGGCTGAATTGCACGTATGGCTGATTTGAAAATCCCAATATGAGACTTAGGACTGAGTATGATGTTTTCTAAGAGCCACCATTTCTCATTCCTAGGTTTGGGGGAGGAAAGCACATACATCTGCTGATCCTTGCTTCTCTGTAGGACTGGGAGTACTACTAAACAGTCATTGCACAATAGTCAGGTAGAATGATGTCCTCTCTGCCCTCAGCTGCACTTGAAAGAAATACCAACAAATTATAGTTACTCATACTTGAATATCAGCAAATTTAAAAAAATTTTTTTTAATTAATTCCCACTGAGAATCAAAAGACTTTTCTTAAAGGTTGGGCTTTAAATCTTTAAAGAGACTTTAAATCATTATAAAGATTTAACTTTTTAAAATTTATTTTTATTTTCTGTGTGTACGTATTTTGCCTGCATGTTTTTGTGATCACCTTGTGTGTGCCCGAGGTCCATGGAGGCCAGAAGTGGGTGTTGGATTCCCCTGGAACTGGAGTTACAGATGGTTGTCAGTTGCCATGTTGAAACCTGGAACTTCTGGAAAAACAGCCAGTGGTCTTAACCACTAAGCCATCTCTGCGGCCCTTTATTTTTTTTTAAAGATGGGGATGATAACACATACCTGTTGAGGGAAGAAGATTCAAGACCATCCTGAGCTACACAGTGAGTTTGAGGAAAGCCTGGGCCACATAGTGCTATCCTGTCTTAAAACTAACACATGGTACTGACTTAAAAACACCTATATAGACCATGGAACAGACTGGAAAATCGAAAAAGGAACCCACACAGCTACAGCCACTTAGTCCTTAGCAAAGATGAAAGAAATAGCCTCTTAAACAGCACCTTCCCCTAACTGAAAATCATAAAGAATGAAGCTAGGAGCTAGGGGACAGTTCCACAGTAAAGGGCTTGCCTCACAGGCCTGGAAACTTGGGGTTCATGTCCCCAGCAACTATGTAAGTCAGTTGTGGTAGCATGTACCGCTAATGCCAGAGCTGGAGTAAGCAGAGACAAGAGGCTCTCTGGGGCTTTCCAGTCAGCTCGCCTGGTGAGCTCCAGCTTCCGTGAGAGACAATAAATAAGGGGGAGGCTAATTCTCCCTCTCCCAGTAGCCATTAGTGGCCTGGAGTTCTTTGTCTGGGGTTGGATCCCGTGAGAATTCCTCCTTCCATGTTAACGTGTCTGTTGATGTTGCCATTGTTTTTGGGTAACAAATTTAATGTTAAAAAAAAAAGAGGAGGAGGAGGAGAGTACTAGAGGAAGATACCCAGTGCCAATCAGTCTCTGGCTTGCATACATGTACTGAACCCGGGGACAGACAGCTCTTTAAGAAGCTCTTGGTTCCTCTTAGTAGGAATGGCCATTACAGACTGGTCTAAGACAAAAAGTGTGCTCCCTGCAGTCATTTTTCTAGGCCTCTTCAGTGAACAGAACAAAGGCAAATGTTTATTTCACCTTCTTACACTAGGCACAAGCTGGATGCTTGGTACCTTATTTAACCACTCTGACCTGTGCCTGCAATTCCTTTCCCCTGGCAGTGCCAACATTTGCTTTATCTTCCACAGTGAAGATGCCACCTCTGAGTGGCAACACCAGTATTTCGACTCTGGGCACTGCCACATACATTTTTTGCTAAGTCCCCTTGGACTGATTACACATGGTTGTTCTTCAGTGTGCACACAGATCTTTGTTTAACGTTGCTTTTTGTTTTTAGGTTTTACTTTTTGAATTTTCTGTGACTTTCCAAACTGTATAGTTCCAAGTGGAAATCCATAAAACAAGGTTACTCAGCTGTTAGCTCATGTCCACA
>LOEQ01001659.1:895216-910615 GCA_001685075.1 Bramus lutescens | reverse complement strand
ACCTGCTTCTTCCCTTTTTTGTTGTTATGTTCACAGATGGGTACTGAAGACACACACACATACACAGTGCTCCCGTTCTGGAGTAGGTAGCAGTAATGGACAGCACATACTTTCCTCTGCCTTTGTTTACTTTATGTGCTCAGTCTATAGCAGTCTGTAGGAAGAACTGGGAGCCTCTTCTTCCTTATGTGTGATGTTTTATTGGGAGGATACTCTGCAGTTAGTACAGCCTCTCTATGGCCACATGCTCAGTTGCTGATGGTGACTTTAAAGTTGGTTAATGCAAAAACCTACTCATAAGTTAGGAATTATATGCATACACACACATATTAGAAATTTTGCTTTTGATTTTTAATGTCTGTTTCAGTTTTAAGTGGCACCTTATGTTAGCTGCCTATTTAGGTTTTTGCTTTTTCAGAGAGGAGTAGGTTTTCTCAGAGGAATCTCCTCTGCTAACCTGTTGCTATTTATATAAAGTACCTAATTTGTAAGACTAATTTAATCATAATACCATGTGCCACAGGAGAACGAGCAATCAGTCTCCTAGCCAGTCATGATTCGCTTGCCCCAGACATCAGTCAGAATGCTGCCAAGTTGGTCATAACAAGCGAATAAGGTCCCTGGGGGCCTAGGATTCCTAACTGCTGTCTTCAGAGCCTGACATCTCAAAATCTGAGTCTTCTAACAGCCAAGGCCAGATCTGGTGGAGTTATTTTAATGTTGTAGTTTGAAGTCAGAAAAGAAAAAGAACTAAGTTCAGTGTTGTTTATTCATCCAGAAATTTTCAAAGGCTTCAAGATATTTTAAGTGTAAATTAGCTATTGATCTAGAAAACGTTTTTAAGTTTAAATCTGTGTTTAATTATTTCTTTGCTACTGAAATTGCAGTCTTGAGTTTTCATTGTGATCTTGTTTGCCTAAATGCAAGTTTTCCTTACTTTCCTTGGCTTGTCAGAAATACCTTATCCAAACTTTGCAGCTTTGCATCCTATGTCTTTTCTCATGCGGCTTTTGATAGTTCATCTGTGTTAGAGGTCCAGGTTCCTGGTGTATGAGATGCTGAGAAGAGTAAAGGAGAGATTTAGGTCAGTTTTCTCACTTCTATCCAAAGTAAGAGTCTGTTACAACTCTGCCAGCAGAGATGGATGCAGGAATATGGTGCTCAAGGCTGGCCCAACTCTAAATGGAGGGCCTCTGAATGAAGGCAGTCAAGTCAAGGAGAGCTCATTTCAACATTAAGATGTCCCCTTGTGAGGCAGTCTCCCTGTCCCAGTATAATCACTGTTCTTAAAATGCTTGACTCTCCACTCCCAACCAGGCATACTGTTACCAGCCTTGTCTACAGCAGGCATCCGTTTACCCCTCTGACAACTCTAGGACGAAGGCAGATCTATCTTCCATGCTTCCTGTCAGTGTTCAAGTTTGAGTACTGAGATTTCAAGATGGTAGGGTGGGGAAGAAGTGGTATTGAGATGAGGCAAGGGGAGTTCACTGATGGACCTTTATTTTGTTACTGCAAGGAGAAGGCACAACCAGCATTATTGGTGGTTCCACACATCCAAGACCGGGGGTTTTTGACTGAAAAATGTTAGATTAACATTTATTAAAGATTCTATAAAATTGCAGTTGGGCCTCTGCATGGAAGGGGATTATTACCACACATACCAGAGTGACTGCTCTTCTAATTAATATGGCATCAAGCCATTCAAGAGTTGGGCTTTCAGTATCTGGTCCTGACTTAACTGTGTGATGAGTAGCCTGTCTTGTTTCTAAGATGGAAAGGATAATATCTAGAGTCCAGAGGGGAGACTGCTGATGTAAGTAAATAGGGCGATTTATCCAATGCAGCAAGGCACTTTGTAAATGCCATTCTCCCCTTGTTTCTGTCTGCCTTCTCTTCCTTTCTTGATACATTATCCTTGGAGTAAGCCTTAGTTACTTGAATCTTTTCCTCAGTGGTTTGCCTTGACTCCCTGATGAAAGTAGAGATGCATTTCCAAAGAACACTTACTCCTAAATGGGCTAATTTACGAAACAGGGGAATTAAAACTTTGCTAGTGGGAAAAACCCAAGTTGTCTTGTGTATTATTTTTAGATTAGCTCAGCCCATCCTGCCTGTCTTCCCTCTCTCCTTTCTCCCCATTCCCTCCTCCCTTTTGTCCCTCTTACAAATTTATTCCATGTAGTTTCCCCCCATTTCATGACCCACCACTGGTGTTTAGGGATATTTCTTACACCCCAGAGTTCTAGTACTTACCTGTGACAGCACACTTTGGCCAGCAGATGCCACTCTTTTGCTTCTTGTGTGCCACTACTGTGTGCAGTATTGTGGCAGAGGCTGTCAGTTATGCATAGTGCATGACAAAATTAATTTACCAGTCTTGAATTTGACTTTGTATGAAGTAACATTCCTTGAAAATGAGTACCTCATCATTTAGACCAGTAGAACGAGCATCAGATTGCCTGAGAAGAGAGATCAGTGACCTTCGCCTTAGTTGGGACCTCAACTGAATGGCTGTCCTCTTTAAACTTGAGATTTGTGGTTTGCAAAAATCAAGCATGATACCATCTGTCCTGATTTTTTTTCTTTGGGGTTGGAAAAAGAATAAAAGGAAATATAGATTGGGTTTGTGAACCAAATTTAAGATCCATGGTAAAAATTCTGTTTGCATAAAAATTTAAGGCTGTTTATGTTTGAGTTATATATTATTATTAATTTATTTCTAGTTCATATTTTATCATTGTAAAAAAATATTGTTAGCTCTTTGAATGATGAGAGATAATCCAGGGTCAACAGAAGGTCAAAGCATTGGTAAGCCAGACACAGGGCATGCCCAGTGATTGTAATGATACCATCATTTAATACAAAGTCTAATACAGTTAATGTATAGTTATGCTATTTTATTTAAATAATACAGTATTTTGTGAGAGAATAAGATGAGGTTTCATAATAGCTTGAGAAATGAAGGCCCAGAGACCTTTTTATTTATTTTTTAATGCTTTATTTATTTTTATTTTATGTGTATGTCTGTGTGAGCACGTTGGATCCTCTGGAACTGAAGTTACAGAGAATTGTGAGCTGCTATATGGTTGCTGGGAATTGAACCCAGGTCCTCTGGAAGAACAGCCAGTGACGTTAACTGCTGAGCCATCGCTCCAACCCGCAGAGACTTTTTTTTTTTATAAAAAAGTCAGTTTTCTCACTTCATGCCAGAATCAGGTCTAGAACTCACCATCCCCAGATCATTTCCTGGTTCTGTTAACTCTTGGATTCTTCCTGTTACTGAAAATTGCCAAGGCTGTGAGCCAATGTTAGGTACTTAGTTTGTGTTACAAGCCAGAAAAAAAAAGAATCATTTTTAATTCGTAATGAGAGCGGACCTAAACAGGGAGGATGACAGCAGAAGGATATTTCTCCTTGACTCAAAGTGTGCTTTTCTACTTATTCAGAATACAAGGAAGATGGACATACTTCATTTTGTTATTCATCTAAGTTGAAACAATCTTTTGCTACTCTATATTACTTTGTAACCGTGGGCTTTACAGTAATATGTTGTCAGGAAATGTCATGCCAACTAAAAAGACATTATTATTTTAGGCATCCTTTTGGCTTTGACCAAATGTAACCTCTGTCAGAACAAAGATGCCTATTGTAGGGGAGTCTTAATGGCTATCGCAAAGACTTTGATGGCTTTTCTGCTGGTACCTCTGTCACAGGGAATTTGCCCGAGTTTTTCTTTCATGCTCGCCTCTCCTGTTTGATGGTATGTGCTTTCCTGCTACTTTCCCCTCCCACCCATGCCCCATCAGTAATAGACACTGAATATTTTTAACAGTCTGTGTATGTGTTGATTAGTCGCTGGGATACTTGCTGCCTTCAGACTAGGTTGTAGGGGCTGGCGAGGTGGCTTAGGGGTTAAGGACACTTGCTGTTCTTAGAGAGGACCTGTGCTCAATTCCCAACAACCACACGATGGCTCACAATCATCTATAATTCCAGTTCCAGGGGCTTTGACATCCTCTTCTGGCAGGCAAACATGTGGCATGCAGACAAGATCCTATATGCATAAAATAAGCATAAAAACTATGGGTTGTAGAGTTTGGATAAAAATGGCCATCAAAGTGCATATTGTGTATATGCCCGTGTAAACTTTTTATCCCCTTCATTTCTCACACTGTCTTCTCAAAGTATATCTTATCCCTACTCATTTGGCAACACGGCTTGGAAGCACAAGGTGATTGATTGTATGGCTCGTGCAGAGTACGTGACTACTAAATGATGACTTTAGGCTTTCAACTTCCTTGTGCGGAGCCAGTTACTGTCTTTCAGGTAACACGCTCTTCTGCCTGGGAAATGCCCATCGTGTGCTGCTGCTGAGCCTCTGTTTGATTCAGGTGCTATGTGTTTCTTTCTCTGATGTGCCCAATGTTTGGAAATAGCCACAGCACACAAGTGTTTAGAATGTGCTATTTAATTCTGTCATTTTAGCCCATTTATGCATTCTTTGCAGTTATTTGTTTGAGATTTTCATGTTGAAATAGCTTTTCACCGGTGTCTATAGGACCGAGTTAATTAGAGTATAAATATGACCGGCCTGGATAGAAGTTGAATGAACTATGTTAAGCGTCTAGGAAGTGTCCAGTACTCTACTCTATTATAATATTGGGTTTGTTTTTACAGTTCAGCTTTACATATAGAGAGAGCGGTGGGTTAGGGGTCAGGGTTCAGGTCTGACAGTGGCCAGTTTTGGGTTCTTGTCAGGCCCCTTACCTTCTAGTTTTAAAAGTTCTTCAAGCATTCTCAAAATCTTTTGCTCTTTACTCATCTTTAAAACGGAGCTGCTGTATATTTTTCACGGCAGCCATCCAAGCCCGAAAGAGCTAGAGATGGCCTGTGAAAGATGCTTAGGGCCCTCAGGTTTCTTTTGGTGATGGCTAGAGATGGCCTGTGAAAGATGCTGAGGGCCCTCAGGTTTCTTTTGGTGATGGCTAGAGATGGCCTGTGAAAGATGCTGNNNNAGAGATGGCCTGTGAAAGATGCTGAGGGCCCTCAGGTTTCTTTTGGTGATGGCTTCGGCTTCAGAACATTTAAGCAGACACCTGCGTCAGGGGAACTGAGCAAGAACAGTTGTCTCATGAGGTCTGTAACTGTGGCCAGATGCTTAGCATGGAACAAATGTCCTGACTGCATTTGCCTCGGGGTTATTGACAATAATAAATTTAAAATGCTTTTAAAGTACTTAGCAGAGTAAGCATTTAGTAAATTTCATGTTCATATTTAATACTTTAGGTGGTGAAGACGAGTGAACCAGCAAAAGGAAAGAAGGGTTAAATGAGGTGAACCAACCCAAAGGAAGGTGAAAGGAAGCTCTAGTGCTCCCTTTAGTTTTCTGGCAGTTCAGACTTGCCTTGAAGCACTTATTTGTAGTGTGACTCAAAAAGCCCAGAGACAGAAGCTGGGGTTCAGCCTGCAGGTCAGAAAGCAAAGTGGCCAGCCACAGGCTCTTACCTCGACTTCAGTCCTAAACAGTGACCCTGCCTCCAGGAATCTCAGAGTGAGACTGAGCAAGAGCCATCTCCTCCCCTCTGATCATCCTCTCTAGTGCTGGGATTAAAGGCATGCACCACTACCGCCCAGTTTCTGTGGCACACTAGTGTGGCTACTGGGATTAAAGGTGTGTGTCACCACTGCCTGGTCTGTAAGCATGGCCAGTGTGGCTGTTTTACTCTCTGAACTTCAGGCAAGCTTTAGTTATTAAAATACAAATGAAATATCACTACATCACATAGCTGAGTTCTGGCATTCATGTTCTTAGGGTTTAAGTATCAATCATGTTGATTGACACACTGACGATCTGGTTGTTTTTCTGACCAGCATGCTTCCGTGCTGTGCTTCCCCCTGAAAGCTGGACAGTTCTCACATTGACACTTTTTCAAAGCAGTTCTTATTCTGATGGCCCAGTAGGAAGGGGCATGGTGGGGTGGGGCAGGACAGAGACAAAGAGCTGCCCTGTTTGTGTCTAAGCTCTTGCACAGCCTGGGCTCTTTATTTAGAAAAATTGTGGCAAAACTATTCTAGGATTTTATAGCCTTCACACATGGTTGTGTACAGTTTGAGTTTAAAATATCTTAGGGAGTGGTGTTTAAAATGAGTACAGTCGAGAATTTTGCTACCCCTCCCAAGTGCTCTTTGCAGATGCAGCAGCAAGGAAAGGCTGTTTTCACACGTTGTAGGGAAATGTTCCATTCCAGGTTCAGAGAAGAGTTCCCACTTTCGGGAGAGCTGTTGAAACTGTGATTACAAACTGCAGGCGTTCTAGGAGTAATTGAAAATAGTTCCTGGGATGAATTAAGATCTTGCAGTAAAAATACCATACACAATCTGCCACATTATCTGTGGCAGCCTTCCCTGAGCCAGCCTGGCTAATGAGAAAATCAGGTGCCCTGAAGTTTATTGCCAAAGGAATGTCTAACAAGGGAACCTTCATGTGTTTAGATGAGATAGTGTTTGGGTTTATAGTATTTGGTCAATGTGTGAATTTTATATTGAGTCATGTGGAAACTACGTGAGACACAGGCGTTTACCCTTTTCTGGTCTCACTACCTCTCCTCCTGGCTCACAAGTTTTTTCCTATGGAAAAATGAAAATCAAAGAGGATAGCCAGGCCCACTCTCCATTGCCTGACCTCTGGCTTTCTGGTGCAGTCCTGAGGGTCTGTGACACTGATGCTGTATCAGTGACATCCTGTGGGCACTCAGATGTGACAGAATAGATAGATGAACAGTCAGCATCCAGAGTAAATCCTCACAGGCAGCAGCCTTGACCCGGGGCTTTGGGTGACATTTTCTCACTCGGTTGTGTGGGACTTGGGACAGGAGAGCTAGTTTGGCCCATGGCACATGGAATGTGTGTGACTTGGATTACTAAAGTGAGCTCTGGTACACCACAAACACACCTCCTGTATATCCATTATACTTGAGTGTTGGACTTATTCCTGTAAGGCTGCCGCATCTGCCCAGCTTGTGTCAGAGTGCTGACACGATACTTTCTGACCACAGTTGTCCCTCCCTCCTCTGCTCCCAGTTCCCCTTCCCCTCTTCCCTCTCCCCTAGATCCACTTCTCTTTCATTTTCCTTCAGAATAGAGCAGGCCTCCCAGAGATAACAACCGAGCACAGTAAGATACAATAAGACTAGGCACAAACCCTTATACCAAGGCTGGACTAGGCAACCCAATAGGAGGAGAAAGGTCCCAAGAGCAGGCAAAAGCATCAGAAACACCCCCACTCTCACTGTTAAGAGGCCCACAGCAATAACATATATGCAGAGGACCTAGCCCAGACCCATGCAGGTTCTGTGACTGTCCCTGCAGTCTCTGTGATCTCCTATGAAGCCCTGCTTAGTTGATTCTGTGGGCCATGTTCTCTTGGTATCCTTGACCCCCCTGACTCCTACAATTCTTCCTCCTCCTCTTCTGCAGGCTTCCTTGAACTTTTAATATGAGTAGACATTGTTTTAAGGAAGTTCGTTGCATATTATGCCCTTAGTATTAATTCCTGCAGGTGGAATTATTGAGTCAAAGTATAGACTAGAAATTGTGATAGTCTATTTCCCCTGTTATTTTTGTAAGGGAATTGACAGTTTGTTACTTAACTTAATTTTCTTTGAAATTTTGATTTTTTTTCAAAAAAATTTATGAACTAAGATACAAACCTAGTAGCATATGTGATAAAGGTACTGTCTCAGTTTTTTTTAAGTGTGTATATGTATTATGCATGTGTGTTTACATGTGCACGGGAGCACAAAGCTAACAAAGTTGCATTTGCTTAGGAAGTGACAGCTCACTGCTATGTTAAGGTAGGATCTCTTGCTGAACTCACAGCTTGCCACTCTGGCTAGTCAAGCTTGCCCCAGTGATGCACTTGACTATAGGTAATTGCCATACCTGCTCAGTTTCCGTATGAGTTTTGGGGTTTGCACTCTGGTCCCCATGCCGTGTGTTAACTGCTTTAGCCACTGAACTAACTCTCCAACCCTCTTAGCAGTTTTAAAACCTTGATTTGTATATAGTATCCTAACTATTCAGACATTTTGAATTTATGTATTTTGATTTATTAATTTCCATATGTTGTAGAATGTCATCTCATTTATAAAATATTTTCATATCCTAAGACTACAAATATTAAGCGCTGCTTTGTTTTAGTTTTTTTTTCCCCAGTATGTAATTTGTTTGGAATTTGTCTTGGTATAAGGAGTAAGGTAGCCACCCAGCTTTATATCTTTCTTAGCTTCTTTTGCTGACAGCCAAGAATTTTCAAAATGTGTGGTTAATTTAGAGGTATCAGCTCAGTGCGGCATCTGTTTGTAAAAGTGGCTTGTTTCTACAGATAGAAGGTTCCTGCTTGGGACTTGGTGTTTCAGTCATCCTGTTTTTAAAAGCCCCCAGAAAGGAACTGTGAAACACCATATTGATTTTGGTGTTGATTTTAATGCATCTCAAATAGGCTGATTCCACAGAACTTGATATAAAATGTTTCTTCTATGTCTCGATGCCTTTTTGCCAAGCAAAACTGATTATTTCTGACCAAAAGGCACTGAACTAGAAAAAAGTAAGGCGGCCTCCTTGGCTTGTGCAGTTCATGATTTTGCTTTGGATGCAGTGCATTTAATTTTCCCCTCAAGTTCTACTCATCAGCAGTGGTCTGTGTCTTGTGCTTGGGGCTGTTTGGAGGGTTCCTTCCATGCTGTCTCTCCAAGTCCTGATGCTAATAACTGTATCTTTAGATGTGTGTTTGTTTCCTTGGCATTTCAATGAGTAGATATCTGGGATTTAAACCCCCAGCAGTCATTTTTAGTTTTCTCTTGTATCATGGAATTTGCTGTGGTTGGGTTTGTTTGCTGGTGTGTTTCAGATGTGGTGATACCTGGCCCTATGCATTGTTTGATTAAAGGTATGTTTATTCCAGTCTGACAGCTTCTCTGAGTATCTAGGACAGTGATTTTCAACCTGTGGGTCACAACCCCTATAGGGGTTGTGTATCAGGTATTTATGTTACGATTCATAATGGTAGCAGAATTCCAGTTATGAACATTTTCATAACTGAATGAAAAACTTCTGATGAAAAGGCAGTGAAAGACTTATGGCTGAAAATGAAAAAAGGCAATGAAAGACTTATGGTTGGGGTCGCCAAAACATGAGGAATTGTATTCAAGTGTTGCAGCATTGGGGAAGGTTGAGAACCACTTCTCTAGACCTTTGCAGATTTGTCCTTTGTAACCAAGAGTCTCCTGAGCCATTATGGCACCATTTAAAATAAGTTTTACCAGTGAAGGAAATAAATTCTGCCAGTGTGGTCGATGGTCAGACGTACACAGAGTAATTAAAGCCTTTGGAGTCTTTCTGTTAGCCTCAGCAGCCATCTTCATCACCAGTTACATCACCAGCTTCACCTTCAATAAAAATCATGTTTTCTGAAGCTGAAAAGATGGCTCAGTGGTTAACACTCACTGTTCCTCTAGAGCATGGGGTTTGATTCCCAACACTCATCTCAGGCAGCTCACAACTGCTTTCTGTAGCTCTAACTCCTAGGGATTGGTTGCCTTCTTTTGGCTGCTGTGGCTCCAANNCAACATACATGCATGTGTGCGCGCGCACGCGCGCGCACACACACACTACACCTTTTTAAAAATTTTTCATGGAGCTAGTGAGTACCACCTGTTGTAATGTGTATGAAATATGTAGACATCCCTGGCCTATATTAAGCATTTGATAGATGTTATTTTCTTTCTTGGTTTTTAGTGTTGCTGTGATCTTCTAGGATATCACACTGCCTCCACTCCTGTTATAAAAAGAATGCTTTGTGCCCATTCCAGGAAGTTTAGAGAGGGAGGAAAAGCTTAGATACCACTTGTTATTTATCATCCTCAGCAACAATTGCTTTGATTTTGAGGTATTTTCTTCTGGGTTTTTGTGATTATAATCTTAGATGATTGAAGTCTTTCTGCATGTAGTTTTTATTTTTTCATTTAATATAACCTACCTATTTTATTGTATAATTAAAAACATTTGTAGAACCATCTTTAACAAATTATTGTTTTGAATTATGCATGTGAGTATGTGTACATGAGTACATGAGTACAGGTGCCAACAGAGGCCAGAAGTGTTGGATCTCCTTGGGACTGGAGTTCCAGGCAACTGGTAATTGACTTTAGGTCCTCTGGAAGAACAGTACATACTCTTAACTGCTGAGCCAACTGTCCAGACCTCCTAGAACTATCTTTTTAAAAATATTTTTTTGAGATAAAGTCTGGCAGTAACCTAGACTGGCCTCAGATTCATAATCCTCCTTCCTCAATTTCCCTTGGAATTATAGCTAGGCATTACCATTCCTGACTTTGAGTACTTGTTTATGGTCATGTAACAGCCATAATATTGCATTATTTTGATTGAATTAATCAGTCTCCTTTATTTGGCACTTAGTATTTGAGACTTTTTTTTTTATTAGCTTAGATCATTCCAATTTATTGAGCCAAGAATTCTTCTTGCCCACATGAGAGAGAGGTTCAGGATTTAGGGTTTTGTCCTTGCTTTTATTGGTGAGGACTCCTCCTTGTCCAGTTAAGAATGTGAAATAGCCAGGATATTAACCACTGAGACTCTGTGCTCTCAAACTCTTTGCACTGTTTACTTTTAAAACATTTTCAGGTGAGGCTTCTTTCCCCCACACCCCTGGGCTAGAAGAAAGCTGAATGGAGACCGAGTAGTATTTAGGTCATGGCCTGATGGTGCCATGTGAGTGCCCAGGAACTAGCCAGGGTAAATACTGGTTGCATGTTAATGGGTCCTCACTGGGGATGATCATGCTGACCAATTTCTGGTGAGAAGACTCTTCTAAATGGTCCCTGACAGGATACACTGTTTTTGTTTCAACTTCTTGTTTTTTTCTATACAGCCAATTTTAAAGTATGTTGAGACTGAACTCATTTGTGCTTTGGAATATGAGATCTTATGCTCTTTACTTTGAGAAACCTGGCCAAAAATAGCAATCTGAAAAAGGCGTGTGTGTCAGGCTTGCCAAGGAAAGCTGCTGTGTAGATATGCTTTCTGAGAAACCCCACAACTAGTGAATGTCGTCTTTGTCTCAGAACCCACTGCTGTCTGCTGTGATTGCAGTATCGGATCTGAGCTTTTTTTTTTTTTTAACAGTTACTGAGATGGCACCGAAAACGGGACTTAAACGCTTGTGGGGTTAAAAATAAGAATGCACTGAAACAGAAAGCCCCCCAAACAGCATTGTTATCAGCTAGATGTTATTTTCATTTGCTCTGCTGATGTCTGAGACTGCCTGGTCCATGGTTGTATGGCTTCTTTTTTAAAGTTCTTGCTTCTGTTCTGCCATTCTGGTGTTAAAGGATAATTTTAATCTCAAATGCTAGATATTGGAGTGCAGACTGGCTCAGAAATGGACACTAAAAACTGTAAACAAGTAGCTTGGCACCGTGGGTCCTATGAGGCCTTCTGAAGGCCACTTCCCTCTTCTCTGTGACCTTACAGGGCCGACAGTCAGGAATGGCAGCCTTTCAGGAGTAAGGGGACTAACGACCTGTGCTCTGCTCCTGTTAGAGATCTGGCAGAGGTGTTATGCAATGCTTTCTTGACCACTTCTGGTCATTTCTAAGAAGTGACAGAATTCCACAAGCTGGGGGATAGGCTGTATCTTCGCTCAGCTCTGAAGAGACTGCATTTTAAGTTTTCAACTAAAATTCTTCCTCAGGGACCTTCTACACACATAATTTTGATTATTCTTCACAAATTCTCAGGTTAGTGGGGGTTACCTGGATTTTCCATGTTGCAGATGGAGAAAGCTGTGATGTCTTGCCTCTAGCCACTTTAGTGTTGCCATAAATTGGCTTGGACAGAATTTGGGCATCTGTATGCTAGCTGTTTATTACTGAATCAGGCAGCCAGTTCAAGCATGCTCTTATATTCCAGTGCTGATTAGAACATGGGTTTTGTTGGTTCCGTGTCTGAGATGATGAGGGTGAAAATTTCAAGAGATGTGGGATGATTATTTCATTAAAAGTACAGACTCTAGTCTCAGACGCTATTTTAGTCTTTGTTGATGTTTGCTGGTTATAACCTTAGAAGATAGGATTAATTATGTAATTCTTCACATCTCAGATTCCATCTGTAGAGTAATATTAAGAATGTTAACTGTAAGACTTAGTGATGGTCAGCTGAAATGAGTATGTATGCTGAAACATTAATACATGGCCAGCTGTGAAGACAGCTAATAGATGTTAGAATGGCTCTTGTGAGACTGCCCAGCTGTGGTCCTAGCACTTTGGGAGACCAAGGGAGGAGGGGTGCTAAAAGTTGGAGGCCAGCCTGAGACCCTGTCTTAAAAAGAAACTTTTACCATATAGCTGGATCCTTGAATTTTGCCTCCTCGTTAGAACGATGCTGGTAGGGTTTCTGCTTGCTCTTTAGATGGTTTCCCTTCTGTATGTGTGTGTTTTTGTTTTTCTGTCTGTAGGTCTGCTCTGGGGTTCCTTTTACTTGATTTGCTAAGAATAACAGCATTAGCATCATGACAAGAGCTGGGATATATGGCATCGCTGGACTTCTCTCACAGTCAGTAGCTAGCCATATCGCCAGCACTGGGGGTTAGGGCATTGGCTTTTCTCAGCTTACAGAGAAAACACTTTGCTCAGTAATGCCTTGGTTGTCTCTGTGTTAGGCGTCTATAACTCATTTGAGGATTGTTGTAGTTAGGATTTCTATTGCTGTGAAGAGACAACATGGCAACTCTTATAAGAAAAACATTTAATTGGGGTGGCAGTTTACAGTTCAGAGGTCCAGTTTATTATCATCATGATGAGACATAGCCGCAGGCAGGCAGCCATGGTGCTGGAGAAGTAGCTGAGAGGCCTACATCTTACAGGCAACAGGAAGTGGTCTGTATTACTGGGAATAGCTTGAGCATAGGAGAACTCAAAGCCTGCCCCTACAATGACATACTTCCTCCAACAAGGCCACACCTCCTAATAGTGCCACTCCCTTTGGGGGCCATTTTCTTTTAAGCCACCACAAGGACGGTTTTAAGTCTAGCTCATCATACTTTGTCATTGCTGTCAGACTTTTTAGTCCTCAATCTTGTTTCATTCTAGATAAATCTGGGTCTTGCCTCCTTGAAATTTTGATTTTAAGTCTTTAATGCATGGGCATCAGTTTTGAACTTTCATCTCCATGGTAGATCCCTCACTAAGCCAGTGTGAGGCTCTTCACTCAGGCTGGCACTGCAGAAATACAGTAGAAGATGACCATCACATTTTCTTTTTTGTTGTTGTTGTTCTTTTAATTAATTTATTCATTTATTTTACATTCTGACTGCAGTTTCTCCTCTCTCCTGTCCTGCAGTGTCGTGTCCCCCCCCCCACAGGCCTCCTCATGGATATCAACAAAGCATATCATATTGAGTTGAGGTAGGACTAAGTTCCTCCCTCTGTATAAGTCATTGGTTGACCACTCCCAGAACTTCTGTGCCATCTTTGCGCCCACCCCCCATAGACAATACAGGCTGTAGGTCAAAAGTTGTGTGGCTGTGTTGGTGTTCCAATCTTTCTATTGGAAATCCTACCTGGTCACAGGTGATGGCTGGTTCCACTATTTCTAGGCGTCTTAGCTGGAGTCATCGTAGATTCCTGGAAGTTTCCCTTGCACCAGGTTTTTACCTGATTACGAAATGCTGCCCCCTTCCCCTTCCAGTCATCTCTTTTCAACACACTTTCCCTTTTAATACATATACATAAGGCTATAAAATTTCCTTAAATGTTATCTTACCACCGGCAACTTTTGATATGTAAGTCTGGTTTGTTGAGGTTGAATTTACATAATATAAAATTTGTTCCTGTTACGTATAGGTTGATGAACTTTGACAGATATGTACAATTTTATAAATAACCATAGTTAAGTCACCTTGAAGTTTCCCCATGACCCAGTTTTTGTCTGTGCATATGCCTTTTCTAATTTACATGAATAGAAGCATATTTTTGGCCTTTCGTGTGTGTGTTTTTTTTAACTTAAATAGACAGTTCTTCTGAGATTTGTCTATTTCATCCATCTTACTGCATTTATCTGGGTTTTGTTTTCTGAGTTCCTTTAACTATATGGATACTAGACTCTGTCTAGTCAGGCATTTTCAGTGGAAGAAAGAGAGAATATTTTGATTCTGTGCTTGGGCTGTGTTTTAGTCGGGGTTACTGTTTTGGTGATGAAACACCATAGCCCAAAACAAGTTGAGGAGGAAAGGTTTTATTCTGCTTACACTTCCACATCGTAGTCCATCACTGAAGGAAGTCAGGACAGGAACTCAAACAGGGCAGGCACCTGGAGGTAGGAGCTGATTAAGAGGCCATGGAGGAGTGCTGCTTACTTGCTTGCTCTTGATGGATTGCTCAGCCTGCTTTCTTATAGAACCCAGGACCACTAGCCCAGGGATGGCTCCACCCACAAGAAACTGGGCTGTCCCCCATCAGTCACTTAGAAAATGCCCTACAACTTGCCTACAGCCAGATCTTATAGAAGCATTTTCCCAGTTGAGGCTTCCTCTTTATAAGGGTGTGTGTGTGTGTTTACATGTAGAAACTAACTTCGAATTTTTGAGAGCAAAAGAGAGCCTTTCTATGTAGCCCAGATTGACCTTGAATTGCAACCCTCCTGCCTCAGCCTCCCAAGTACTCCCGAGGATTATAGGTGTGCACCGCTGTACCACAGCCTCAGTTTGCATCTTAACAGTCAGACCTTGTGTAGGATGCTTTGGCTTCTTGATCTGCCAGGAAGAGAGAAGCAGCAGCCTGACGACCTTCCTACTCTCTTGGAAATTTCCAGCTCAAGAAAGTGCACAGAAGCCACAGCCTGCCGGGATGTTAAATGATTAGCCAACCCATTCCTTAAATTATTAAACTGCATTAAAACAGCAGTTTGGTGCACTTGTTGTTTTAGGTCTTTCTCTCTTCTGAAAGATTAATGTCGCTACAAGAATGACATTAATCTCAGTGTCTCCCTTTAGTGTTTGAAATGTCAGGAGCCTCTCATCGTGCACTGTTCTTGCCTTCCACCCTTTAGGCATTTATACTTACTCTAGAGTGTTTAGTGTGTTTATTAACTTCTGAAGGTTTTCCTCTGAAAGTTTGACCTTCTTAAGTATGAACTTTACGTGTCAATTCAGAGCTTCTCTTAGAATAGGTTATCTTAAAGAGCAATGCTATCAAACAGGGCCAAGAGAATCTTTTCTTCAGAGTGCTAGGAGTCAAGCTCAGGGTCTTATAAATGGAAAACAAGTGGTGGTGTGGGAGAATTGTCTGTATTCTGTCAATCATGTTTAAATAAGCGCTGATT
>LOEQ01001659.1:881711-895065 GCA_001685075.1 Bramus lutescens | reverse complement strand
CAATCAGTTTTATAACTTATGGAGATCTCTGTGTGATTTTCTTTGAGGCTTGCCTGCTGTGGGGTACTGGGTGGGATAGAAATCTCCACAGCTGGCCCTCATGTTACAAAATAGTCCACCAGAGGCAAACCCCAGCCCAGGGGAACTGTTTTGTCCATTTTCCTTGTAGTTTTATTATAATCAGTACACTGGATGAGCTGTTCATTTTGATTTAGAATGCATGGGTCAGTTTTGAGCAATCGATACAATGTTATTTAATGACTTAAATTTGTTCTCTTTGACCTATGTATTTATTGATTATATACTTTTAAAGCCTCTGAACAGCCCAGCGTCTTCCTAGTGTTTGAGAGAGTCCAGAAAGACATCAGTGTCACTGATTTTCCATGACTATTATTTGATTCAGAAGAAATATTTCATTACAGCCTTTCCAAGTTTCATTTAAGGAGCAAGTTCTGTTGGAGTTGATGGTTCTTACCTAACCTTGTGTTGTAAGACAGTCCTCGGCTTCTCGGCTGATAATTAGTTGATTACTTGGGAATGTCATCTTATGAGGGACATATCCCCTGCTTCTAAACAGAGCTAGTTTACGTAGAATGGAAGCATCTCTGGTACACTTTGGCTGGGTGTCTAGAGGCTGGTATGTAATTGAAGGTATGACGTGGCACATTGGTACCTTCATTTACTCTTTAGCTTTTATTAAGCTTCCTGCCATTTCACTAAATTCCAAAAGGTGGATTTTTATCCTTATTTTTGGCTCTGATTATGAGTCTAACCTGTCTACTCAGTGGGGATTCTGCATCTTGAGAACTGTTAGTGCTCAGGCATGGTGTGTGTGGAACGCACATCTCTTGATACTGTTTGCACAGTCACTATGCAGGTGAGAGTTTCTGGAAGTAAGGAACTTAAAAGCAGGCTTCAACCCTGTGCCTTGGCTGCAGATACCTGTTTGTGCACTGTGGGGCTTGCTGTAGAGGCAGGATGAAGCTCTGCTGTCATTTTTGGGTGTTTAGTTTACACTGTCCTTGTTGATTCCAGATAGGCTATTGTCTGTGTAATTCTTGTTAATTCTTTAATTGTGCTGAAGCGTCAGCTGGAGGTTTTGTGGATCTGAGCCAAGTGGTGCATTGACAGTGGCATGGGGTGCTTCAGAGCATTGGAGTCAGAGTCGCTAAGGGTATTTTGAGAGGAAATCAGTTCTGAATTGCTCCTCATACTAGAATCTGAGGATTTCACTGTGGTCTCGGCCAGAGGAAATAAGCCAGACCTATCAGTATTTGCTAGAGATGCCTCTGTGTTGATAAGATGAACTTTGAAGGCAATTGTAGCCACTGTTTTTATTATCTGCTTCCTCCTTCCCCCAAGGAGTTCGAGGCAGTAGGCAGTAGCTTCTTCCGTGTCCTGGTATGCTCCAGGTGTTAGTGTGTGTACCATGAGAATATGTGCTAGTTAGACTCTCAGAGGCGTACACTAGATGGCTTGCCCATTACTGTGGAGCTATCAAGGACAGAGCTTAGAAGCCCTGCTCTTGCCCCTAACAGTCACTCCTCTGGTGGATGTTTTGTTCTTTATTCGTCTTGCCCAACAGTGTCTCTGACCTAGTAAAGATGCAGTAAAGCTGATTGGTTGGATTTAAATGTTCACCTACTGTTTTGTGTCTGGTCACTGGGCTTCAGCACATTCACGCAGCAGGCACTTCCTAGTTCCCCAAGGAGAAAGACAGCAAAGCACCAAGCACACAGTTTTATGGATGAGGAAACTAATTCAGAGAGGTGAAGTAACTCGCCTAAAGCCACACGACAGCTCTAGTAGCAGCATTTTTAATGCAAGGGTCACTTGACCTTTAATGTCAGTTCAGTTTATAACTTCTGATTTCTTCCACACTTTTCATTGCCTCATTTTCAGAATTCTTGCTTTTTCTCAGTAACTTGTATTGTGGACAGCTTCCTTTCTCTTTTAATTTTTAAGATGAAATTTTAAAAACATGTATATGTGTGTGGGTGGGTACGTGCATGTGAGTGCAGACATCCTTGGGGCCAGAGGTGTCAGATCCCTGCATTGACCTCTTCTGAAAAGGGAGAGCAACCATAGTATCTACCTAAAAGACAGGTTAAAGGGAGCAGACAATAGATGATGCTTAATACATGGCGAATAGGGAAGTAATTCGTATATTTTTACATGTACAAGTGTAGAGTCCAGTGAAAAGGTAACATCGAATATTGCTTAAAGATTGAACTTAAGGCCGAAAACAAATTTAAACACATGCAGAAAGCGGTTGTTAAGAGAAACAGCACCCGTGCTTAGGTTGGCAAAGTGGCAACAGCGTACACCGTCAGACCGGAAAGGCAATGGCCACTGAGGTTTGGGCGCTTGTGAGACTGTGGGGTGCAGCCACAGAATCGGTGCTGCCTGCCCCTTCTTTTCCATTGACCCAGGACTGATGTGTTGATGAGCCTTAAGGTGACCCCAGAAATCCTAAATGCCCTTGATCAAGAGATTAATTCTGTGTTCTCCATCTAAAATGAGAGCTTTTTTAGAAGAGCCTATTTGTGTATTGTCTGTTCTCACCTTCAGTAATGAGTCTAAGGCTGTGATGTGGCCATTAATTTAGTCTTGTCCTGAGGGTCACATTTCTTAACGTTTTGATTATTTCATTTCCTCCAAGGAGTATTGTTATATTAGAAGTTGTGTTTAGTCTGAAGGAAAACCCTACATTAGTCATGCCCTTTACCCATAGCTGACCTGGGACTAGAAACTTGCAGCAAAAAACACAGAAATGTTCATTTAACTAAGGTTTTCTTCAAGGATGTTATGATTTGTGTATAGTTTGCCCCATCCCTAATGCCCTGCACAAAGGCTCACACAGAGCTGTTATAAGTTACTGGATGCCAAGGTTGATGACTTCATCATTGGAAGCCATCAACAGAAATGAACTCATTCTCTTATTCAGCTCTTTAGCCAGTGAAGGCTTAGCAGATAGGATAGATGAGGTGGTTTCATTCCCTCACAGAACGTACATCCTAGAAATAAAAACAAGTAAAGTAGGTAAAAATAACCAGATGTGCTTTTATGAGCAGACGTATTTTCTTAAGAGAGAATGCATGCTACAGCCTTTGCCTGGTCATGAAATTAAAGTACTCTGGAGTTAGCAAGGAAATGAAACAGAATATAGGAATTTACAAAAGTATCCTTATTGTTCTGACAAAAGTGACTGAATGATTTAAATTTTATGTACTTAAACAGACTCAATATAAAATTAATCTAATCATTTATATTTCCCCTCTGATTCAAGTTCATTGAACTGTGATGTTAACAATTAAAAACATTAAGTGGTGCCTTATCCCCTCTGGATAATCTGGTCAGAAAAGTTTTGTGATGTCTGAGGAGTGAACATCTGAGTGGAAATCGGAAGGCTACAGATGCACTGAGCACAAGTCACATGACAAAAGGACTGTGCTCTTGATCCTGGAAGCCGCAAAACTGTGGCTGTTGGAGGACTCCCACATGAACTGTCCATAGACCAGACAAAGGGTAGGGCTGTGGGGAGTGAGGCTGGAGCGAGAGGTGAGGCCTTTGTAGGGTAATAAGACATAGTTTACTCTGGTTTTAGTTGTTTTTGCTGTGGGTTGATAGTGACTTGGACTCGGGGACGGGGCAGAAACAGAAAATACCAGCATGTCAGAGATGAACTCCATAAAACTGCTGAAGCTTGCATGTGTGCAGGAGGGCGGTGAGGGACAGCAGGAGCAGGGTGAGTTTGAGCTCCTGAGGTGTGCAGGAAGGCGAGTGGGACTCTAGAGCTTTCTCTTTGATGCAACTTGCAATTTCTGGTGAGATACCAGGGACTAAGTAAGATAGCCAGGAGGACCAGATCTATCCTTTATAGGCATCTGGAGTCCAGAGGTGGATCCTATATTACAGATGGGAGTGGGAGTCTCTGCACAAAGAGAGTATATAAACCCTAGCGGGATATTCATGTCGAGTTCCTCCTGGCTGGTGAAAACTGACTTAATGTACTGTATTGCTGATTTGAGAATCTGATCCTTTGGATTCTGGTTGTAGCAAAACTGCAGAACCAGATATTTATTGTAAGATTTCCATTTGAAATTTATTTATGTCACTAAGGACCAGGAAGGTGAAATGCTATACCTGGCGCCATAAAACCATTGTCTGAGCTTGTTTGTCAGAAAAATCTGAATCTGGATGGTGTGATCAAATCATCAGCCATGCCCTGCTGGCTGTGTCCTAATAAGGCAAGCATAGCATAAGCCCCAGAGGACTCCAGGCAACCCTATACTCTAGGTGGCTGGGTTCAAACAACCCCAGGTTTGAATCAAGAACAGCAGAATGGCCTAGAAATTACGAACCTTGAAGAAGCCTTAGACCAAGCAAAAGTTTTGTGAGAATTTTGCTAGCAGATAAATAGAAAGGCAGATAAAGAGTTGTGCTTACGACTCTGGGGACATGTAAGAAATACTTGAGGGGCTGGAGAGATGGCTCAGTGGTTAAGAGCGTTGCCTGTTCTTCCAAAGGTCCTGGGTTCATTTTCCAGCAACCACATGGTGGCTCACAACCACCTGTGATGAGGTCTGGTGCCCTCTTCTGGCCTTTGGGCATACACACAGACAAAATATTGTATACACGATAAATAAATAAATAAATAAATAAATTTAAAAAAAAAGAAAAGAAATACTTGAGCAGTTTCTCTGAAATGCCGGGCTTCCTGTGGAGTCTGTTAAAGTAGCTCAGGGCTGGTACCCAGGACCATCATTTTCACGGGTGATTCTGATGCAGGTGTCCATGGAGACACCATGAGCTGGTGAGAATGTCAGAGAGCCACATGAAGACAGAGGCCTTCAGGGGAAAAGGGGCTATCCTGCAGCCGCAGAGCAAGTCAGGTTGTCAGCGCAGTTGCCTTAGTTCCCATTGCATTCTGCCCTGATGCATGGATGAGAATTGTGTCTGTCTTCCAAGCCTGAGTTTCCCTTTCTTTTCTCTATCTTTTATCAAAGCATTCATCCTCTCTGACACAAGGGTGTTTGCTGACTACTGTGTTTGTCGAAACTTGTCTTCCCTCACTAGAATGTAAACTTCACAAGGGCAGTAGTTTCTGTTGCTTTCTTTTTCTCACTTAGGTGTCTGTGCATCCACAATAGTGAATATCCTAAATGGATGAGTGAAGCATTTTGTTAAACAACTGTGAACCTTGTGGAAAGTACCGGCCTTTAGGTATTGTTAACACAGATGAGTAAAATAGGCTTTTCCCTCTTTCCTTGTGTGATTCTGCTTGAATCAGCAGTTTGAAGAACAGCTTGCGTATGGAAGATTATTAGACTGCACTAGGATATCAGTAATAACAACTGTGAGCACTGGCAGTTCTTGGACCAAGGCTCACTATTTGTTAAGCATGCACTGTAGGAAGTTAGGAGCCAAGAGTGTCACATCCATGGCACCCGTGGTCTCCTGAGTCTCATGACTTCCCATTTGGGTAGGGGCTAGAACTGGCTGTTTTCGGAGGAGACTACGGCTCTAGCTGGAAGTTGCATCTTCAGGGTTACACAGCCAACACAGACAGTGACCTAAGGATTAACTTCTTAGCTACTAGTAACGTTCAGTGTTGGCTTGGGGTATTTTATTTTAAAGGAAGAACTGAAAACACTAAAAACTAGGCAAGCATCAGTCTTCACGGTGTCCCTGAGCCAAAAACATCAGCCTCCAAGGTGGCATAAAACCGCAGCCTGGAAAAAAAAAAAAGAGAGACAGTTTTCAACTCAGCTTTCCAGCATTTCCCTGTGCTTTAAAGTCTTTCCATTCTCCCTTTATAAAGAACCTTTCGTCTTAAACTGGTAGGCCCCTCTCACTTCTCGGAAAACTTCCTGAAACCAGCCAAAGAAAGTTCCTGTGGTGACAGGTCACACTAAGCCATTTCTAAGGAGGCCACTGTAACACTCATTCACACCCTGCCTCCTGAGGAAGGTGGGCAGAAAGGGGCTCCTTCGCCCACCTTCTGTAATGCGTTCCTGTGGAGGACTCAGGAGGGCCTGACTGAGGGATATGATAGGTTTATAAATGTGAGCACACAACAGAGCCCTTGTGAGACTGGGCAAGCCTTTGAGTTCTAGGAACACTGTACTTCTTAGGAGCAACAGGGTGGATAATGATGGCATTCAGTCGCATCTCTGCCAGCTGGGGCTGGTGCTGCTCTTGTGTAAATCAGCAACGCTTCACTTCCTTCTTACGGTGTTCCTGATGAAACTTCACTGCCTCTTTCTGTAGTGACCAGCAACTTAGGGAGACTGGGAAATTACTTTTCGTTTCCGTCTTTCTTTTGAGATAGGTAGATTGTAGTCCTGACTGGCCTGGAGCTGACTGTATGAATTAGCCTGGTCTCCAGCTCTCAGTAATCTTCTGCCTGTTCCTCCCAAGTGCTGGATTGACAGCTGTGTGCCCCCAATTGCTAGGCTTACTGCTGTGTGCTGCCACACCAGCCCGAGACCATAATTTGACAGTCTCCTGGCATTTGCGAGACCCGTTTGAAACATGAATTGTTGCAAAGGGCTGGGCTGGCCTGGCCTGCCTTTCTGCAAAGCTGGCTCAGCGTGAACCGTACAGCCATCCTGCTTGGGTTTATGTTCTGATGCTGTCACTTACTAACTGGGAGATGTTGGGCAGGTTACTTAATCACTCCTCCTTGGTTTGTCCATCCTGTAGCATGGGGCTAACAAAACACTCTTATCCTTTCTTATGAAGATTAGAGTCAGTCTGTCTGGTTCACAGAGCTCATCATGTCAGCACAAGCCATCATCATTAACTTATATTTCAAATCCCCTTCTCTCTGTTTTTAATATTAATCTTGGAAGTTTCAGGGTTTCTCCAGCCAAAGGTTGTATCCATATGTTCAGGAACCATATGTAGATGACCCACATAGAATGCTTGGCTTTACTTTCATTCTAGTGAATGCTAGTGGGGATTAGTATGGCTGTGCATGACACTGGGGGTGGTGGTGGCAGGGGATGTGGCTCACCTGCACTGAATAATGGTCTCCAGGGTAAGTTTCAGAGAGTCATGGGCACTGTCCCTGCTCCTCTCATGGACTGGGCAGGAAGTGGGAAGCAGCCATTAATTTTCATACAGTGAGTTACTATATATAATGACTGTACACTTTACTTCTTGTTCAGGGCACATTAGATCAAAACAATTCTTTAAAGTTTTTCAGGGAAGCGTGATCATTGGAATCAGTTGTCACTCTCCAGCTCTCACTACCCCTTGACTCTGTTGACAGTATCCTCCTCCTGCCTGCCTTCCCTCTGGATGCTGGAGAAGGCTGGACTTCTCAGTGTAGACATCGTGGTGACAGTCCTCTCTTCTCTTCTAGCTTAAGAGTTGGACTGTGGAGGACCTTCAGAAGAGGCTCTCGGCCCTCGACCCCATGATGGAACAGGAAATGGAAGAGATCCGGCAGAAGTACCGGTCCAAGAGGCAGCCAATCCTGGATGCTATTGAAGCCAAGAAGAGGAGGCAACAGAACTTCTGACGACAGCAGCCCCAGGCCTTTGGTGACTTCTGGTTGCTAGTCTCATGCCTATTAGCCAACACTTCTGCTCTGTCACTTCTCCACAGCACCTTTGTGAGCTCAGGAATGCGCCAGTGGGAAGGGCTACCTTGGCAGTCATTGTGCCATCCGGAGTGTGTATTTACACAGGCCGGCTATGTCTTGAAGGGTTTGTATTGGCGCTTTTAACTCTGAATTTTAGATCCCAGGAACAGAGATTCCTAGTAGAGTCATAGCTGGGAAATTTTTACATTATTTCTTTTTGTTTTCCTTCTTGTAATACTTTTTTGGTTGCTCTTTCTGGAAGACATTTTTTAAAAAATATATAAATATGCATATATATATAAATTATAAATAGACTCCCCACTCTGTGTGGTGGTGTCTCTGTACAGGTACAGGTTCAAACACTTGCCTCTTTCTTGTGAGGTTATGGTACTGTAGAACAAGAGAGCAGAGGCACTTAGGTGGTCACCAAATCCCTGGAGTCAACCTCACCCATTGCAGGACTGCCTGGAAAAATTGATCTTGGGATGGTTGTGCCACCACAGTGACGAGCCTCATACTGGAGAACTTTAGTTTGCTCCGTGAATCCTGAGAGAAGCCCGGCACCCTCTTTGCAAATTAGCCTTTGCTGTTTCAGCGCCTCTCATCCATCCCCACTCGCCCAGCTGCCTACAGTCACATCCCAGATACTGCCCAGTGCCTTAAGAGGGGACACAATCTGGTGAAAGGACAAGCTCACCAAAAACTCTCCAGCAAACAAGACTGTGTCCAGTCCAGACAAAGGAAAGGGTTTGTGAAGATCTCACTGTTCATATGAAAAGCCCATGGCATTGGGCTCTGCATTTCTTACATACAGGGTAAAGGGCATTGCTTTTGTGGTCCACTTTCAATTTATGTCATTGTTTTATTTTTTCACTCACTGTGGAGTTTCTGGCAAGGGTCTGATGCTTGCTTATAGGAGGCTTAGTTAGACCCAGAATGCCAGAACTGGAAGGGACCATAGCAGTCAGTGGTCTGACCTTGTATTGTGCAGGTGAGAAAATGAGGAGCGAGGTGACATTGCCAGTGCCACAAATCAAGTTAGAGTAAAAGCAGGGATTGGAACTCAGGCCTCCATTCCTGGGCCATTGAACCGAGAGCCTCTTCACTGAGAAAATGAAACTACCAGAGTCCTTCAAGCTGTCCCAGTGACTCCTGCTTTGCCTTGCCTCTTTGTTATTTGAGCAGCTATGGAAAGGCTCCCCAGAGGAGCAGTGCCATTTCGTCTCAGCATACCAGTGGGTTCCTTGCAGTGTCTCTCTCATACAGGCAAGCACTCGTGGAAGGCCTGAAGCAGGGTAGAGGACTTTGCAGCAGGCAGTTACAGAGTTATGCCCTGCACCTCTGGCTCAGAACTGCAGTCTGAAGAAACTGGGAAAGACAGTTGCCCTTTTATTTTCTTCTAATCTCTTCTCTCTGATGGGAGCCACGGTTGGGTTGCACCTGAGGATACTGAAATCCAACTCCATAATTGCTTTTGTTCCCTAACCTGAGAGTCGATAAAAAGGAAGGGGATGTTCTCCTCTGTGACCAGATTTTGTTCTTTGCAGTTAAAGCAAGCTTTAAAAAATGCAAGAGGCAGCTGGTCTGCAGGAGTTGGCTAGCAAAGGAGCTGTGTGGCAGAGAGAATAGGAGGCCAGTTTGCAGTTCTTGCTGGAATGATAAATGACAGCCAACACTCCCTGGGGAGCATGTGTCAGACACTGAACAGGTGCACCACAGGTTTCAGAGTAATCCTGTAGGGTCATCAGGTTATGTCTCATAGGATGAGACAAGTGTGAAGACCCCTTTCCACACCACTGTGGGTCTGGGTCCATGGCATCACATGGCTAGTCACAGACACAAGAAAGTCCTCAGTGCTTAGAACGAAGTGACCACTGCTTCTCATGAAGACTAAGTCTCAGTAGTGGCTTTTTTTTTTTAGGTTGAAAACCAGTTGAATTAACAGTCACACACACACACACACCCCCAGGTCAAGTAAGCTTTTAAAAACCCAGAGCATGGGGCATGCATAATATTTGCTACTTAACAGCCCAGCCCTGGAGCTCTTTCCTCTCAAAGAAAAGTGCTTTGGGCTTGGCCAGACACAAGAAGAAAGCCTATGGCTCCCTTCTGAACCAAGATCTAAGCCCAGGGAAACAGTTTTTTCTGTGCTGATTCTGCAGCTATCAACCTAGATCTGGAGTTTATTTGGTTTCCAGCTTGTCTGCACTGCACAGCTTGGTCCAGTAGTCAGCGGCCCGCAGTCCAGCAGAACAATGCCTTTTGCCAGAAGCCAGTTATTTTGGATTAACAAAATTTCTTGGCAAGGTGCGTGTGTTGTCCAGTGACAGGCAGGGGAGCAAGCCATTCTTTCCTGGAGAACCAAATCCCAGGAATCACCTCTTGCTTCCCTGGAGCTTGAGCATTTGTGACTCAGGCTTCCAGAGAACTCTGGGTTCTCAACTTCTAAGAAGCCATGACCCACACCTAGCGTTTCTTTTAAAAAAACAAACAAACAAAACCTCATTGTCTCTAAAAATATATGAGTTGTGTTCCCATTTATAAATTTGAAGCACATTTCCATTTTTTATTTTTCTTATATATTTTATTTCTTCAACCTCAATTAATTGGATGAGAATTTGACTGGCTGGGATTAAAGAAGGTTAATTAGGTTAGTGGATAGAAGTAATCTGAAGCCTCAGGCATTGAGTCTTAAGGTTTTGACACTGTAGAGTAGCACCTGGCAAATGCCAGAAATTTATTTTACTATTTAAAACTCAATACCCCTGTCTACTGTCAGAAATGGGAGAGGTGACCTCATTCTAGACCCTGCAGATGCTCAGAGGCTGGTAGCAGACTCTTATGAAGAGCTTCATGTGGATGTACTCTCCAGCGTAAGTGAAACGACAGCTGTGAAGTAGCAGAGGAACTCAAAGAGCTTGGTAGCTCTGAGAGCTGTGGGTGTCTCCATTTTATGGCCCAGGAAACTGTTCTTCCAGGTCAAGCCGAAGCCAGTTCTTAACGCCACTGTCCTTCCCAGCATGCTGTGCGGGCTCTGAAGATTGCAGTTCTTTTATTTTGGGGAAGTTGTTCTGCCCAAACCACACCCCTCACCCTCCTTACCCCTCTTTTGAGCACTGTGTTTGTATTAGGATTACCTTCATCATCCTTGGAATCCATGTTCTTTGGGTTTAGGGGGAAGTCTCTTCCACCAACCTGCACTCAGACCAACTTAGAGAAAAAAATCTTAAATGCTGTTGCTAATGTACAATTTAAAAATGTGAAGTTTGTAGCTTTAATGTTTTGTAACAAAAACTAATAACACCTGCTTTAGTGCTGACTTGAAATGCTATTTTGTAAGGTTTGGATGTAAATAATCAAGGTCAAGGTCAGCAGTTTGTATTTGTGAACCATAGCTTCTTCCACTGCCATTGTTTTTAACTTGAAGAAGTTCCTGTTTGATTTTCTGTTAGAGTTGTTCTCCCTCGTTCCGCCCCAACACCTGCCATCTTTGTTTGAAATAAACTGTCCTTCAGACCACTGATTATCCCTTTTTTAAAATGAGGTGTTTTTTGTTTGTTTGTTTGTTTCTAAATACATGTCGGTACTATGAGGTGTTGTTGTGGATGTTGATGTTATTGAGTGTATATTCTAAGGTCCAGAGCCAGGAGGGAGGTGAGCTGACTGACACTGATGACGGAGCTAGTTGGCAATGCTATTACAATAGACTGAAGTGGACACAGTTATTATTTTAAATACAAATGTAATAAAGTTTTTATTAGACACGTAATATAACAAGGTTTTGGGAACACTACCACATCCCAGCTGCTTACTGTACTCCGAAGGATCCTATGTTGTTTTATTGTTTGACAGTTTTATACATTTACCTAATGATTTTAGTCATTTTCTCCCCCCATCCCCTCCCTCCTTTCTTCCGCTGGCACCTTCTGTTCAGTGAGCCCCCTCTGTGTTCTTGTCTTCCTCTGTGCACTGCTCACTGCCTGAATGTGGGTGGGAAGATATTCCATCAGGCAAGGCTAGCAGATCTGCAGCTACACTACTGAATAAAGTGGCCCTCCTCCAAGCCTTAACTGCAACAGTTCCTCTGGAAGGCATGAGGCCCCCGTGCCCTTCCTCACCCGTGAAGCATTGATGGATCCACGCTGTGTCAGACTTAGGCAGCGAGTTCACGAGTGCCGCAGCTGTACTGGGCACAGATGTCTCCCCATCCTTGCCTCTTACATTCTTTCCTGTCCGCTCTTCTGAGATGTTCCCTGACATCATAATGTTCCATGTGGGGCCAAGCATTCCTTCTTCACTCTCGATACTTCACCCAGTTACAGGTTTCTGCATTGCAGTAAGACACTTTTCTGATGACATCTGGACACTGTGCTAAACCGTGGGTATAAATGTATTTTGAAAGCAGTTTGATCACTTAACTGTTTAGCAAAACAATAGTAGTAGGTTTCCTTCTGGGTACCTGAGGAATTCCAGGTACAGAAGTGCTACCACAGAGTCCCACTGGGGGATGTATCCAGCCTGTGCGTGCCAAGAGGAGAGACAGTGTTTATTATTTTAAATGCAAATGTAATATAACAAGGTTTTGGGAACACTACCACATCCCAGGTATCAGGAAGCATCTGGAAATTTGAAAAGGGAGGAAGAAGGCAGCCCAGGAAAGGGTGGGGAGAAAGGGAGGGAATGAGCCTGTGGATGGACAGGCTGGGACAGGAGCTTGTGCAGGACTGCTTGGGAATCCTCAAACAGCCAGGTCAGACATGGGCCAGCATTCAAGATGAAGTTATGGTTTCACACCCTTGGATGCATCCTTATCCAGGAATTGCCCAGCCTCGGTCATAAAAGTTCACCCAGTAGGAGGAAGCGGACAGATTGATGTGGAAAAGTAAGTGAAGATCTTGCAATTCGAGTTGTTCAGTAATATAATAATAATGCTGTCAATTCTGTGCTGCTCTGCTTTTCTTGGGGTGGAGAGATGGCATTTTTATTGTTGCCTAATGTGTTCATTCCCTGAAACAGTAAACATACCTTTCAGACTCTGCCAGGGTTGACTAATAGTCCTATTGGTCGGATTCTCAATCTGTGCAGAGAGAGGTGCAATGCTGTAATTTAATATTAGGTGGTTTGCCTATGACAGCCTTTCAAGTGTTCAGCTTCCTTTCAGTAGCTGCATTATTCTCACAGCCCACACAACTCTCTGCTAGGGTGGTTTTGGAAATGCATGGGGATGTTTCAGAGTGGTGCTGCAGAAGCCATCCCCAGTACCTCTCAAACAGAGACAGATACACTGGTTGTCCTGTACAATGTTCAAAAAATTTTTTTATAAATAGCCACGAATAAACAAAGTCTTATTTGCAACTAAGCATAAAGTACTCTATATGTTTACTGTTGATTTAGAAAAGGGCTGTGTAGAAACACAGACACTCAGAGTTCCATATTGGAGCTTTGGCGAGAGATGGCCTCCATTTCAGAGAAATCATACCTCAAAGACAGCGATGCTCATGAGTTTTGAGTCACGAGTGCACACTGCTTGGTTTAGTTTGTAACTCACATCCCTAGCAAGTCTATTTAATGTATAAACAAATGATCGTTTGCAGGGTAAGATACTGTGCTGTAAGGAGAGTGAAGTAGGAAGCAGCAGTGAGAGTGAAACCCTGGGAGGATGGGAGAGTGCTTGCTCGGGTAGCACCCTGGGCAGGTAGGTAAAAGCCTGTGTGTGTGTGTGTGTGTGTGTGTGAGAGAGAGAGAGAGAGAGAGAGAGAG
>LOEQ01001659.1:842891-865027 GCA_001685075.1 Bramus lutescens | reverse complement strand
CACGTTCACGCGCAGCGCCTCATCTCTTGTCCTCCAGGGGACCCGGGAGCCCAGCCCTGGGGACTCGATCACCATGGCGTAGGTCTGCTGCCCTGTGGGTTAAAATGCTCTGCTCTATCTCCAGACAGGGTGCTGGAGACTGTGTGAAGTACCAGGCATGCAGTAGACGCTCAGATAGCGAATGACCCCTTGCCTCAAGTCAGGCCTGGGTCTGAATAGCCTTCAACCACAGACTTGATGACTTTGACTAAATCACCCATCCTCCCTATGCCCAATTCAATTCTTCCAGGGCACAACAAATGGGGAGACCTACCTTAAAGGGCTTTAGAAGCGATGGTATGGTGGCATCGATAAGGTGCTCCTGTAGGACACCTCTCCTTTATTCCTGGACAAGCTTGGGCTTAGGAAGCCAGATGTGGCTCTTCGGAACCTCGGTATACTCCTCCATGGATGGTGCTAGCTGAGGCTTACTACCTAGTATTATTAAGAAAGACAGTCTTGATTCTCTGAGTGTATTCCCTGAACTAAAAGAATCTTTATCACAGGGATAGGTCAAGGATGCAGTCTGTCTGTCCTGATTTTAATCCTGAGAGCCTCTGGGGTAGGAGCCTGAACTCTGTGTTTTTATATTGTTTTATTTGTTTATCTATTTATGTGGAGACAGGATCTCACCATGCAGCCATGGAGCCCACTCAGGCTGATAGCAAACTTTTGATCCTTGTGCCCCAGTCTCCTGAGGGTTGGGATTCCAGACACGTACCAGTGCACCCGGCCAGTCTGTTTGTAAGAAGCCTGGAGGGTGATTCTAATACATGTGAAGTTGAGAGTTACTGGGATAGACCCTATGTAATGCTATGCCTGCGGTGTCCTTCAGACCAGACCTTAAACCTTGGTTCTGTGATTCCTTAGCACTCACACATTTCCTCTTGGGAAATTCTTCCCCAGCAGGCATCAGAATAACCACTTGAAAGTGTGGAGAAAATAATTGTGTGCTCTAACATCATCTTCAGGCTCACAGAGGAGTTTGTTAAATTATCCACCTGTGTCACTGTCTTCTGGAGTCAGGCAAACCAGAATTTAACTCTATCCTTAATGGACCTGGCCCTTGACTACAATGTTTCTTCTCTAGATCTTAGTTTCCTGCAGAACACACAAAGCAGACAAGAGCACACATTCCAGTGTTAGCCAGGGGGTCCAGATGGTTTAAGGAAATGTTGGCTTCACTTGGTACACCAGAAATGCTAGATTCTTCCACTGTCTACTGATCCCTGATGCTCCTGGATCTGAGGGCTGCTGCTGGCTCCATGAAACTGTGTAATCTCATCTGTACCGGGGAAGTCAGTAATGCCTTCTTCCAGGGGATGAGATGGCAGGTACACCAAGGCCTGGAGCCAAAATGCCCTTCACTAATGCTGGACTTGGCATTAGGGGGTTAGTATTCCATCCTTAGCTTCGCTGTTCTGCTCAGGTCATAGCACTGTGGATGAACTCTACTGAGAGAATACACGCAAAGTCCCTGGTATACAATGAGCGTTCAGTAAACTTCAAAATCATGTCCCTTCTTTTCATCAGATCTGGGTTCAGATTCTGAACTTGCCACTTCCTAGCTGTTGACCTGAGTGGATCCATTGCCCTCTCTGAGCTTTTGGTTTGTTTCCTCCTCTGTAGTCCAGACTACACTGGAGAACCTGATGTTTAGGGTCGTGCAGCCCCCGCTCCATAATTGGTGCATCATTGGCATCCTCCACCAGTTCTGGTGTCAAAACATACGGGATTTTATTCCACTTCTGTCACACATTAGAAGGATGATAGAAGGGGATTTATCTGGTACTCACTCCCCTGCTGTATGAATTCGGATAATTAATTCAACAAACATTTCTCGTTAAGATTCTCAGTCTGTCAGAGAGACTGAGTGCTTGTTCAAGATCACTCAGACTGTCTGTGGGCCTCTCCTGACTGGTTTAGCACTCTTGATACTTTTTGTGAGCAACCCTGCATGCTGGCCACGTCCCTGTGCTCCTTACACAAAATGCACTCAGTTTTATCCTGACACCACCTGGGTTTTCTAAATCCCATTTTACAGAATGTGCAAGCAAGACCATCCCGGTACCGCTGTCCCTCCTTGCAGGTCTCCTAGAAAGGACTATAACACCTGGAATCCTCAGGCCATCCCCGCCTCCCATTACCCAGCCACGCCCCTCCTCAAGGGAGGCTCCTTACCTGTCCTGGCCTCCAGGGAGTCCAACGCTCCTTTCCCCAAAGGCGCCGTTGGGGCTGTTTTGTGCCCCGGAGGCCCCGCTGCGCCTCTTTACTGCGGAGGCNGGAGGCGGTGGTTTCTATTCTTGCCTGGGATGGATGGGGGCCTAACAGTTGGGAGCATCCTTCAAAGTCAGAGCCAGGAGGGATGGGACGGTTAGGGAATGGGGACGCCCTTGGAGAAAGGTTTTAAACGCTGGCCCAGAAATGGCAGAGATCACGATTTGCTTAATTTAGTGATTAGTAAGTGCCAGGCATCATTTCAAGTGACTTAGCCCAGACATTTTTGACACAAACGTGGCAGAGACAAGCTCTTAAGCTTCTGAATTTATAGATGACCCCAGGTACTTGCTCAGACTGTGGAGGTCTGAGTTGGGAGGTTGGGGAGGGTGCTTCATCTCCTTGGAGCCTCAGCTGTGCCTGCATAGGCTCTAGTGTATTCTTCTCTCCAAGTGAGTTGTGAAACCAGTCAGTCCTGGTCCTTCTGTCCAGGAGGCTCAGAACTCCCACTCACCCAGAGAATCCTGATTACTTCCTTCCTGGAGGGCTGGGGATGAGGAGGGAGAGGAGGTTTCAGCAGTGCTGAACAGTTAGTTACCTCCATCCTCCAACATTTCTTGGGTGGCCGCTGTGTGTGCTCCTTCACTCATAACAATAGTCAGCAATATTGACTGAGCACCTCCCTTGGGCCAGCGCAGGCCCCATCCCATCAGTCTGTACGTGAATGCTGGCTGGGTGAGATGTTATTCCTCACCTGGGGGTGTAAGGCTTGAGAAGCACGGGTCTCTAGGTCACGTGGCTGAAGACCGAGTGAGCCAACTCTGCTGTTTACAAGTTCTGGACTGGAAATGAGGTTCAGTTGGTAGAGTCCTTGCTTGCTGAGCATGAAGCCCTTGGGGTTGATGCCCAGGACTGTGCAAACCAGGTCCTGTGGCTTATAGCTGTAATCCAAGCAGTCAGGGTGCCAAGGTGGGAGGATTGGAAGTTCAAGGTCATCCTTGCTAGGATAGTGAGTTCCAGACCAGCTGGGACACCTAAGATATTATTTCTGTTTGTTTGTTTGTTTGTTTTGTTTCTGATAGCAGCATTAAAATAAAAAAAAAGAGTGCTGGAAAGGCGGCTCAGCAGTTAAGAACAGCGGCTGCTCTTCTGGAGGTCTTGCTTGAGTTCATCTTCTAATACCCACATGGTGACTCACAAACTGTCTATAATCCCATGGGAGCCGATGTCCTCTTCTGGTGTGTAGACAAACATGCAGACAAAATACCACATACATAAGCAAACATCTTTTTAAAAACATTATTTTTTTAAAAAAATATTTTATTTAATCCAATATATCCCAAATACAATTTTAACATAATGTTAATAGAGAAATTAATAATGAGATGCTTTTTATATTCACTTGTGGGCTAATTCTTTAGAATGTAGTATGCTAGTTTTTTTATTGCAGTCTTACAAATTATCATAATTTCTGCAGCCCTACCTTACAAATTTGTCTTCTCACCATTTCTGTAGATCAGGAGTCAGAATGGCATAGCTAGACTCTGTGCTCATTCATGTGTGCTTGTATGTATATGTGTGTTAGTATATGCATGTGTATATGCTGTTAGTGTATGTGTGTATATATATGTTAGTATATGCATATGCTGTTAGTATATTGTGTATGTATGTGTGTTAGTATATGTATATGCTGTTAGTGTGTGTATGTTAGTATATGTGCATATATATGTATATGAGTGTTAGTATATGTGTATATGTGTTAGTATGTGCTTGAGTGTATGTGACTTACTGATTTGCTTCTGGAGTATGGTTATGACATGCCCCTTCTGTGATTAGATTATGTAAGGTTGTTGCTTTTGACTTTGATGAAGCAAGTCTCCATGCTGGAAGAGCAAGAAAATGAGGGTGACCTGTGGCCACTGCCAGCTGGGAGTTTGGTTCCTTCACCCTCAAAGAGCTGAAATGCTGCCAGAAAATGCTTGCAAGCCGAGGCCTCTGCAGCTGAAGCTCAGATAAGCTTCCCACCCAGGCTGAGTGTGCTGTAGTCTCAGGAAGTGTCTCTTAACTCAAGAACACTGTGACTGAGTGTGCTGAGTGTGTATTGTTTACTGCACTACATTGACAGTGGCCTGTTACTCTGCAACAGATAAGGCCTTTGCCACTGGGTTGCTGTGTGACCTTGAATCAAGTGTCTCCTTGACTGTTTCTCTTCCTTGGGTGCAAAGTGAGAACCCTCTCTGGCTTTTGGATCTCAGAGCAGGTTAGCACACGCTGCGCCATCCCCACAAATAGCTTTCCCTTCCTCTTGCTTTCTCAGGCTATGTTAGCTGCAGGGACAGGAACAGCCTGTCGTTTGCAAGGGGACACGGCTGACACAGCTGCTCATGAGCAGCGCTGAAGATTGGGCTCCTCGGGACTCCCTCCTCTGCTCTGTGCTGGAGTCCTCATCCCAGGAGCACAGGACGCTAGTGCTTCAGGCACAGCCTTGAGGATCCATTAGCCTTCTGTACACACTGGCTGTTGGGGTGCCTTCCCTTTTGACAAGCTTGTCCAAGGGGAGAGCTGAAGTGGGGGCTACACTTGTTTCTGCAGTTGCCCCGTGAGCTTTCCCCACTGGCACGCTCTTGTGAGACTCTTCTGGTGTACTTCTCTATGGCATCTGTCACCCTCCACTCCTGCAGGGACACTGCTAAATCAGCACCATCAAATGGATCTGTATGCCAAGATTCCTACGGGGGGNGGGGGGCCAAGACAGTTCTCTAGGTTGTAGGTGTAGCAGCCGCCTTCCAGGAAGTGTGAAGGGTTCATGGGGGGAGGAGCAAAAGGCCTTATCAGTGGGAAAACAATGACTTAGGAAGGCCTTCCCAATAGACTAATTTCTACTTCTGACTGGCCAGTCTTGAGCCACACAGACATCTCGAGCTGGAAGGAAGCCATGAAGGAGTAAAAGTCTTTTAAAGTTAATTTAACTTTTTAAATCAGTATGGAATTTTTAATGTACACAGATATACAGTTGTGATTGAACTAACCTTTCAAGTTTCTGCCTCTGTGTTGCCATGGGCAATATGTAGAATGTCATAAGCATACCAGTAGCTGAGTGGTATGGACAACATTCCTAAAATGGGGACACTATTGTTGGATACAGAGGGAGGGGGGAATAGATGACTGGCATGTTGCACTTTCTCACTTCTGCTTGGACAGCTTTTAGGATGAATTAGGCCTCTCATGGCCTCCTGTCGGCTGGCAGATCTTTGCAGCCTGGTGTATGTCATACAGATTCCTAGCTAGGCCTTTATCCCATCCACTAGAATGTGAGGCAGGGCCTGCAGCCTATAGCGAGTGCTCAGCAAACGCTATTGAATGAGTAAGGACAGAAAACAAGATTGGCATTTGTAAGGGAACCAGGTTCCCAGCATGCCAGGAGACTTTCCCCGAGGACAGTGGAGAGAGGCAGTGGGTTTGCAGCAGGACTTTAGCTGCTGAGGACGGGGGAGATGCTGCAGAGACAAGGCTAGTCTCCAAGAAGCAGATGGTGGGTGGGCCAGGAATCGGGCTAGAGGGAATGTATGGCTATCCCCCTAAAATTAGAGAAGCCACAGCCTGTGATCTGGCACCTTCTGTCCCTCCAGGGATCTAGCTCAGAATCTGGAACCTCTAGAAAGCCACGGGACCACTGACCTCCAAAAGTTAGTTGGCTTATATAGGAGCTTCCTTCCCGAGCCTCGGAATTTTCATCCTCTTCTCCCTGAAGAATGAAACCCAGGGACAATCAGGTGTGAACCAACAGGCCTCTGACATCTAGGATTGAGCCTGTTCACAGAACCTTCTTGGAACTGTGCGAGCCTCATTTTTTTCATCTGTGGACACTGTTGTTAAAACGTCCACATACTGTAACTACTTATTGGGGATATAATGAATTGGGACCCAACCATTCCAGGTTGAATCCTAACTCTGGTATGTATGGCTCCTTGGGGCTTTGTCCAAAGCCAACTTTTCATCCCTCAGTTCTCTTTGTATGTGAAACAGAGAAACGAAAGCCACCCAGTAGGCCTGTGAGGGTGCAGTGGGATTGATTGATTGATTGTCCATGTGAATGAAAGGATGTGGGGCACAGGGTGGGTACCCTGTAATGTTTCACTCTTGTCTGGGTATATCATTATCCAAAGGAGATGCTGGAGTTTAATTCTGACTGCATCACCTCCCATCATCTCCCAACTAAGAGCTGGGACAAGTCATTGTTTCAAAGCTGCTGCTCCTCCGATGCTGCACCCGAGTACAGTATCGGCTTTCTCTGTGTGATGGGGGAATGGTGTGATAATCGCCTTAAAGTGGGAAGCATAGGGTGGGCACTCACTCTGGACTAAGGTTTATTTCAGCTCACAGTTCAAGATACAGTCTTTCATGGCAGGGGAGTCAAGGCGGCAGACGCTTGGAGCTGTGAGTCACATGACAAAGCAGCTGGTCACATGACATTTGCCTTCAAAAGCAAGTGCAGGCATACTCTACTCAGCTCTCTCGCTCATGTTGACCAGCTCAGGATCCAATAATTAGGGAACAGTTTCACCCACAATCAAGATGGGGCTTCCTACACCAATTTGCAGATCAAGATAACCCCCTACAGGGATGTCCAGAGCCTGTCTCCCCTGTGTTTCTAGATTCTACCAAGTTGGCAATTTTTAAACTAACCATTACAGATGGGACATACACTATCCCCTAGGGAATCTGTGACAGAGAAGGGACATGGGGGACAGAGACTGTGATCCCCTGTATTATCTGCGTTACTGTGAGGTGAGGAAACTGAGGCCCAGAAGGAGGCTGAGAAATATCCAAAATGGCACAGATCCTATGACTTGGGAGAGCTTTCTTTTCCCTAGGCGTCACCTTGGTCCCTGTTGTTAGCAACTGTTACTATGAGTTAACAGTTCAGGCATTGGGATCTAGTGAGAAGGGCTGTGGCAGTCAGAAAGTGAGACTTGGTCCATCTTTTGGGGCTGCAGACAGAAGTGGTGAAGGCCTCACCTGGGCTACACAGCAGGAGTCATAAGAACAGGAAGCGAAGAGCTAGAATCCCCAAGTCCACCTATATTAGCCCGAGTGTAGCAGACAAAAGGAGGCTCAGCAGAGAAAGGGGCGGGGGTGCCTTCTTTCCCCTCCCAGATGAGTGCTGGGAGGAAGGACAGTCAGGAATTCAGGTATCTGGGTCCAAGGAATGGATGAAGCCTTGCTGACTTCTCTCAAGAAACCCTTATTAGGCCCTGACTATAGNCTGGGCCCCGGGGAAACCGGGGCGAGTAGACACCACCTAGCCGAGGAGACAGACTTACTCTACACAGGGCATCTAATCACTAGAGCACCTTCCCTGGATACGGTACAAATGGGACGATCTTAGCAAGCGCTGGGCTACAACATCGACTCCCCGAGCGAGAAGGCTCTCTTTTCGCTCCCAACTCTGCCCCGGGAAGCTGACTCAGGCAGAGCTCTGCATCTCCAACCTCTCTTTAACCCTTATTAATCTCCATTTATTAGAACAGAGGCAGGCTCTCCCTTGGCGGGTATTGAGCTAGAATTTAATGGTATTATTTAAATCAAGCATGAATTAATTTAAGGGAACTACTGTCTTCATTACAGTGACTTCACAATTCCATTGTTTCTGACCAGTGATCTTGCAGATCTCATTTACTATAGTGACCCCCCCCAACGCCATCCTTTGGAAATGAATTGTTTGTTACACTCAAAAGTGAGCCATTTAAATGAAGATATTAAGTAAATTAAATAGTTGTACAGGGGTTATTTATTTTACACAGCTTGACACATTGCAGTGTGGTTCTGCAGGGATGGTGAAGATTGTAACGGCATGTCCGGATGGATGGACTGATGTTTGGGAAATTCTGCTAGACATCCATTTTGTGGGGAGGACCTATCTAGAGGTGGGTTCAAGGCCCCACAGAGAAGGGGCTGCCTGAGATGGTATTTTAAGTGGAGGAAACAGAACGTACAGGGAGATGTAAAAATGGCTATGAGCTGGGATAGGAAGCTCAGTGTGACAGGGACGGAGGACAGGGAGTGATGAGGTGTGTCTTTAGTGTCTGCCATGGATCAGGGCACGCAGGAAGAGAAACCAGGAGGCGCGCGTTGTAGCGGATGTCACAACAGGTGAGGGTCTGTCAGAAGGTTACAATTGCTCTGGAGAGATATTGTGGGTGGGAGGATCCCTGGCCCCCATCGTGATCTCTTCCTGGTGGGAACCACACCTAAGGTGCAGAGCCACACAATCCCAAGATGGAATTAACCTAAAGAAAGGGAAAGAACAGGTTAACCCTCTTCTGTAACACAACTCTGAGTTTGATTCCTGCATCTAGATACTCAGGATTGCTAAGACAGTACTCCCCAGCCTCCTTCAGAAGGGCAAACTGATGTTCAAGGCAGCTCAGGGATGTGGTCTCGGTGGCACAGCATGTTCAGAACTGAGGAAGACGGTTTCTCTGCCATGCTCATGGGAACCCTCCCACCCTACTTCTCCAGCTATGGCCATGTCGGGGGGGCCTCGCTTCTGAGGGAGATGTCCTGCAGAGATTGCTAACTTGGAAGGACATGCCCGAGCTAGGCTGGAGAAGAAGGTCCTGTCATGGCCCCCAGGAATGGTACCTTTGCTGGGGTCTCGGCAGTCTCGGCCGCAGGCACTGAGGCAACACCGCTTCTTGCCTGGGCAGTTTGAGTCTTGGTTACACATGTGCTTTATAGGACTGAGACAGTGGAGTTGATCCAGGGGGCACTTGCCCAGCTTCACTGCAATACAGGAGCTTGAGTGAGTCTTGCTCGTACCCACCGGCCCTGGGGCTTGAGGCTTGGGTGGACGGCAGAGTGGAGGAGGCATTTACCTGCGACCCTAGGGACACACTGGCGGAAGCAGGCTCTGGAGCAGCACTTCATAGATGAGGGGCACTGGCGGTCATTCATGCACTGATCCGGAGTCACCTGGAGGCAAGGCCCGTCGTCTGGTGGGCAGCCCCCCAATTTTTCTGTACAAGAACCCTCACATCATGTAACCAGAGGCAGCTCAGGGCTGTGTAATAATCATTGACTTGGGGATTGCAGGTTCTAATCCCCCTGTCTCTTACTTCTTGCTTGCCACCAGGACAAGTTTTAGAGTTTTTCCTACTGTCTAGAGCTAATTTGACATTCAAGTGGCATAGGAAAAGAAATGAGATTTAAAAATTCAGGCTACAGAGATCATTCATTTGGGACTTGACTTTGATCTTCAAAACCCACGTTTTATTTTTAAAAAGTGTATACGTGCATGTGTGTGTGCGTTGTGTGGTGGGGGTGGGAGGTATAATATAAACTAATAATCCTAGCCCCTAGGAGGTGAAGACAGGTTGATTGCTGAGGTCGGCTGGCTAGCCAGCCTGGCCCACTAGGTAATTCAAGGTTAATGAGAGACTCTGACTCAAAAACAAGGAGGAAGTCACCTGAGAAGTGACATTAGGTTGTCCTCTGTTCATGTACACACATATGGACACCAGTACACGCATAGGCACATAAACATACATGCCCACACACACACATACAATCTCTACCTCAGACAATAAGATTGTGCCTGGTCTGGCCCCTTCCCACCTGCATGTCACCGGCCTCATTCTCTATCACTCTGGCTCTCCTGCTCACGGGCTCCTGAACAGTTTCAAGCCAGCATGCTCTCTGCAAGGCTCTGGCTTTGGCTGGCACCAGCTTCCACCCTGCCCACTCAATCAGCTTGTTGATCTCAGTTGAAATGTCACCTCATCAGAAGACCCTGCTTCTCTGAGCCCATGGAGCCGGGTCGGCGCTAGAGTGTGTGCTAGCAGCTGTCTGTCCCTCTCATGGGCTAGAGTCTGAGCCTAATCGCCTGCTGGCTCTGTTCTTCATGGGCACAGCACCGTACACAGTGCTGGGGACTTAATGGCCATTGGGAAGAGAGGGATTTGAAGGGAGGCCCAGTGTTGCATGTGTGCCAGCTGCTGGCCAGCAAGGCACATCTGCGCAGCCATGCTCACCACTGCTGTGAGTGGCGCCGCTTTAGATTCTAGTATCGACTCTGTCTTTGAACCTTTCCCCCAACAGCTCCAGAATGCTCTGTCCTGGAGCTGATCTAATTAGTCTTCTTGAGATTTCATATATGAGTTGGAAATCACACACAAGTTGGAAATCCTACTCAGTGACACATTTTCTATGAATTACACACATACACATGCATGCACGCATGCACGTACATACGCACACACATGCACACACTATCCATTTGGAGGAAGAAGTCCCCAATTGACAGTGACCAGCATACCCCAGCCCTTGCCTAGGCTAGGACTCTCAGAGTCTGGCTCCTTTTAATCTTAAGGTGCTGCTTTGAGCTATAGGAATGGGGCTTGTCCTAGGGCTTCTGTTCAGTCTAGAGTCACAGCAGCTTCAGCTGATCCAGGCCTATGATGTGATCCAGGGGACCCTCTCCCTGACTATCCTGCAACTCACCCTACCCCAGCTCTGCCTACCAGAAGCTCCCTCCCACCTCTTTGCTTAGAGTTCAGACAGTTCCATTGGGCTTGGTGTCAACAGTTTCCTTCCTCTCTTTCTCTGTCCCTGCCTGGGCACTGGCTGTGCACACAGTAGGTGGTCTCTTGCTGGTGCACAGTCAGCTTTAGTTGTTAAACTGATGATTAAGCTGAACTGCTGCCTCCTGCTGGAGAGTGAGCAGCTTAGACTGGGAGGGAGCCCACATTCTGAGGAATGTCTCTTTGTGGGTATTTGGGAGGGAAGAAGGGCTATCTGTACATGTGTCTGTGTGTGTATGTGTGTGGTGGTGGTGGTGGTGGCGGTGGGGTAAGAGCCTTGGAGACTATCTACAGGCCAGGATTTAGAATCAAATTCACAAGCCCAGTACAGGAATGCTCAGGCCTCAGACAGTGGGCCAAATGGAGCTGTCTGAATTCTAAAGAAGGAAGCAGAAACTTCTAGCAGGAAGAAGGGACTGGTGGAGCATAGGCTGCAGGGTATGCAAAAGACAGGGAGAACTTCTGGAGGGGTCCCAGGGGCTGGGTTCCAAGGGCTAGACTGGTAGGGAACAGGCAGAAAGTTGACATTTTAAGTGGGACAAACTGCCACAGTGTGGAGACAGACACAAAAGCCTGGAGCATACAGAGAGATGTGTAGGGGTCTGGGTGGCCACACTTCCCTACCTGATCTCCTTTCCTTCCCTCCACACCTGGTTTCCTACTCACTGACACATTCTCTCTCTCTCTCTGTCTCTCTGTCTCTCTCTGTCTCTCTGTCTCTCTCTGCATGTGTGTGTGTGTGTGTTTCTCACGCACACACACACCATAGCTGATATCATTGATACATTTTCTCTGAGTCTCTCACACGCACACTTACACACTCAGACTCATACACACACCACAGCCAATGTGTAGACTTCATACTTGTATGAAGTAGCAACCATACTTGCACATGGTTAAGTCAATGTATTTAACAGCTACACAGATGAAGTCAGATGCATGAGCACACTTGGTCCTTGATACACAACTCTCTAAATGTAACTCTGCAAAATTGCCAACACTCTGACATTCGAATGAGGAGTGTGGGCTCCTATAAACAGGAGTGGCTGAGCTTCCACCTAGACAAACAGAGTTCCCTCGGTCCTGTCACCTTCTGTCACTGTCTGAAATTCTACTGAGAGCCAGGCAGATGTCTCATGGGAGAGGAACTGGGGAAGGATGGATTGACATGAGCTGGGAATGGTAAGCGTGTTGCACCTGACCAGGCCGAGCAGGCCCAGGCTCTGGTGGAACCGGGTCTCTCAGCCGGGGTGTGGTGTCGGGGTGCTCTCTTAGGACACTTTAGTCACTCTACAAAACCACCACATATGCTGCACTTACGGGCATACCTGACATTTATCCTTCAGGACCCCATTGCCCTGAGAGGAAAGCGTGGACCCCATATTATGGGGAGTGAGTTGGCCAAGTGAGCCCTGCTGACTCATAAGAGTCACAATTAGACATCATTCTTGATACCATCTTGGTCTTTGGCCTGGGGCAGGTGGTTTACCACTACACCTTGGTTTCCTGGTCAGTAAAATGGGGATAAAAACAGTACTGACTCACTACTGCACAGTGAAGAGTTCTACAGGATGGTTGCCTGCAAGGTCAGGCCTTGGAACCTTCCACCCTCAGTCAGGAATCTCCAAGCACCCTCCTCCCCTAACCAGCTCATGCCCCGGGCGGAGACCTGTGCCTCTCGGGAAGGCTAAAGGGAATGAGTGCCGTAGAAGCTGCGCTCTTCGTTTCCCTACCCTGCCTGGTTTTCCCAGCCCTGGAGGAGGGGGTTCTGTCCCCGTTTCTGTACCTTTCCACCAAGGCAAGGCCAGCTCTGCAAAAACGAATGTAGGTCAAAGCGTTCCAGCTTCAGAAGGGGATGGATGAGTGGGCTCGCCCACAGATATAAGAACACCTGTGCGTCCCTCACTGTCAACACACCAACCTGAGGGTGGGAATGGCTCTGACACAGAGGAAAGGAAGAAGAGAGGCAAAAGCAGAGATTCCTCCCATCAGACCCCAGATCCCAGAGGCTACAGTCCTTACTAACTCCCACGTCCCTTCTCCAGGTCCCTGGGGTCCAGAGAAGGCTTAAACCCCCGTTGATACAATCAGAATGTTAGGTAGGTCTTCCCCTACAGAGAGACACAGGGACACATGGATGGATGGAGACATGTCCACAAGCTCAGACACATTAAGCGTGCATGTATAGTCAGAGGTTGGTACAGGCAGGAGCAAAGGCACGTTTGTACTCAGAAATAGGTGTGTATCCTTGAAAACACTCAGATGTGAATGCAGGCACCAGCAAGTACTGAGAAAGGGCAGAGTTCGTTGGCAGGTGAAGACACAAGCATGAACAAGCGGGGACACACACACACACACACACACACACACACTCACCAGTGGTTTTCCCAAAGCCCCCACTCTCCATAGAGAGGAAGAAGCCTCCTGGCTCCTAGAGCAGAGGGATTCATGGCACTCACCTCCCTTATTCCTACATAGGGCCACAGGCAGCTGGGTCTCCAAAGCCAGGAGGACTACCAGGAGGAGGGAGTTCTGGATTTTCATGTTTCCTTCGTGGTACCCAATAAGCTCAGGGCACAGAGGCCCCCAAATTAACACCCACAGCTCTAGGGATGCTAGAGCAGTTGAGTCAGGGGAGGAGGACCAGAGGACAATTAGGGTGGCTTCTGTTTCCTTGATCTCGGCCCCACCCCCACCCCCTGCCTGATGTCTTCAAGGCAACAGGAGCTTGTGCAAGAATTGAAGGTAGGTGGCGGAGGTTCTTCGTGTTGGGGACTTGGATCTGGTTCTGCCTGTACTGCTGACTTGGCCTCTGAGTATCGGGCAAGTCTTCTTGCCTGTCTTCAGGCCTCAGTTTTCTCATCTGTGTTGCGGGAAGTGGAGGAGTGGTCATAACGAAAGCCGGACCTGGAGATGTTTTCCTCTAAGGCAGTTCAACTTACATTGCCGGCTCTGCCTGGGAATGTGAGCCTTGGCCACCTCCACCCTCTGACTTACAGGTATCTGGAACATCTGGTACAACCAGGCCAGTTTATTGTGCCCGGAGACTTAAGATGCATGGGGAGATAGCATTGAACTCTAGTTTTGTGAACATACTTACTAAGTAGACGATTCTTCCTTTGGTTTCCTTTGGCCATTACCCCAGTTACTCTGCACTTCCTATCCAACCCCTGTACTGGAAATTAAACCCAGGGCTTCTCACATGCTCGGCAAGTGTTCCACCACTGCTGCCGAGTTACATTCCTAAACCCTTTAACCTTTTAAGTGTTGAGACAAAGTCTTACTGAGTTTCCTAGGCTGCCACTGCTGTGGCACTTGCTGCTCTGTCAGTCCTCATGATGTTCCTACCTCAGTTTCCTACGTAACTTTGATGACAGGCCTGCATATTAGGCCAGTATAAGCCCCTTCCTTCATCAACATTCAGTGGAATTTTCCTACAAAGGGTATTTTACTGCTTGCAAGTGAGCTCTGCTTGCCAGTTTAAGTTCCCATCACCACTGCCTTCTTCAGAATACTAAAGCAGACTCTGAACTCCTGCCTCCAGGACCTCAATTCCTAAGACTCCAAGTAAAATCCTTTTTATTTTTGAATTTCCTGAGTTTGGCTTCATTGATGGTGTGCGGGGTGATGGGTAAGAGAGACTCCTGTCTCCCTGATTCTCTTAGGGTCTTGAAATTCCCGCAGTGTCTTAGACAGGGGTAGGAATCAGCTTGGACGACAAGGAGTGGTGCCAAGAAATGAAGACAGCAAGGGACCAGGGTTGGCACTTCCTTCTGGAGAAGTTGGCTCAGGTTGGCATGGTGAATGAGGCCAGGCCTAGCCTCTCATCTTGGGACCTGTGGATGGAAATGAGACCAACATCACATCCTTCAGAAGGTCACTCCTATGGGCCTCTAGTGGCATTGCCCTTTGCCTGGGCTGGCATGGCTGAGCAGGATGGATAGAGCATGGCTCTGGTTTGACTAATTAATTCTCCGGCTAGAGCCAATGTAGGTGTCAGTGGGACTCCCGTCCTCTCTGGCCTCCTGAGCAAATCGCCCTGCTTTCACTAAGACCCCCACCCTCAATTTCACACCTGTGACGCCGACTCTGCACTTGGTGAAAGAGAGTAACTGAGGCTTGGCATCCCGTGGGGACCCAGATGGAAACTCCAGAGCACAGTGCTCCACCAAGACTGGGGTGATCAAGACCTGGCCCCAAGTGCTCCCATTCAAAAGATGAGGAACATGCTAGCCAGAGATGGGAGTAGAGTGCTTCAATGACACATACCGAATTCCTAGGGAACTTCCTGGATATTGAAAACAGGGGAACACTTCATGTGACCCTGAGAAAGGAAGGTGACATTCCAGGGATTGTCTCATTTACTCAATCCCAGTCTGGGACAGTCAAGCAGGAAGGGCTTGGGCTCAACTTGAATCCTTTATGCTATGTTCTAAGCCCTTGAGGAAGGAGGAGTCCCTGTCATGTAGGGACTGATGACACTCTGGAATCCTGGCACATCTTTGGCAGCTTTATTTTGGTGGAAAGTTTTTATGGGCTAGGTTTCCCCCAATTATAAATTGTACACATCCATTGACAATGTGCTATTCCAGTTAAGATTATTTTGCAGACATTCCCCTGTGCTGTAAAGTGTTCTCTAAACACTGTGATTTCTGATATCAGTGTGCTGTTTTAAAAGACAGAATTCATGTGAACTGCTCTTTCCTGGAAGACGGGCAGATTTCTGATCTTTGATTTTCACAATCCCAGTATGGAGTTTTGGAGTCAAATCTCAGACACTTTTTAAAAATTTGCTTAAATGAAAGTATTAGGTCAAAGAGCATGATGAATTTCTCCAGACCACAGATATACCTGGCCAGTGTTCATTTCAGAAGTCAAAAAGAACAGGAGAGCCTCGATCATCCTGCATAGACATTTGCCGTTCTGTCTGCCCTTGGCTGATCCAAGGCTTCCTGCCCCCAGCTCCTTTAATTCTGGTTGGTTGTCATTTACCATGTATTTCTCCTGACACAGGTGAAGGTGCTGGATCCAGGTGAGAGCCACTAGACTCCAGGAAGAGCACCAGCTCCCTACTGGGCAATGAGTCATGACTCCAGGCTCACTCATGTGTCTTCTGTCCCGGGCTGATTTCTGGGGAGTTGGCGAGCATGTGCATGAATGTTGGAGTTTAGGTGGAAGTTTCTGTTCTGCCAGCCATTCCAAAGTAACCACACAGAGACTTAATATTAATTATAAATGATTGGCAGATAGGTCAGGCTTATTTTAACTAGCTCTTAAAACTTACATTAACCCATATATCGTATCTACCCTCTTCTACGTGGTGATACCTTCTTTCAGTACAGCCTGTTTAGCTCTTGCTTCCTCTGTGTCTGACTCCTGTGACTCCGCCCTTCTTCCCAGCCTCCTTTGTGTCTGTTGTCCTGCCTATACTTTCTGCCTGGCTACTGGCCAGTCAGCTTTTTATTAAACCAATTCGAGTGACAAATCTTTACAGTGTACAAAGGGATTATTCCATAGCGTTGGAGTATGCTGGCTATTCCTCACCCTCATCTTTTTATTGCTAACTTTCAAAATATACAGAACATATTAAAAACCAGAGCAGTGACACTCATGTACACTCACATACCTATATTGGATTGAGCAGTTCATAACAGATTGGGGTATCCAGATCTATCACTGAAACATCTGGGACTAACTGCAGATGGTATATCTTCCATGTTTTGCAACATATCACCATGTAAATTCTAATAATGAAAGTCTCTAGCATACAAAATGATGACCGTATCTTAGAAAACTGACAATAAATGCTACATGCAACCGTAAACTACACATTTGCTTTCCTGTCTCCAGAGTATAGTTGTAGCTAATTTTTGATGCAATTTCCTTAAAACAACTTTACCATACAATAAGCTCTACAGATGAAAGAATGCCACCAATGTTTTTCACCCTTTGAGAACAGCAGCTTTGAACCTATGATTTAGAAAAGATTTTTGTTGTTGTTTAGGCTTTTTTTTTTTTAGACAGAATTTTTCTACAAGTCCTAGCTATCCTGGAAATTTTCTATGTAGACCAGGCTGGCCTTGAACTCATAGAGCCCCCCTATTCTTCCTCCCAAGTGCTGGGATTAAAGGTGTGTGCTGCCACATCCAGCAGTTTATAATGGCAGAACATTGTAGAGCATAACAGACAAGAATTTAACGTCACCCCTACTCTGAGGTGCCTTCTGCCTCAAACTTTTTGTTTATCATTCATATGTTTTACTTCCTTGATGGATGTGGATGTTGTCAAACCCTGTGGCTTCTGAGGTATAGCTACAAGGTGGAGTGAAGGCGTCCTCATTCTTGGAACTAGATGTCACACCAGAAGCCATTTGCCTCTCTAGTTGGCTTTGGTCTTGGTTTAAAAGAGCCATCTGCTTGTGTTGCTTTGATCTTTCCTCCCTTTTATGGGGAAGTGATATGACTCTAAATGGAACTGGAGAGCTGGCCATGGAGGAGCAGGCCAGGGTCATCCTAGCACTCAGGGGGTAGAGGCAGGAAGCTCAATAGTTAGAGACCAGCCTGGGCTACATAGTGAGACCCTTCCCACGTTACACAACAATACCAGAAGCAACAACACAGCACAACCCCCTCACCAACCAAAACCAACATATTCTGTGTGCATTAACGTAGTTTTGTAGCTATAGTTAACAACGTGTAACGTTCTGGAAAAGGCAAAGAGACAAGAACAGAGAATGTGTGAACATGGCCGGTGGTGCTGGGGGCTGAGAATGGAATGTTACTATAATGGAAAAACAGACAAACAAACAAAAACACGTGGTGGAGATGTATTGAGAGAAATGTCCTGTGTCCTCCTGATAGTAGCTCTCGCTACCCAAAACTATGCTTTTGTTAAAATGTATGCGACTAGACACTGAATAAATGAACTTTTCTGTATGCACCATGTTAGTCAAGGCTCTCTAGAGGTACTTACAAAACCAGTAGGGTTTGGAGGGCTGTGGGTGGGGGAGTGGCGATGGGTGGGTGGTGGGGGTAGTGGTTAAGGAGGCAGCTCAAGTACAGGGACTGTGGGGTCAGGATGGCAGATCTGAGGTTGCACTCTTGAGTCAGAAGTGCATATGAGGACAGACTGCGAACTCAGACAGGAATTGTCTTGAGAAGTCTTTGTTCTTCTTCCTCTTCCTCTTCCTCTCTCTCTCTCTCTCTCTCTCTCTCTCTCAAAGAATATTTATTTACTTTACAACTCAACTGCACTTTCTCCTCCCCTGTCCTCCCAATCCCTTCCTCCACCTCCTCTCTGCCCCCCATCCACCCCTCCTCCCTTTCTATTCAGAAAAGTGCAGGTTTCCCATGGATATCCACAGTACATGGCATATCAAGTTGCAGTAGGGCTAGGTACCTTGCTTTGTATTAAGGCTGGGCAAGGTGACCCCATATGAGGAGTAGGGTTCCAAAAGTCAGTAAAAGAGTCAGAGACAGCCCCTGTTCCCACTGTTAGGAGATCCACAAGAGGACCAAGCTACACAACTATAACATATATGCAGTGGGTCTAGGTCAGTCCCATGCAGGCTCCTTGGTTGTCAGTTCAGTCTCTGTGAGGCCCTATGAGCCCAGGTTAGTTGAGTTTGTGGGTTTTCTTGTGGTGTCCTTGACACCACGGGCTCCTACAATCCTTCCTCCCTCTCTTTAGCAGGATTCCCCAAGCTCAGCCTAATCTTTGACTGTGGGTCTTCACATGTTTCCATTGGTTGCTGGAAGAAGCCTCTCTGATGGCAATTGGATTAGGCCCTAATATTTGTATTTAGCGAAATATCATTAGGCGTCATTACAGTGACGTTTTTTCCAGTTGTGTTTGGTTCTGTCCTAGGTCTCTGGGCCATCCAGCCTGTGGGTCCTGGTGCTCCAGGCAGTGTCAGGTGTGGGCTCACTCTCATGGCGTGGGTCTCAGACTGGACCAGTCCATTGGTTGGCCACTCCCACAATGTCTGTGCCATCCTTATCCTAGCACATCCCTAAGGCAGGACAGACTGTAGGTTGAAGGATGTGCAATTGGGTTTGTGTCCCAATCCCTCCCCTGGAAGTGTTGTCTGGTCACAGGAGCTGGCAGTTGAGGTTATCCATCCGCTATTGCTCCGTCTTTGTCTTCCTGCTCTCAGCTGATTGGATGAGACCTACTCACGCTGTAGTTCGGGTTTCTCCCTTTTGGTCCACCAGCCTGAAATCGGCTCGCTGGATCTCCACTCTTTATGACCCCATTCAGGCTCTGGACTCTCTTATACACAAACTTGCACAGGGCTTGTGTGTGTGTGTGTTTGTCAGGGACCAGGGACAAGGTGTGACGGAGGGAAAGAAGGGATATCAATCTCCAGAAGATGCTTTGTGCCAGCTCCTCTGTTCCACTGTTGGTACCCCAATGTGAACTTAGCTTACACCCCACACTCTGTTGAGTTTAACCCTGCTTGCTTGGAACCTTCTGAAAGTCTTTCAAGTGTTCTGGGAGTCTAAAATAAATGACTGTGTGGAAGATAGGAATAGAGGAAGGTGTTGGCGAGGGCTGGGAGACACTGAAGAATTGTGACTGAAGGGTTTCCAGGCCCTGCTATGAAAATAGATTACAATGAACTGAGCCTACGTCAGATATCTAGGTCGGCTTTCCCTTTAGCAGAGGGACTGACTGGTTTCAAAATGATAGGACTAAACCCTCCCTCTAGTTTTCCATAAGAAACTTCAAGGCTATGAAGTTACTTAGTATAATTACTTCAACCCAGGTGCACAAAGGAATTGTTTATATATCTGGGATAAGGCTGAATTCTGCATCATTTTCATCACAGGGAAGGCAATCCTTAAAATCCTATCTATTGCCGGCTCCTGGGGTGGGGTCACTAGCTCAGGTTTGTGTTTGCTGTCTGCCAAGTGTACTGTTGGGAAAGGTTTTGTTCCTGGAATTAAGGAAGGCTGCCCAGTTTGCTGAAGAAGGCATACAGCCTTGCACGTGAGGTGATGTAACTATTGTTCCCAATTAACAGTAATTATTTATTGACTCCCGGTGTCATTGTGTTAGTAACTACAGAAGTTAAAATTCAACAACAAAAATGGTTTTTCCATGCTATACTTCACATGGCAGTCCAATTAAGAACACACGTCTATTGTTATTAAGTTTAAGGGGCCCATGTTCTGTCAAAGAGGAGAAAGAATTGCTCTTTGGATAACAGTCTTCCCACAGTGAACAGCTCAAGTTGACACGTGGCAAAGGTCTCACTGCTGTTGGAATTACTTCTATCTTCAAAAAATAGTATTTTTTTATTTTGTGTGTATAAGTGCTTTGCCTGCATGCATGTCTGTGCACCGTGTGCATACATGAGGGAGTCCAGCTGAAGGTGCAGGATTCCATGGAACTTGAGTTACAGATCATTGTGAGCCGCCATGTAGGTGCATAAGATAGAACCTGGGTCCCCAGGAAGAACAGCCTGTGCTCTTAAACACTAGGCTATTTCTCCAGCCCCCCTTTTTTATCTTGCTGTTAGTCAATGTTACCATCAAATGAAGACATAATTCAGTTTCACTAAGAATGCTGAAAAATGCATTGCACCCATTTTATGTAAATGACATTACTAATTCTGTATATAAGATTTTACACCTTGTGACGCCCTGAAGGTGGTGGTGTGGCTGCCAACGCCCTAAAATAGCTATCTGAGCTTAGCTGGGGCAGATGGCCATGAATAAATGGAAACTAACTCACAGCGGTTCTCAGAATCCCTGGGGCTCAGGGACCTTGTTTATCAGATAACTGCAGTTTTCTCGGTCCCCCCCAGATGGCCACCCACCACAGGCAAAAGGACATCTACACATAAATTGGCCTGATTGCATCAGACCCCTCCCAGAAGGCTTGGCCTGAGGACTCTGTTCTGCCCAAGACAGGGAAAAAAATCTCCTGAGAGAAAGGGATCTGCCCTTAAGTCTTCAGGAACCCTAGAAAGCCGGCTTGCTCTCCTGGCTGGGCTGCTGTTCTCTGACCCCAGGAGACAGCTCAGCAGTGTGTTCTCCAGTAAATCCTTTTTTATACATACAGAATGGTCTCCTTCAGTGGTTTTGCTACGCTCACTTACTGTCATTATGCAACTATTATAAAAATGACAGTTGACAACTGAAAACAGGGCTTTGAATAAATAGTTTTCCTCAAACATTTTTTGTTTTTGTTACAAAAATTTAGTGGGCTGTTTTCAAATCTCTACTACCACTGTGGTTCTTTTGTTTGTTTTTGTTTTTGTTTTTCAAGACAGGGTTTCTCTGTGTAGCCCTTAGTGTCCTGGAACTTTTGTAGATCAGGCTGGCCTTGAACTCAGAGATCCACCTCTCTGCCTCCTGAGTGCTGGGATTAAAGGCGCCCCCCACCACTGCCCAGCATTCACTGTGGTTCTTAAGGAACCACAGTGTTCTGGAAGCACAGAAGCATGAAGTGAAGAAACTAAATCAGAAAATGTTTTATTATTAGGGAGATTAGGATGAGCCACACAGGATCTCTTTCTCCAATCACTAATTTATAATAACTTAAATTTCAAGACCATAAAGACATTAGTTCTCTACCCCTCCTGTAGAATATTAGTTTAAGATGTGGAACATTTGTTTTAATGATGCAAAGATGTGTTGCATTCTTTTATGTTGCATTTGTTTAACTCTGTGTTACTTTGCCTGTCTAAAACACCTGATTGGTCTAGTAAAGAGCTGAATGGCCAATAGCTAGACAGGAGAGAGGGATAGGTAGAGCTGCCAGGCAGAAAGAACAAATAGAAAATGATAGAGGAGAGAGGACACTAGGGGCCAGCCAGCCAGCTACACAGCCAGCCACAGAGTAAGAAGACATGCAGAAACAGAGAAAGGTAAAAGGCCAGAGGCAAAAAGCAAACAGGATAATTTAAGAAAAGCTGGCTAGAAATAAGTCAGGCTAAGGCCAGGCATTCATATGTCTCCATATGTTTATTTGGGACCTAGGTAGCAGTCCCCCCAAAGCAGAGAGTAAAGAGTAAAAACCAAAAACCAAAACAAAACAAAAAACCAACTACCAGCACTCCCTCATTCTCCCCCTTCTCTTTGAGTGTAGTGCATGCCCGTGCGTGCATGTGGAGGTCAGAGGTCAACACTGGACATCTTCCTCTGTCATCCTCCATCTTACTTTTTCTAGGTTCACTCACCGAACCTAGTGTAATTCCTTTAGCCACCCATAAGGCTGCACTTCCGGGCTAAGAGGCCAGCATACATCTCCCAGGTGCACTGCGTAAGTCGCTGGCTATCTACATCACCA
>LOEQ01001659.1:798819-810762 GCA_001685075.1 Bramus lutescens | reverse complement strand
TATAAGCTAGCCATGTGGGAGCTGGGCGGGACAAAAAGCAGGGCCCGCTCCCCTCTTTACTACAGTATGGTCTACACATTTTAATTTTCCAAATTCTCCAAAATGAAGCACATCCATTTGCCAAATTTCATTTTTTGAGTACCCTTTGGGTTATTTCCTGCAGGAAGTGGAGTTTAGTTATACAGGGAAGAAGTAGGATATTTTCTTTTAATTTCCTTGGTTTCTTGACAAATGACGGAAAAATACTTTTCAAACCTTGCTATTGACATGGTGTTTTTGATGAAATTCTGCGGTCTCCAGCACATTTCCTACTAATGATTGATCAACGTCTTTATTACCTTATGTTAGAGGGCCTGGAAGACCCGTATGGTATCTGATAAGTGTTTTGTATATATGGGATGATTCTTATCCCTGACAATTTTCTGTAATTGTATAAATAACAAAGTTAATTCTGAATCATCAAGAATAAGTGGTTTCAAAATGTAAAGCAACACTTTGTGCATGTTGAGAGTCAGTAACTATGTTAAGAGGTTCTGAAAAATCCAGTAATACCATGAGAATAGCATATAATTCTGATTTTTGAACAAAATCATAAGAGCTTTCAACCACTTAAATTTCCTGATTTATAGCTTACCTTTCCTGATTATTTGCATCAACATTGAAGGTAGAGGATCCAGATATTAGTGTTCCCCATACAATGAGATGAAGGATCCAGTTGGTTCTTTTTATGAGTTACAGTCTCTTGCTTTTGGGATATTCGTTGTTAATCTCTCCCAAAAAGTTACTGCAAGCTCTTCACCAATGTTTATTTTCTGCCCCAAAAAGAGGAAATCCTAGCATCAGGAAAAGGTACTATGATTTCTGTTGGCTCCATTCCAGTCACTTGATAAAGTTTAAATTTTCCTTTTTGAGTCAACTGAAAAACCTTTTATACATAGGTCTTTAATTTTTTACTCTGTTTATATGATAAAAATATCCATTCTAAAATTAAACTCCCTGTAGGGGAATGTAAAGAAGATAAAATAACCAGAATACAGTCCTGCTCTGCATTCAAATGATCCACATGTGCATCCTGTAATTTCTTTTCTACCAAAACCAACTGTCTCTCAGCTTCAGCTGACAATTTTCTTCAGCTATTTAAGTCCTTGTCACCTTGTAAGATTTAAAACAAATTACTCAGTTCTTGAGTTGTTAAGCCAATTGTGGGTCATAGCCAGTTAATGTCTCCCAGCAATTTTTGAAAGTCATTAAGAGTCCAAAATTGATCTCTCCTGATTTGTACCTTTTGGGGCTGAATTTTTTGTAAACCTATTTTATATTCCAGGTAATTAATAGAACGTCCTCTTTGTGTTTTGTCAGGAGCAGTTTGTTATCCTCAACAAGGCAAAACTCTCTTTACTTCTTTGAACATTTCTTTAAAGTATCCACATTTAAATCAGTTAGTAAGACATCACCCATACAATGGTAAATCATAAACTGTGGAAACTGTATGTGAATCATTTCCAATGTCTGTCATACAAAATAATGGCACAGATGTAGCTGTTTAACATCCCTTGGGAGGATCTTCTATTGATATCTCTTAGTAGGCTGAGAGTGATTAAAAGTAGGCACGGTGAAGGCAAATTTTTCTCTATTATTTTCTTGTAAAGGTATAGTGAAGAAACAGTCTTTAAATCATTAACTATAACAGATTATCCTTTACGTAATAGAGAGGTCAGGAGAATTCCAGGCTGTAGAGAGTCCATCAGATGAATTACTTTATTTATGGCTCTCAAATCTGTTAGCATTCTCCATTTTCCAGATTTCTTTTTAATAACCAATACAGGAGAATTCCAAGAACTGGTCAGTTCTTTAATATGTTGAGTATTTAGCTGCTCCTGTACCAGCTGTTCTAAGGTCTGTAATTTTCTGATGTCAAAGGTCGTTGTTCCACCCAAACAGGTTTGTCAGTTAACCAATTTAAAGGTAGAGTTGTTGGTGCCTTTAAAAGATTAGCAGCTGTTGTGCCCTGTTTATGTGTAGCCTGAATGGTTGCAGACTATTCTTTACAATACCTTTTAATATTTTTTCCAAGAAACACACATTGATTTATGGTTTGTTTCCAATATCTGAAGAATGTTAATCTGAGTATTCCATTGCTGTAACAAATCACATCTCCATAAATTTATTGCTATATTAGCCACATACAGCTTTAATTTTACTGTCTGTCTTTCTTACCCTATACATTTGACCCAATTCACACTTTGTTTTATCCAAGATAGTGTTTTAATCCCTAAATGCTGAACATATGCATCCTAAAGAGGCCAATATGGATGTCAAGATTCTTGTGCAATTATTATTACATCTGCCTCTGTGGCTACAAGAACTCAATTACAAAGTTATTTATTCATGCCTTTGGTCTTTGATAATGTATAGAAATCTGCCAAAACATTGACTTGATGGCTGCTCCTGAAGTTTTTGTTTTTTCTTCTAAAACTGTACTATCATCCAGACCAGTATGTTTTTTCGCAAGATGCACTATGTCCTTTAATTGCTCTGGGAGAGGAGTTTACCCCATGGTGACATGATGTGGGATTCCTCTCTGTATGCTGTAATTACCATTGATTAATAAAGAAACTGCTTTGGGCCTATAGCAGGGCAGAATAGAGCTAGGCAGGGAAAACTAAACTGAATACTGGGAGAAATAAGGTGGAGTCAGGAGATGCCATGTAGCCCCCGCCAGGGACAGACACCAGAACCTTGCTGGTAAGCCACAGCCACATGGCAATACACAGATTAGTGGAGACGGGTTAAATTAAGCTGTAAGAGCTAGCCAATAAGAAGCTAGAACTAATAGGCCAAGCAGTGATGTAGCTAATATAGTTTCTGTGTGGTTATTTCAGGTCTAGGAAGCAGAAAATTAACAAACAGCCTCTGCCAACAGTAACAGGGAATGACTGAACCAAATCTAGCATGAGGACTCACAAGTTGCCCCCACAAGGCATTTCCCAGTGTTAAATGGTTGGCTTTCTTGTCTCTTGTTGATCTACATTCATTGATCCAATGTCTGCCTTTGCTATGTCTTCCACATATTCCAGAAGATTGGAACCTTTTGTTCGGGTTATCTCTAGAAGAGACATTGTTTCTAGGAATGACCTGTCTACCATTCCTTTTTAGATGACCTTATTTACTACAATTAAATCATTTGACATTTTGGTTTTTCCTCATGCCTTTGGAAATCACCTGTCCTATCCAAGCATCATCATGGTTATGAGACTCATTATTGACTGTGTGTGGGATCCATTCCTCTATGGGTACTGATCTTTTCCTTAAAGGCCCAATTATACTTCTTCATTGTGTATTAGAATTTTCAAAATCCAAGGATTCAATTCATATTCATCTAACTTCTGAATATGATATTATTATATTCATCTTTGCCATAATTTAGGCAGACTTCCTTCTTTTGGGCCTTGTATAACTTTAGTAAATGGTTCAGCCTTCTTTCCTGATTCTTGAATCCTGTTTCAAGCATTTAAGGCTGCTGTACAGCATAGGGACAAGGTGTGATCATCAAATGTAGTTTGACTATTCACATCAGCATAATAGCCCTCACCAAAGATTTTATCTTGCTGTTTGAGGGCCTTAGCTTCTTCTCTCCCATAAACTGTTCCATTCCAACTGAGGACCATATTACAATACTGCTGTAACTAAATCTTTACAGTCTTTTGGAATAATTTTATTCTGAATGAACCATGTATTCACCCTCACATAAGGTGAGTGTGTATCATGGAAAACTATTGCTTCCTTAAATCTCCTTAAATCTAACATTTCCATAGGATCCCATTTAATTTCTGTGTGGCCTTGGGGGTAGCTGTTGTCTGGTGTTCTTTCTTGAATGGTAACTGAATAAATAAAGGTTTGTTTCTGCTTTGTTTTGTTTTTGTTTTTTCGAGTCAGGGTTTCTCTGTGTAGCTTTGGAGCCTGTCCTGGAACTCACTCTGTAGATCAGGCTGCCCTTGAACTCACAGATATCCACCTGCCTCTGCCTCCTGAGGGCTGGGATTAAAGGCGTGCACCACCACTGTCTGGCAAGGTTGGTTTTTAAAATAACCTTGAGTCACTCCTCTCTAATTCCATAAGGTGATGGTAAGGTTGACTTTCCTCTGAATTCTGTGTCTGAACACTTTTATTATTAGTTTTCATAAATTTTTCTAAGGCATGTAATTTATCAATAGTGGCTTTTTCTAATGTTTCTAAATTTTTAAAAGTAATCTGTTCTAAGGTTTGCATGTTATCTATCACCCTTCTATTCTCATCATCAGAAAAAATTTCTAAAGCTTTTATCTTGTCAGTAAAGATTCTATTATTCTCCTTAATAATCATTTATATGACTTGCGTATTATTAGTTACCTTCTTGTTCTCTTCATTGGTAAATGTTATAAAGCCTTTATCTTGTCAGTCAAAACTGTATCATTGCCAGGTGTGGTAGGGCAGGCCTTTTATCCCAGCACTCAGGAGACAAGGGCAGGGAGATCTCTGTGAGTTTGAGACCAGCCTGGTCTACAGAATGAGTTCCAGGACAGCCAGTGTCACACAGAGAAACCCTGTTTCTATAAACCAAAAGAACCTGTATTTTTCTCCCTAGTAACTATTTGTAAGGCTTGCATAACATCAGTAGTAGCTTTTTTCTAAAGCCTGTATCTTTTCAGTCAGTCTCTCATATTTGGCACCATTATCAAGCCATTTTTAAGGATAAGATATGAATTGACAGACTGATAACCACTAGGAGCAAAAATGTATTGATCCCAGTTGTTTACTCCTCAGTTAGTTTTCCTAGCATCCTATTCACAGTAGCAGTGTGCAGGGTCCTAATTCCCTACATTGTGATATTTCCAATCATTGACCTTGGAAAGGTTTTAAGATTGTCTTTTTCATATGTGTATGCGTGTATGTATATGTGTATGCGTAGATGTTTGTGTGTGGGGAGTGGGGGTGTATATTAGTTTAACTTACCTTTTTAAGGTTCCCAAGTGAGTTTTGCTCCTCAGAGAATTGTGTTCAGTGGGATGTAATGATAATGTTTGACCAGCAGGTGGAGTGTCGTTGAAATGGCTGAGTCGCCCGAAGGTATTCAGAGGTAGTGACGGTTTTTGACCAGAAGATGGAGCAAGTGCGGCACCAAAGCAACTCGGCTCAACATGCAGAGCACATGTTCAAAGATTCTAGACCAGATACAGAGCATGCCTCGAAGGCGGGCTGTACCTTGTCTTGGTGGCAGAGCCATGTACTCTCCTATGCACCTTTCCACCAATGGTGGCTGCACATGGGCGCACATCGGCTCGGTGACAGAGCCACACTCTCCTGGTGGTGCCTCTCCACCCCTGGCCCTTTGGTGTGGGTCAACAAGGCCCCAAGCAGGCACCTCATGGTGTAGTACAAAGATAGTTTACCGATTATTAGTTTATTTAAGGCAAAAATCAGTGCACAGATATCACAAGAAAGAGTGGGGAATCTGAAATAGGTGATCAGCCACTGTATCTGATTTTCATTTCCAGTCCAAAAGGGCCACAAGCACATCCCTTTGCCCCATGTTTTCTTTGGGCCACGTTCATTCCCAATGAAAACCATGCCTTTTGGATCAAAATGCTATTATATACTGGCTAGCATACTGGTGATAGAAATTCTATAAACTTCAACAGTTCCTGGTTTGAACAGAATCCATGGCTGACCACCTGACTCAGATAGTTTTACCTGCATGTGTGTGCACATGCCTGTACGTGTGTGTAACAAATGTAATCAAAGATAAAGAGACTATCAATTTGAAAGTGGGTAGCATGGTAGGGGTTCAAGGAAAGAGGGGAAGCAATGTAATTCTATTTCAATTGAAACGTTTAATAAAAAGAAAGTCCCATCCGGGAGGTGGTAGTGCACATCTTTAATCCCAGCACTCTGGAGGCAGAGGCAGGTGGATCTCTGAATTTAATGCCATGTGGTCTACATAGTGAGTTCCAGGCCAGCCAGAGCTACACAGAGAGATCTATCTCAATAGAAAAGAGGGGTCTGGAGAGATGGCTCAACAGGTAAGAGCACTCACTACTTCCAGAGGATCCAGGCTCTGCCCCCTATCACCACTAAATGGGGACTCACAGCCATCTTTAAATCCAGTTGTAGGAATTTGAGCACCCTCTTCTGCCCCCTACTGACACTGAACACATGCAGTGCATTCACATACCTGCAGGCAAAACACTCACACACGTAAAAAATAAAAACAAATGAATCTTTTTTTAAAACAGTAAAGTCAAAATGTTGCCCAATAATGAAAAAATGTAAACAAAATTAGACAAATGTATGAACGGAAATAGTAAATAATATGTCATTTTTAAATTACACTACAAATGAAGTTAAAAAGGGAATCACAGAGCCAAAAAAAAGAAAGGAAGAAAGAAAGGAAGGAGGAAGGAAGGGAGGGATGGAGGGACAGAGGGAGGAAGGAAGGAAGGAAGGAAGGAAGGAAGGAAGGAAAGAGAGGATAAAGTTTTAGACTAGTTTCTTCTTTATGATTGTCAAGATGGAACACCACAGTTTGGGGGAATGGAGGCAAAAGGGCCAGTCTATCCTGTGGACCCATTCCCAGGGATAACTCTATTGCTGAGCCCGTACACGGTAAGAGTCTGATGTTTACCTGAGCCGTCTTCACCCTAGTACTGTTTCTTCTTTGCACACTGGAGGCCTCTGCTGATCACACTTAATTTGCCATCTGTGTCCTTTACAGAAACAGAGAGAAAGTATTTGCAAGCCATATATTCAATGATAGGTTGACTTGCAAACATATAAGCAACTTAAATGCCTGAACAAGAAGAAACATACCGATTTGGTACTGTATTGATAGATAACGTAATGTTATTATTAACATGAGAACTTGGGCATAAACAAGAAAGGAAACCTTATAGTTTAATAGTGATGTGGTTACACATCAAGTTGACAAGGATCCACTTTTTGTTCACTTGACGCAACGTAGAGTCACATGGAAAGAGGGAACTTCAATTGAGAAGATGCCTCTATCATGCTGGCACGTCTGTGGGACATTTTCTTCACTGATGATTGATATGGGAGGGTCCAGTTCACTGTGGGAAGTGCCATTCCTGGGCAAAGGGCCTTGGGCTGTAGAAAAAGGCAAGCTGGGCAATTCATGGAGAGCAAGCCAGTAAGCAGCAATGTTCTATGATCTCTGCTTCAGATCCTACATTCCTGACTTGAGTTTCTGTTCTGTCTACCCTTAGTGATTGACTGTGAGCCAGGACATGTAAGCCAAATGAACCCTTTGCTTCCATCCCTCAACAAAAATTAAACCCAAGCAAAATGTCTGATCATGTAGTCCTCCAAGAGTGATATATGAATAGTCAACAGGTATATAAAGAAAATGCCCATTAGCACTAATGATTAAGGAAATGCAAAGCAGAATATCAGTACCACTGAACATCTACTGGAGTGACAAAAACCATCACACTGAGGCTGGACAAGGCAGCCCAATAGAAGGGGAAAAGCCACAAAAGCAGGCACAGGAATCAGAGATCCACGTGTTCACACACTCAGGAGTCCCATAATAACACTAAGCTAGAAGCTGTACCATGCACGCAGTGGACCGTGTGCAGACCTGCGCAGGTCCTGTGCTTGCTATGTCAGTCTCTGTCAGCTCAGATGTGCCTTTCCTAATTGATTCGGATGTGCATGTTCTCCTGGGGTCCTCCACCCCATCTGGCTCTTACACTCTTTCCACTCCTCTTCGCTGAGGTTCCCTAAACTCTGAGATGAATGATGTAATGAAGCTCCCTCTCCTCCTGTCTGACTGTGGGATCTCAGTATCTGTTCCAGTCTGCTGCAGGTGGGAGCTTCTCTGATGATGACTGGATAAGGCATGGGTCTATGAGTATAGCAGAATATCATCAGGACTCATTTTATTGATACTTTTTTAGACCAGTAGTGTTTGGTTTAGCCCTAGGTCTCTGGGCTTTCTAGTCTCTGATTCTTGATAACCCAAGCAGTGTCAGGTATGGTTTGCATCTTGTGGAGACGATCTTAATCAATCAGACATTGGTTGGTTACTCCCATAAGGTTTGTGCCACCATTGCCCTACCATGTCTTACAAGCAGGACAGATAGATCAAAGCCTTTGCGGTTGGGTTGGTGTCTACATTTCTCTTTTGGTAACCTGCAAAATGCCTTCCTGAATATAGAGGTAAAGGTTCCATGTAGCACCATGTAGCTTGCCTGGTTCAATGAGTTGTATGGTGCTGTCTTCAATAATGGGGCCTTGCTTTCAGTTTGTGAAGAAAAACCCATTGCCTTAGTAACAGCCTGGGTTGTTTGAGGATTTCCATGAGACCCGCTTGGCCAACAACTCAATTGAAGGCAACACAGTCTTGATACTGGAGGCCTCATTTGGTGACAAGAGATGGCTAGTTGGCATTTCCCCCTAGCAGGAATATCCATGTGGCTCCATTAGTTCCTTCCTCTATACCTAACCTCTCTGAGTCTCTGGATTGTACATTAGTTATCATTTATTTAATGGCTATTATTCATATATAAGTGAATATATACCATATTTACCTTTCTGGGTCTGAGTTACCTCACTCAGGATAATTTTTTACTTGACCATTTCTGATGCCCTATGGAGCCATGACAATGGATATGCTTATTAGCTTAATTTAATATTCCATAGAGTATACAGATATTAAAGCATCACATTATCTTCTGTCAATATGCACAATTATAACTAGTCAATTAACAACTAGAAATATATTGTAATCCATAAAGACACATCACTCTAATTTATCAATTTTAAAAGAGCAGATAGAAATCAAGCAGGTAATTATGGGGAAAGAACCGAAAACTGAATAACAGAGATTGCTGTTCAATTCCGTAAGCATTCTCAGTACTTTATTGACTAGGGAATTTGTACCATTTGCTTCTTTGTTTGTTTACATCTGTTATGTCTGATTGATGATTAAAATGCTCCAGAATTCTATATAGGCCATATGCCCAGCAGCTTTGATGAATCTCAGGTGTCTAGAGCTACTGCACATTACAAATTTCCATATAAAAATGACAATACTTAAGATAGGCATGACAGCATACACACACACATAACCCCAGCACTTAGGAGGTAGAGGCATAGAACATCAGAAGTTTGGGGCCAGCCTCGGGTACATTAGGCTTTGTCACACAGAGACAGACAGACAGACAGACAAACCGACACAGACGCACACATAAATTTTAAAATAGAAATGAAACATGACCGTTTAGAAGCTTCCTTCCCTATCATAGCATGCCCTATTGGCATAGCATCCTACCTTGCTTCAGACATCACGAACGTTGCTGGAGAACAGTGTTACCCTTGCTGTTTCCAGCCTCAGTGCGAAGTCTTCTGGAAATTCAGCTCAACACAGGTTTGCAAAACAGTCTTGGGTGCATTTCTCTGCATGTTCATTTAACGCAGCAATCACACAACAAACTGCTTGAGGCATCTTAAAACTCAGTGGATTCTAACTTTAACATTTACAAAGCATCATCACAACCATCCTCAGAGCTGTCACTAGCTCATAACTACCTTGTCTTCTACAATCTGTGTGCAGTCAAACTCTACAAATGGGGAGGGTATACTGGGGAGCTGGCCAGTGACTAACAGGCATGAGGGGTTAAGTTCAGATCCCCAGCACCAACATAAAAACCTAGGTGTTGGGTGCACATATGTATAACCCCAGCACTTGGAGGACAGAGACAGGCAGATCCTCAGTGCTCCTTGGCCAGCAACCTTAGCCTAATTGGTGAGTTTTTGGTTCAATAAAGAGACTCTGATCAAGTTGATTAACAGAAACAGAGGAAGACACATGATGTCCTGCTCAGTCCTCCAAATGCACTTACAGGTGCACACATATAATACCACATTATAATTTTTAATAACACCAGGAGGCAGAAAGTAGCTGTGATGTGTGAATGTGCTCTGGTCAAGAACTGCTGCTAATTACACACACTTTTCACCCCTCTGCATATTACACACAGTTTGTACTCTTATTCACTCTCTGATGTCCTATATATCAGAATATAAGAAAATGGTTTATTTCTCTTGCCACTTTGGAGATTAAAAACATGATATTTAGGAGGTAAAAATCACTTTTCTGAACACCACTGAGTCGGTATTATCAGATTCATAGCGTAAGTTCAAGACGGCCCAAACATGGAGCCCTCATCCACCTCCTCCATGAATGTAGAAGGAAGCCTCATCCCCAAGCCTTATTGATCCTTGCCACACCCATCTCTTCAGTGAATCACAGAGCCAGGGTGTGCTTAAAGAAATAAAAGCGTTTATTTATTTGTTCTCCAATGGTATTTCCTAAAAGCCTCCTGAATGCTGAGCGTGTATAAAACAGAACTGTTGGTGGCAGAAGCAAACCCTCTCGACAGGACACATGCCTGGGAGTAGGGGAACCTGGGAGCAGAGAAGTTTCCAGACCACACAGAGCACAAGTCCAGAGCTGTCTCCAAATGTCAGGAATCAGACTACAAGAGAAAATAAGATAAGACCTTCAACATACGAACCAACCAAATCATTACCATATGGTCATCCATAAAAAAGCCAGCTGAGAGAGATCAAACAGTGGGGCTGCAGTTGAGAGGATTTGGACTTCAGGAGAATGAGCTCGAGTCTTATTTGCATTGTGAAATTCAAAACTCAAAACATTGAACTAGGCAATCCTCTAATTCTATCTCTCCCTTCTGCTTTGACCCCAGACAACATGAAGTGAACAAATTGGATAACAAATAATGTATACGGTGCCTTGAAAACCCTTTCTAACTTCAGGATTTCTGATCTATAGAGAAAGACTCAGAAAGTCATTCATCCATGGCTGTTACCCAGACAGCCTGCAGCAAGCTCAAAGACACAGGCAATCCTATGTCTTTGCCCTAAAAAACAGGGGGAAGTGCCTTAAAGGACAAGCCACACAGCTCTTGGTTAGGGTCTCCCTGCCCATAAGCCTTGACCTCCAGAGCCTGAAGCTGAAAAGGGCTGACGAGAGACAAGATCCATCCACCCCAGCCCACTCCGTACCTTACTGTGGGGGAAGGCAGATTTTCCCACACATGCCCTGGCAGCACTTATAGCTGCCGTCACACTGGCCATCCCTCTGACACTTATTGGGAGGATTCAGCATCAAACATCGTCCTTGAATCTTTGGGCACCTCCCAGGCTTCGTCCTCACTGGTGACAGAAGAACCTCAGGTCAGATGTGTTAAGATTTAGGCACCATATTGTTGTTTCTTTAACATATTCTCTCCAACCCAAGCAAGAAAGATCATCCCCATTCACCCCTCACTTCAATCACCTCCTCCCAGATATGTCCCTGGAAACAGCACCCAGTTCCTCTCTAACATCTGGCCTCTGGTCAATGCAAGTGACCTGCTATGTGGTACTGAAAGGTTTGATGGCTTGCATCAAGCTGTCTGAATGCCCAGATGATTTTTTTCCCCAAAACCATTACAGAGTGTCTGCTTCAGAGAAGTGGTTTTTCCTGCCAATGGCAGCATGATGCCTTAACTGACTGATGTGTTGCAATCAGCCGCTCTTAGAAACAAGGATTTCTCTGCAGACCCTTCACTCAATCCCAACCCTTTCACTGCTAGGTCTTGAGATTCATTCCTCTCCTTCAGGTTCCTCTGCTGGCTCACCTGGTCTGCGGATGGGAAGAGGATTAAGGCATTTGAAACCACAACGAACTTGGCAGCACCTCTTTTCCCCAGGGCATTGCCAGTCAGAATCACACTCTGGTTTCTCCCTCCTAAGGCACTTGGCAGGCTTACTAGAAGGGCAGGCTCCAATTTTGATAGCATCTAAAGAGAATGTCAAGAAGTTAGGAGGGGCTGGAGAGATGGCTCAGCGGTTAAGAGCAATGCCTGCTCTTCCAAAGGT